>VZTX01009928.1:0-93229 GCA_013400915.1 Pardalotus punctatus
ATTTATTAATATAAAATATTTATAGTAAATTAAATGCCAATCACAGGCACCAATTACATGCAAGGGAAACACACGACATGAATCCTTTCTAGCCCATGGCTGTGGGATACAAGCAGGTAAACACTGCCGTCTGTACTTCAGGAAACCTATGGGAAGGTCCTGTGGGGTGACTGAGGTGTCAGCACAGGCATGGATTCTTTCCTTCAGCAAAGGGCTTTTGGGTCAATGTGACCAGTTTGGGGCTTTCCTGTGTGGGCACCAACCAGGCTTTGAGGAACCATGGAAGATGCTGAAATGTTTCATTTGTGTCCATGAGAGAGTCAACAAAAAAAAAAAAAAAAAATTTCTAGGCCGCTAGTGAAGTGATGGTTAATATTGTGAATTTCTCCTCCCCACATCCCCCCTTCTGCCCCAACAGGACAAAAAGTTTCATTTCAGTGGGAACATTTTACATCATGCAAAAAGAATTTTCTACTTAAGCAGAATTGTTGTGACCTTTTCTTTACTCATCTGTTACCTGTCTAATTGTTTTTATATGCGCTTAATAATCCCTCTGTCACCAACTTAATGTAAACCAGCTGCCCCCTCTATTCCAGGCCTCAGGAGCCCTTGGGAACTGCAAATTAGGTCAATTGACGGGGATTTAGCGAAATTGCAGACCGGCTTTTTGTTTCACGGCGATGTGGGAATTTGGTCCCCTTTCCCCGTCCCCTTCCCTGGGAAGGCGCTGGCACAGCCTCACCCTGCGCGTGGCCTGACACGCCACCTCCCACCACGGCTGCAGGAACACAAACCAGATGTAGGACGGGGCAAACGAGGTCAGCAGGGAGAAACAGGCTGCCCAGAGGAAGGAGAGCAGCAGGATCTGCAAAAGGGTAAAAATTGGGGTCATCGGGTCCGTGGCTCCCGTGTAACACAGGGAGAGGACGCGCAGCTCACCTTGCAGCGGCCGTACCTGTCAGCCAGGAGCCCCAGAGCTGTGCTGGACACCATGTAGCCAAAAAACACCATCTGAGGGGAAGTGGAACACAGATGTGGAGGGCCCGCTCTGCTCTTTGAGCAGTGGGTGGGCTGGGTGCTCTCAGGGCACGCTTTCAGGGCATTTCCTTCTTTTCACCTCCATGCAAGGCTTCCTTTCTGCAGCTCTCAAAGCTGGGGGTGGATGGCAAGGATTTCAAAATCAGTGTGGAAGTGGGGACTTGCTTTGGCATTACTTGCTCCAGGCATGGAAGTCTGCTCTCATCAGCTTGATTTTTGGTTGTCTACAGTTGTGGTACTGTTCTTGTCCCTGAAAGGAGGCCC
Organism: Pardalotus punctatus; assembly: GCA_013400915.1. NCBI lineage: Eukaryota > Metazoa > Chordata > Aves > Passeriformes > Pardalotidae > Pardalotus > Pardalotus punctatus. The sequence goes on from VZTX01009928.1 coordinate 1,303, forward strand.
TGGGAATTTGTTTGGTTCTCTGGGAAATGTGCTTTCCAAACCCCATGCTGGTGCCCCTGACTATGACCACAAGGTGGGTGAGGTGTCTGGAGCAACACGAGCCACTCACGGTTGTCACTAAAGCCACCTGCCAGTCTTGAAGCCGCCACTCACATCGGATGAGAGGGGACACAACAGCTATGAGCATGATCTCCATGGCTTCAGCCACCTTTGGGAACAAGTGTGTGAGTTAGCAAGAAGGGAAACCACAGGAAACCCACAGGGAAAATCCCACCATGTCCAAACAGGACATGGTGCCTCCACAGTGGTTTTAGCCCTGTGCCTGATCTGGAAGATCCTGGCACAAGGAGAGGAGGAGAGAAAGGTGCACCTAGAAAGGAGGTACTGCCTTGGCAGAGAAGACTCTTACCCTGCTGTGTTAGTAGATTTTTGACTATCTGTGGAAACCAAGCTGCTTGGTTGGGTACCTGGCTGTGAATTCAGGCATCTGACATGAACTCTTAAAACTGTTTTTGATTAAAAACATCATTGCTCCATTGGCTGTTTGCCCCAGCAGCTGGCTTCAGTTAGGAATGAGCTGATTGTTTACAACAGCTAGAGTTTTTCACCTCAGCTGCAGCAATCCTCATGGACAGACCCTTTTTACATCTTTACCCCAGCCTGGCCTCGGGCTTTTGCCCAAATTCCCAAAACAGATACACAATTAACCCAAGACCATGAGGGTTAGGAATTTTTTCAGGTAGTCAAGGGTGAGAAGACGACAGGCTTTCTGAGCCAGATTGCACAGGGTTTGGGTGGCGTGGGGATGACGCGAAAAATGCCATAGTGAGGGTGAATCTAACCCTCAGGTGCTACTGAAGATGTGCCCTGACAGTGCTCCAGGTGCACAGGATTTGGGTGGCATGGGGATGACACGAAAAATGCTATAGTGAGGGTGAATCTAACCCTCAGGTGCTACTGAAGATGTGCCCTGACAGTGCTCCAGGTGCACAGGATTTGGGTGGCATGGGGATGACACGAAAAATGCTATAGTGAGGGTGAATCTAACCCTCAGGTGCTACTGAAGATGTGCCCTGACAGTGCTCCAGGGCAGGGGCCAAGCCATGATGGTCTGGGCCAGCCTGCTCAGCTTTGCCCTGAAATAGGTCTGATATCAATGGGGCCAAAATCTGCTTTCACCGATGATGGCAATAGCAGAAGTCCTGCTTGAGAAGGTAGGAGTGGAAAAAAATGGGCTGGCTGCAATGTGTGCTTTTGGTTGTTATTGCACAGTAATGAGGAAAATGGGAAGAAAGCTTTTTTTGGGCGGTGCAGATGGCTGCAAATACCTACCCCAGTGCTGACCATGATGAGGAAAAGCATGATGTGGACCCTCCCAAACCCAATGGTTTCCACAGCTTCTTCCACTGTAAATGTCTTTGGCCCTGAACACGAAAAGAAAATTAAGACACAAAAACTGTCAGCAGTCAAATTGTACCTCCTCTTCATGAAAAGTCAGCGTTTTTCATGCTGTTGTGGGACTGCACCAGGAAAAAGGCTGGAAACATCTACCAGCTGTGTGTCCACTGACCAGCCTCTGGATGTCCTGATGGCCAGGAACAACAGGGGGTTGCTGAAACAGCAGGCAGTGGGAATGGAGTGGGAATGTACACTTCAAAATGTTTTTGAAACAGAATAACATTTCAAAAACTATCCCAAGTAAACAAATCCTCAAATTACCAATATAATAAAATGTTGACACAAAGCAGAGGCCTGAGAAAAGCCAAGGCAGCTCTTCCCACTGCCATGGGCAGCAGTCACCAGCCTGGCAGGCGTGATGGGAGGGGAGAGGAGGGTGCTGATGTTGTGACTCCACGTACAGAGGTTTTTAAGCAGCTGGAGTGGCACAACTGAGGACCCTCCCTCTACCCCAGATAAACAAGGACCCAAATTTCTAGTCCTGCCAATACAAACTCACCTTTTGGTGGGTCTTTTATCTCTGCATGGATTTCCTCCAAGCCAATAGCATTTTCTGCCTCTTTTGATGCAGTGGCCATCTCAGCTCCTGCTGGGATCCACTGTCACTATGGGCAAGGCTAGGATTTACCTTTGAAACCTCGGGACAGTCACAAATTCACCTGAGCAAGAAGACAGTCAGTCAGTTTCTCATGCTGGAGTGGAAACATTCAAATACAGCCAAATATGAGTTTGTTTCATGCAGCTGCTGGAAGATGTCCCTTCCCATTGGGGTTTTGGTGAAAAACACATAGAAACTTCCCAGGGTAAATCAGTTGAACTGACAGAGATCAGTCGCTACAGAGCACTGGCTGTGCTAATCCCCATCCTCTCAGGGTATCCATAAACACAGCCATGCCTTCTGGATGGCAACTGGAAGCTGGATTCCTCTGCCCCTGTTCCTGGCTTCCTGCACTAGGTCCTCTGGCCTCATTGCTGTTGCTTTTCCTCAGCAGAAAAACTCATTTTAATCCCAGGGCAGGGATTAAGCACACTGATTGCTTTAACCCACAAGCTGAGTGCGTGCTCAGACACTGCGGAGGGGGGCTCATCTTCACTCTGCTGACACCCTCTCCATCAATTAATTCCCTTCAGGAGTGCTGGGCTTGGCCCAGGCAGCGTTCACAGCCAGCCAGCAGAGACCAGGGAGGCTGCAGAAGGGCGAGAGCTGGGGGGAGTTAATGGCCAAGAGCATCTGATGGAAGATACAAAATTCCATTTGAGGTACAGGACAGCATGAACACAGAAAATATGGAATTACAGTGCTCCAGGATGGGTACCTTGTTAGTACACTGAGGTGCAGTTGTAAGGAGGTCACTAAGGGCTAATGGCAGATTAGTCGTTGGGGTCACGCACACTGACCTCGCTGTCACAGATCATTACGGTCCAGCTTCCAAGAAGATCCAAAGGATATTGGTTACATCTGTCTCTCAGCAATGTCCTCGGAGGCAGCAGTGGCTGCCAGCAGCACGCAGTGCCACCAGCTGATGGTGATGGCCAACAGCTAGGGACCATTTCCAAGTGGAACCCGCTCAACAGAAACCAAACAAGGTGCTTGGAAGAGCCCACGGGAAGATGTAAAGATTTACTGTGTGTCTGAATCATCAAAGCATTGCAATAACAAAATCTGGGCACCTGTTTTTCTCCTTTTCTGTTCCTTTATGACTGGGGACCTGCAAACACATTCTGCCCTGAGCTGCCACATCACACCTCTGTCTGGTTAAACAGACACTCTCCTCCAAAAAGTCTGTGGCAGGCACAGCCCAGGGTGCTGGCAGGATGAGCATCCAGCCCTGGGCCTTTGCCCACCCATCCTGATGCTGGGATACTCTGCTACTGCTTGCTGAGGCGTGTTGGAGCTTTCCACTGGCACTTACCTGCTCTGGGCTACGTGCCCTCCTTCTGGGAAGTGCCACAGCCCTTCCAGAAAAGGGAAGAGAGCCCCGATCCCTGGTGCTGCTGTGCAGAGCTCCCAGCGAGGGTTAGAGGGCTGCAAAGCCACCTCCGACACCCCACACTAGCCAGACACCCCCAGAGGTATCAGGGTATTCTCTAACATCTCAAATAACACCAGAAATCTGTGCAGACACAGTAAACCTCCCAACAGTTCTACAAAATCTGTATTTTGCTCATCCCAAACCTTTGCAGCCCCGTCTGCCTTGATGGAGCAGCTAGTGCATATCTTCAGGGAGTCATAAATTTCCCTCTATTTGTAAATCCAGCTAAACACCACTCTCATGAGCCAAAAGAACAGCAGCGACAAAATGCTGCTGGCAGGGAAAATAACAATCATCCAACTGAAGGGAACAACCGAGAGCACAGTGAAACTGCTGCTGGGAGCCACTGGAATGATGCTGTGACCCCCGTGGGAGGGCTGTGAGGGCACACAACATGCAGTGCTGCCTGGGACACCACCTGGGAACTTTGTCAGTAAGGTCAGAGACTTTCTCTGGCTGAGAAGTTTCCTCAACTGACCATATAAATGATCAAATGCCCTCAATATTAAGCAAGATTTGATTAAATATTTATTTTTATTTTTTGTGAAGCTTTCTTACCTCTGTGGTGTCTCAAGCTTGGAGAAGAAAATGTTTCCTGTTTTCTGGCTGTTTCTCCTCTGCTGTTTCCATTTTACAGTGTTGGCAGTGCTGTGGGTTTGGGATCCAGCTCCCAGGAGTCAGGTTTCTGCCTCCACCACCCAGAGGAAGGTGCTGCAGGCAGGGTGCCCAAGTCCTGCCCTGTCCTTGTCTCATGGCACCTTCAGGTCCCTCACAGGCACTGCCCACCACAGCTGTTGGTGCCTGCCCAGCCCTTCTTGTGAGGATGACTCCAAGCAGATGGAAAGAGGGTGCTGGGACACATTGTTATGGAAACACCAGCAAGGCTTTTGCTGGGGGGTTTCAGAGGCAGCCCCTGCAGCAATCAGTGCCCACCTAAGGCACCTTTGCCGTTCCCTGCCTGGGCACTGCAGCCACCAGCCCTTCTTAGGCTGTGTGAAGCCGACTCAGGCACCAGAACCATGAGAAAAATAAGGTCTGCCTCAGCCTTCTGAATTTCCTGATGAGGTAAAAAAATGCAGGGAGCATTCATGGCTTAAACTGCCACACTTGCTGCCGAAACCGCTACAACACTGATCCCAGGTTTTTGTTACGTACTTCAGCAGCGCTATGATTGCCATGGGCTCTCGACTTGGAGCACATGTGCTGACCTTTTCTACTTGACCTTGGTATTGGTGTAGGCCAGAAAAGATGCTGGGATGTTTTTTGCTCTTCCTTCTCACAAGGGTTTCCAAAATCCTTCTGTTTTGAATGCGTACACTGAGCTGGCAGCAATGGTGCAATAGTTTTATCAAAGTGTGTAACTCCCACGCTGAATCTTATGTTTCTAAGCATCTGGAAGATATTTGCTACCAGCCAACATATGCTATCTCACAGCTTTATTTTATATCTTCCTCTTAATAATATCTAATATTCAGCTGTTATTGGCATCTTCTGAATGAGATGCATGATCCAGGCTGCCAGATCCATACCATTATGTTTTCATTGCAAAAACTCAGCGTGTGTGCAATCACACGAGGGCGCAGATGTTTCAGCATTTCAGCTCCCCAGCACAGAAGGGAAAAAATGACCAAAATTCCAGTGAAATTCTAAGCCACAAAGATGAGCTTTCAGGCCCAGGTGTTTGGGATTGCACAAAGGCATACTCTGTCTATTACATTTTTTCAACCACCTTGTGATATTTTAATTTGCCATGAAAAGGCAAAAGCTGGTCAGAGTGAAGCACAAATGGAAATGTCTACATGAATGAAAGGTCCAGGAGAAAGAAAATAGTGGGAGCAAGAAGAAAGGTCTCCATGCTGACCAAGGACATGATGGAGAGCCATCATATGGATAAACACTGAGGAAAGTGGTGTTTACTGCAAGAGCCAGAGGCTGGACTCCAAGAAACTGTTGACTCCTGGAGTTTCTGAAAGCTCAGTCCAAAAGCCAGCTCATTATCACCAGTCCAGAGGACTTAAGAGACTGCACAAGAACTCAATACCTGGCTTTCTTCATCTTCCACATCACAAAGTTGTCCTGGTGGGAGGGCCTAGACACACACAGCAATGGCTCTCACAAAAAGAATAAAAAAACTCAGGAAAGAATGGCAGTGAGTGACTAAAAACAGTTTGCTTGACTTCACATCTTTGCCTTTCCTTTCCTGCACAGTCATTTGCTGAGTTTTTTTTAATGTTTTTTTCCTACAAAAAGACTAAACTCCTGCCACCAGTTTGCAGAAACAAACTTCTCCCTAGCAGTGGATGAGCTTTGGATCCAGAAGCAACATCTTCCAGCAATGGGTAAAATTCAGATAAAGACATTGGGCTGTTGGATGTACCAAGAAGACCTACCAATCTGTAAGAGAGGTCTCTGCTGGACCTGACCACACCTGATGGCCACATTCACTAAAAAATATGTTCCACTCAGCTGTACAGGGGATTGGGCAGCCACGGCTCTTCTCCAAAATCCTCCTCACCTTCTGCAGGAAAACTTTTTAAAAACAAAGCACTCTCTGGAACATTTCTGGGTTTTTAAAGAATTCTTAAAAACAGCCCAGATGAAACCCAGGGCTCCCTTCAAAGTGAATCAGTGCAACCCTGCCTCTCAGCAATCTGAATGCTTCCTGAATATTAGAGGCCTTGGTCCTCTTGTGGAGTGGGGAAGTATCATTCCCATATCAAAAATGCTCAAACGTGAGACACAGGCTCTGCTGTGTTACTCAGGTTGCACTCAGAAAGAGAGCTGAATACAGAATTAATTCCAGTGTTTGAATTGCTGTTCAGTACAGTAAACAACAGACCACCTTGTCACCTGAGGTATTCACAGGATAACTTGATTTTCTTGCTTAAAATGTAAGCCTTGGACAAAGAGCAAAACACCAATAAGCTCTAAAAGGAATGGATATTGTGTTTCTGGTAATCATCTTCTCAGTTACGTTGCAATCACATGGAAGGCTGCAATAAAGATAAAATATTTGTTTGTGCAGAAAATTCACCCACTGTTTCATAAAGAAAATTGTTTTCTCTGTGTTTGGTAATGCATCAAACTAGTTTGGCCTTTCTTGCTGCCAGACAGCTTTTTCCTGGGTAGGAATAGACAAAACGGGCTGGAAGGAAGAAAACAAAGGTGATGTGCATATGCTGAGCAACTGTGACACCATCTGCAGTTGTGTCTGTGTGGGTTTTGCCTGTACCAAAGGTTACCTGTGCCCAAAAACTGGTTGTAGGGGACCAGCATGGGTCATGGGCACACTCCTGTGCCCACCTCTTCTCAGCTCCAGCTGCTGCTCCAAACCCAACCTGCTCAAAAAGGCTCCTGGTAACTGCTGCCCAACATCAGTGCAGCTTCTTGAGACCACAAGGGAAAAACTGGGACAGCTGCTTGGCTTGGGGCTGTATTTTGTCCCCTGTCACTGTAGCTGGAGGTGACTCTCAAGCCTGACTACTACAGAAACACAGCCTGTGATGATATCACACAGTGTGTCCTGCTGGGAACACTCTCAGGTGGCATTTTTGGTGGAGCTGGATATCAAGGGAGTGAGGTTTGAAAATAAGGGCTTGTTTGGTCAAACCCTTTGGAAGGGAGCACTGTCCACACAAAATGCCTTGGTGTTCTGTTTTTGTTACGTACTTCAGGGTTAAAAAAAAATAGCCTGTTATGATCAACACTATTCATCTTGAAAGATTAGTAATTCATGAATATTTCAGAAGATCGCAGTACATCAGTATTTCAAATTCATGCCAACTGTTTTGATTCCACTCTTCTCTCTGTTCATCAGGTATTAGCATTTCTACACAATCTGCTTTAACAGCCCATCTTGAAAAATACAGCACGGGGGGAGTCGAGTCTTCAGTGAGAAACAAGTAAATAGAGAGAAATAAAATGGCTGCCAATGTGGAAACTTTTGTTTACACAGCTCAAAACTAACACTTTTGTCAAGTGATGATGTGTGTACATTTCTATTATCCAGTGCTGTCAGGCCCTGAAGCAAATCAGATAAAAAGGGGGTTTTTCTAGTAACGCATGTAGAAAACTGCAATCCTGCAACACGATCTGTGTTAGAGCTGGTTTGCATTGTGTGCTAAATGAAGGGCTGCAATCTTATAAGGGACTTAATCATGTCATATGATCAACCACAGCCTGAAACAACAGACAAAACATATTTTCCTTGGAAAGAAATATACCACAATGACAAGGCAGCAAATGGAGCAAAACGCATTGAGTCAATTGTTAATAACCGATTTAATTCCGAAGCTGCATCTCCTCTTCTCAACCAAGCACAGGCAGCTGAGCCCATCAAATTCTGAGGAGCAGGTACTTGGGAAAGACATCAGTGGAGTCTCTCAGCCCAGGGGGCCAGCCAGCCCAGCTGATGTAAGTCAAATCTTAGCTGATACAGGTCAGCTCTCAGCTGATACAGCAGTGTATTGGAATGTAGGGCATTTTCATTTACTGCTGCTCTTCATCCCATTCTCTTTCATCCCATGTAGCCTACCCTGTGGGTGAGCAACCACAGGGAGACAGAGCCTGGTCTGAGGAGGGAGGCAGTGATGCTCTGGCTTCACTCTTCCGCGGTGCCATTGATGATGTGCTTGAAGGAGAACGGAGAAAATTTGTACCCAGCTCCCACGTAGAACTTGTTCTGAAATTCCACCCTAGGGAGGAGCAGAGGGAAGCATCAGTGCTGCCTGTAGGCAGGAGCTACGGCCAGCCAAGAGGCTGAAACAGGGCACCCATGAGCAAAGGGAGGCACGAGAGATGGTGGATGCTGAGCTCAGAACGTAGGCTCTTCATGGAGCAAGCAGTGAGACAAAGGCAGCCCAGGAGCAAAGTGGCACTCATCAGCTCTGCCTTTCCATCCAGCCAGACTGGAAATGCTCTTCACGAGGCCAACCAGCAGAACCTTGCCTTGTAATGTGCTTCTAGCAGCTCTGAGAGCTGGGATAAGAACCTGCAGGTTGCACACTGGTGTGAGACAGACATCTGCACCTCCCCACACAATAACCAGCACCTGCACCGTGGTTTGCCTTGGCAGTGTTTAGGAATTTTGGTGGGATATTATTTGGTGAAAAGGACCACAGCCTGGGGCTCAGGCAGGATGCAGTCTTGCTGGTCACCCTGGTCTTGCTCACACACTGACAGTGTGTCTGCACTGCTGTCCTTGCCTGGACTGATGATCAGTTAAGGCAGGCATGGGCTAACTTGGAACCGGTTTGCTGTAAAGCCTAAACAGCCTGAAGCTCAGCCTGGGCTGATGACACAAGCCCTGAGCCAGGTTTTAATCAGGTTTTGATCAGGTTTTGCACCCCTGGCTGAGCCCTTGCTGCCCTAGGCAGCTGTCTTGTTAGATCCCTGGGTGGGACACACAGCCCAGAGTGGCTGCGGTGCCTTTGCCCTGAAGGTCAGAGTGGCCGCGGTGGCTCTGCATTTTTACCAGGACAGAACTGCAGGTTGTCCTTTTCCTCGGGTGCAGGAGGACAAGCAGGCTGCTCCAGGGAGCAGCTCAGAGCAGGGATCTCCGAGCTCCCTTTGGAAGAGACTCCTCACTTCATTTGCCAAAGGCAACCAATGTCCCACTGCACTGGCACAGCATGTCCAACACTGGCTGATGTGGCCACCTGTCCCCACAGCCTGTCCCCTCCCAAAGACTCTCTGGGAAAGCTCCAGAGGACCACCCCACTCACCAGTGCAGGCGCAGGGCGTGCAGGAAGGCTGAGAGCCCCTCCATGACCAGCAGGATGGCCACTGTCAGCACTGCAAACGCTGCGAAGATGATGAAGATGACGATGAGCCCTGCCCAGCCGCTGCTGCTGAGCCCGTTGTGCATCACCATGGTCCAAAGGACCTCTGACAGCTCTGCAGGAGGAAAGGAAGGGAGAACAGTGCTGAGCAGCAGCTATGGATACACACAGCATGCAGTCTGCCAGCTCACCTGTTTTTCCCAGTTAGGTGGACTGGCCTAGGCTAAAATGCACATGACAGTAAAATACACCTGACAGGAATCAGGCATGGCCACCATGACTCCCAGGATGGCTGAGGAGGGAAAGTGGGAGCAGGTTGTTTGCCATTGCTCCCCTTCACTCTGTTAGAAGCTGTTGATGCTGTTTTGGCTTGACTTTGCATCACAAATCTGTGGAAGCACACTACCAAGGCTGCTGGTTGGTATCCACATTCACAGCATTGGTATATCGACATACTCTCAGCTCAATAACAAATTCCTAACTTCACCACCCCAGTAACACAGGATAGATTCAGAACTGAGCAATTTTCCTCTCATGATACAGGCAAAGCAAGCACAGCTCCTCTCCATCCTGATGCTCCAGCTACCAGCTCAGCCCCCCATTTTGCCAGTCATTGGTCCTTCAGTTTCAATGACATTAGATAACAACAGATGCAAGGGATCCCTTGCAACTACCACCCTCAGGGAAAAAAAGAAATTGTCAATGCCACTTTGTACGGCTGCAAAGAATTCTGATGGTTCTCCAGGCAGAATACACAGGACTGCCTTTAGCTAAGCTTTTTAGTTGTTTTGTTTTATCTTATTTTATTTAGATATCTGTCCTCCATGTAAAGCTGATGTGCATCAGCTTCCACTCAACCCCTACTAAGCTCATCTCTGTGCCAAGAATTACAGCTCACCCCTATCAATCCATGGCACACCATACCACAGCCCCCTCCACCCCTTCTTTGTTTTCATTTTTTTGTGTGCTCAGTTCTTTAGGACAGGTGCAACTCCTAGCCAGAGGCATTACAGCAATATTAATAAAAAACATTTCAGAAAAGTTAGTGGCATTGAAAATCTAAGTTCCAGCCTGAGGCAATTTCTAGTATTTGAGCATCTGTTTTTATCACAAATCAAGACAAAAGACATTGAAACGCTGTACGTTTCTCATGGAATGTGATGTTCCACTGAATGTTTCTGGGAAAAATCACAGTGAAAAGTACAAACTCCAGAAACTCTTGAGCCAGACATTTTCTTCCTAGCTTGCTGAACAAAATCAAAATAGCTGTTTCAAGTAATTCTGGCATTCGTCTGCATACCTTAAGGCTATAGCAAGAGCCTCTTGGGAAAAGGATCTATGGCTCCCACACTGCCTTTACCTCCATGGACTGGACTACAGGAGTGGACTGCACCTCCCACCATGCCCCACACCATGAGGGCTATTCCAGAGGAGTGGCCCCAGCCGGTAAATGCAGACACAGATCTGCCAGGGATCACCTCTGAAACCAAGATGAAACCACCACGAAACACTTGGAGTGATCTAACCTGAAGCAAAAGATCCTGACACACCAAAGTCAACAAGAAGTTGGATTTCATGAGGAAATTTGCAGGAATAGTCAGATGCCAGCAGAAGCTGTGACCAGCATGGGGAGGTGACTAAGGGTGGACAATCACTCACGTGCATGGGCCAAGCTCAGCGCCCAGAGCCGCAGGTAGGATGCTGTGTTGGAGATGCAGCCAAGGCAGTATTCAATGGTGTGGATAGCTTGGTGGACAAATATGTCTCCAAAATTGAACTGAAACAACATAAAATCAAACACATTTTATTAATTCTTCCTTCAGAGCTTCCTGGTTAACAGAGCAACACTCCACCAAAGGCTCCTCATACTCCTTGCTACATCCTGAGCAACACAAAGATATTTCCCAGGAAAAGAGACTGCTCTGGAAAGTGTCAGTTCTGTGTGATCTTCCCATACATTCTCTCCCAAGAAATGCAATTCCAGTGACAACTGCTCATGTTCCACTCTTACAATTTCAAATCCTTAAATGCCAATCCAGTTGCTGCCAATCTTTGTGATTTCTCATAGAGACAGAAATTCTTATGTAAAATAGGGGCTTTCAGACTATCTGCTTATGGGCATACACATTTTGGGAGATATCACTGAATAACTGTATCTCATGATAATGAATAAACAAATCTGTGAAGATTCCCTCTGGCTGGGAACAGCCAGCCATATCCACACTCAATATTGTTGATACTCCCAACTGCTACAAATATTTTTGTCACTTTTTTCCTGTGTTGCTTCCTACTGTAGAAGCTCTTGACAATATCTGTCAAAGGAAGGATTGTCTCCCTAGTCAACACTTCTGGCTGCCAACTTTTAAATGCTCCTTTGCAATTTAGAGGAAGGAAAACTCACTGACTCTTGTGAAAGGGTTGACCTTCTCTGGGTGCAATGTGGAAGTGAAACATTCCCCTGAGAAAAATAAAGCTTGAGGTTTGTAAAAGCTTGAGGTTTGCAAGGACACCTGCCATCACCAGGCAAAACCAATGGAAAAATATAGGGGAATTAATCCAATGATAATTCAAACCCTATTCTGTTTGGAAACACAAACCATTGCAACAGTGTGTGTTGATATCATGTTAGAAAGAAGGGCTGGCAACTGCAAAATTTTCTGCTTGACTTTGTGTCTTCTGCTTTGTGTCTATCTGAACAATTTTTTGTCCAAATTTCCTTACCTCTTCATCATCACCTTCATGGCCACCACTGTGGTCTCCATGGGAAGCTTTCTTGGAGTGATTGGTCTCTGGGACATCTACCTCATTTTCACCTCCAGAGTTTTCTGAGATGGCTTGAGAACTTTGGATCTTTGAGAAACAAAATGCAGTATGTTTGGCTGATGCCAAAATGAAGGAGTCCACGGCACAGAACTCCCTCAATAACCTCATGATGGGTAACACATGAAGGATTATATCGTGAACATGAAGACGGTTTCAACAATAGTCAGTCATCACGGACCACAGAAACTGAATATTCCCACCCAATGGCTAAAAATACCAAAATATTTTCCATCCTTGACCATTTTCCAGTGATTCCAACTATTTTGTAGCTAGTTTCTAGTTTCACAATGCTCTCTTTGTTGCCACCATGAGAAGATCCATCAATCTTGGTGACTGAGAAAATTGAGGTGCGTTAAAGCTGATGATCTAAATTAGATGGATGCAAATCAAAGGAATTAGTGTCAAATGAAAGAGCAACGAAGCCTGAGAGGATCATGTGACTTGATGAAGGTCACACAGTTCCCTGGATACAGGCAGAAATACAATTCAAAGCTCCTGATTCACTTCAAATTGACAAAACCCTTGTGGCAACCATATTCTCTCTGCAATTGTTCTTTACAGGACTTTTCTAGAGGCCTGAACAACCTGACCCAGCAGTCCTATTATACAGCATAACCAAATACAGACCTCATGGCTCCTGTCAGGTTCTGCCCTGTCACCCTCCATAGCTTCCAGCAGGTTTCATGGGAGAGGTCTCCTGACAACATATTGTTTCCTATTGCAGCAGTAATCATTGTCACACCCGCTTTATCTTTGCTTTACCTGAATGTCAGTGTAGAAAACAGACTTTGCAGCAAACATATAAATCTGGGGGAATGTAGGATGCAATCAGACAGCTAATATAGGAAAATTAGGAACAGAAATATGGGGGCACAATAAGACGTGGGGGAAACCTGTCAGATGTTGCTGGCATAAAAGAAGGAAATGGAGTCAGCCATGTCAAGCCTTCATCCAAATCCCAGAAGAATGACAAAATAAGAAATTACAGTGCAGAGGCAGGGCTGAAAAGGTCTCCTAGGGATCTGGCTTTCAGTTATAGGTCAGAAGTGACTGGGTTGGAAAAGGTCAAGCAGCAAAACCAGCATCTCTTTCTTCAAATGGAAACATCTGTGCCCTATAAAAGGTACTCCAGGCACTAACTCTGACTATAAAGAGAAGTAAATCTTGACTGACAAGTAAAGTCCTGTTAGTGTAATAAAGGAGAGAATTAATGAACAACTGGGAAACTGCAGCTGCCGCAGTCGTGTGTTGAGAAGCTGTGGGCAAACCACAGAGCCCATGGGAAGGAAGGCTCCGTTAATGTGAAGGCAATCACTTAGGGAAGAAAGCACTGCTAAAAAGCAGGCAACAGCTTTTAAATCAAGCCTCTCCTTCAAGCAGTGTTGATGTCTTCAAGGCCAGGATTTTGACAGATGCCCCATTTCTGCAGAGCAGCGAACTGGGGGTTAGTGGAGATTGTGGACTGACAGCTGAGGTCTCTTCCCTGCCCTGGCTTTGCCAGGACTTCAATCTTTCTAAATCTTCTTTGGTTTTGGACACCACAGATGAAACAGATTGGTGTCAGCTTAACAAATAGAGTATGTCCTTGCCAGCAAAGCCCCTGCTTCTAGGGAAGCATTTCCATCTCTGGAGATACTCTCTGGATACAAACCCGAGTAATGAACTCTAGGGGAGCCTGTTTGAGCAGGGAGATGGGACCAGGTGACCTCCACTGATCACTTCCAAATTTAACCATTCTGTGATTCTAGTTTAGATGGTTCAGACATGTCCATACACGTGTCCTGGGTGTATGTGGCATAAAGAACACTTGGAAATTGTCAGAGAAAGCCTGAGAGCAGAGAAACACAGAATTAGATCACTGAAAACAGTTTTTGGGGGCTGTCTCCTCAGCTTTGACTTTGCTGTGCTGGATCCCCCCTGGCTGATCCACACCCCTTACCATGCGCTGTGCTTTCTGGTGGTTGGCTCGGAGGATGAAAGGTTTAATTAGGAGCATCCAGGGAACTGCAATCAGGGCAAATATGACCAAGAAACTCTGCACTTCTTTCTAAAAGACAAAACAACAAGCACAAAAATTTGATTTACTTCCTTTAGCCAACTACATTTATGGTTAGAAACCTGAGTCTATAAAATGGTGAATTTTTTTTAATACAACAAATACAATTCCCTGTTTGGCTGTGTATCCTTTCCTTGTGAGAACACGAAAATGAATGTACAGTGCTGAAGGCTCCAGAAAGCTCTTTCAGCTAGAGATGGTTGGAGACCCGGAGATGAAAGGCTTTTATGCTAGAAGGGGTTAATTTACCAAAATCCAGTGCTGCTGACTTGCACCTGGCTGCTCAGTGTCCCAGGGGAATATCCTAACTGTATGTGAGTCAGTCGGGCTGCCTTGCTTTGGTCAGGGTAGAAATGCTGCAGCAAGAGCCAAGCCATTCAAGTCTTGCCCTGGATTTACTCCACAGCTGCATTTCCAGAAGGGAATGGAACCCCCATAACCCAGACTTGGTGACACATTGTCCCCACAAAATGAGGTGTTCTTACATTGCATGGCACCCTATTGTCCTGACTGTTTGTACTTTCAGAAAAAAACAAAACAAACAAAGAAATCCTTAAGCTACAACTTCTACATTTTTTAAAGCTGTCTCACATCTCTGATCACCTTGTGATTGGTCTCATACAATATTTTTATTCAGACTACCCAGGCAGACCGCACATTCTGTTACTGGTGGGCAGAGCCATAGAAATATGAGAAAAAATTGCCACCTTTGGAAAGCTTTGGGTTGTTACAAAGCACAGTGTTATCTAAAGGCTTTTTGAAGGCTGGGAAAACCGTGTTTCTCCAAACTGTGAATCCTTAACACAGTTACTTGGAACTGATCAGGGCTTTCTACTAACTCTGACTTGCCAGCTGTCTCTAAAACTGAGCTCATGTTGGAGTGCCCAGAGTGTGCAACCGTAAAGATGTGGGTGCACATACATGGCTGGATGCAGCACTTGCTTGCAGATTCTTCATTGATGCTGCTGATGTAATGTCAATCAAAGAAAAAAAAAATCCATGTTCTGAGTATATAAATAGAGATGAGTTTAAAATAAGTTTTCTCTGAGGGGAGATTTTTTCGCTTGCTTTTTATTTTTTTTAAAGTGAACTCCAAGACGAGTTATTTCTGACAAAAAGCTGCCAGAAAATCCTCTAGCTACTTCTACTTTTTTAGGTGAAAATGTAAAGTATTAAAGCTTTCCAAAGATGAAATAGGAACTTATCAAGAAAAGGAGATGTCTCTAGCATCGTGACCAGACTGCAGGACAGCATGCCTGCAATACCCAGCTTTGCATCTCTAGTCACACATCTTTGATTTTTCCCCCAAAAGTATCTTCAGTTGCCTCATTATTCTTGTAAGGATGACACTAGGAAAGAGATTTCCTCTGCATCACTGATTGATAGCTTCTCTCTCCTCCCTGTTGACAAGGCCAAAACAAATACCAGAAGAATAAGCTTCATTTTTGTGACTGACACTTGTGATTAAGCTTCTGAGCCTGTTCCCCACATCTTTATGCCCACTCTCCACAACACCCACTGCAAATACAAAACTACAGGGGATTCAAGCTGCTTGATCCATACCTGATGCAGATACAATGGAGCATTTGAAGTGTCACTATAATTGAACAGGAACATGTTGATGAAGTGGATGAGGATGCTTGGTGCGCTCTGGGATGAGTGGACATCAAAATGACACCATTTGAAAATAATCATGAAGACCAGGTAGCCAAAAAGAGAGATAATAAAAATCATCTCTGGAATGAACTGAAGGATGATGTTTATGTATTTCCTGAAGTAGCTGGAAAGAATCAGGAAGGATAACTGCAATTAATACTCTAGATATTAATACAAGTTTGCACCCAAGCCTAGCAGTACTGTACACTAAGTCTTTAGAAAAGAACCTGGCTTTATCAAAGAAAGCCATCATTTAAATACAAAAGCTCTGTTGTACTGACTCTCTTCAGATTTTTGACTTGACCTACCAGTATCTCAGCACGTCAAAAGATTATTACATTGAAATAAAAGCCAATTTTCAAAAAAGTGTCTGATTTACAAAGTTAAGCATTGTGTGTCGAGAAAGGTCAGAACCAGATGTAGTATCAATTCTGTAGGGTCCTCTCTGTCCTCTGCAAACACCTTCTGTCCTTGAAGGTCACCACGCACATTGCAGCTTTCAAGAGTCTCTCAACACAATAGTGCCAGTCCCTCCACTCTATCACCATTTTTAATGTGTGGTTGCAAAAGATAGAGGCAGAGATATAGATAAGCACACCCACAAACCCTGGCCAAGAGCTGCTAAGCCAGGTGAAATGCACATACTCTACAAGATTTCAATGTTCTTTGGTTTATACCAAAAGAGCTTGTCTTTCAAGAGAAAAGTTGTCAATAGTGGGAGGCGCTACATATTTTTAATTTAGTATGCTTCCATATTTCTGCAGAATCGAGAACATAAGAAAGTAAGTTAAAAAGAGTTTATTGAAGAAAATATCTGCAATGTCATGGCAGTCCTTTGGACATAGCCCTGTATATCAACCGTGGTGTGAGTCAGTGTATGGGATATTTCTGCTCACACTGGAGAAAGTTCAAATTATCAGTCCAAAACATGACACTTTCTCTGAATGAAGGACACCAGTTCAGTGATGAGGACTTGTGTGCTGCTGCAGCAACAGGCTTGGTGAAACAAACTTACATGTGGTTGAAGAGACTGAGTATCACCCCAAAAATCATGTGCACGATCCCTATGACAACCGACATCTTCATTTTGTAGGAGTTCAGGAAAGTCAGCTTGTTCGATGCAACATTCCAGATCTTTGGGTAAAGGAGCAGGGAGAGAGAGAGAAAAGAAGAAGATTTTCAGGTGTTTGATCAATAACAGGTTTGTGGAAGTTGTTGCTTTGACACCATCAATTTATTCCTACCAGTTCTAATAAGAGGGTAACAAGCAAAGGAAATCTAGATGTTCCTTTTAATACTTTTCCCTTGCCAAGGTACTCATCTAAAAGGTATAAAGTATTAGACTTGTTTAACAGAAGAAATAACAAGGATTTAAAATGATCCTATGACTTTGCTTCAGTCCTCCAGAAACCAATGCAAAGGCTGGTAGCAGAACCCAGATATTTTCTGTGTCATTTCCTGTCCTTAGGCTGAGTCATCTTCTTTAGCAAAAGTGGAAAGGCATGAGAAAATCCCTCCTGCTGATACCAAAATTAGTTCCACCTTCACCAGAGAAGTACTGAGGACAGGGCATTTTCAAACTTTTTGTTTGAGCAGAAAAAGCTCTTTTCAACTCTTTGGCCATGGAGATCAGCTTATCGCCTGCCTCTCTGCACTAACTTTTTGGTTATGTTAGGACAAACATCTCATCTCAGTTCTGCCTTTTTTATGCTACAGAGCTTCAGGGTTGTTTCTCTTTTCTTCTAAAACTTTCTAGACCCAGGCACACCAGGCTCAGAGACAGCAAGTAGAGACTGTAGCACAAGACCACTCTCCAGGAAAATTGAACTTCCTTCCTGCTTACCATTTTGCTACTGCCGGTGCAGAACTGTCAGCAATATATTAATTGCTAATTGCTAAAGAAAAGCATCAGAAGGACTGATGAATAGGAGGGGGAGAGGTGGGTAATGAAGTAGTATTGAATAGTGTGCGACAATGTAAATGGTATGGAATAAGGGGTGGAACGTGTTGGTTTTGCCTGGGTTAGAGTTATTTTTCTTCACAGTGGCTGGTATGGGGCTGTATTTTGGATTTGTACTGAACACAGGGTTGACAATATAGAGATGTTTTTGCTATTGCTGAGCAGGGCTTACACAGAGCCAANTTTGCTATTGCTGATCAGGGCTTACACAGAGCCAATGCCTTTGCTTCTTTTCATGGGGCCGGTGAGGAAATTGTGTGGGCACAGAAGGTTGGGAGGAGACTCAGCCAGGACTAAACTGATGTTTGGTGACCCAAACTGACCAAAGGGATATTCCAGACCATGTGACATCATGCTCAGTGTATAAAGTGGGGACAAGAATGAAGAAGGGGGAAGGAAGAAGGAGGAAGGATCATGTTTGGAGTGATGGAGTTACTCTTCCCAAGTCACTGTCACGTGTGATGCAGCCCTGCTCTCCTGGACATGGCTGAACTCCTGCCTGCCATGGGAAGAGATGACTTAATTCATTGTGTGCACCGCTTTTGCTTTCTTTGTTACACTGCCTTTATCTCAACCCACGAGTTTTCCAGCTTTTATCCTTCCAATTCTCTCCCTGATCCCACTGGTGGGGGAGCGAGCGAGGGGCTGCGTGGGGCTGCTGGCTGGGGTTAAACCACAACAACTATGAAAGGAGCAGACAAAGAGCAAGAAGTGAAAAGCACGGCTTCAGAAGAGAGTGCAGGGAGCTGCTGATGTACCCGATATGTAGAAACAGGATTGAAATACAAATTATCTTAGAGCAATTTAATTTAATTACCGGATCTATTCCAAATGGATATGGATTTCCAGAGTAGACTCCTGGGACTGCTGGATCCAACTGCAGCACTGTATTGTCTAGAAGCACATCCTTACTACAAGAAAAAAGGGAAATGACCTTTGCAGCTTAATCTTTCCATCTAAGCCTACGGTGTATTTATGTGAGGTGTGCTGAGGACTAGCACAGGATATCTGCAGCTGACTCCAGCCTTTCTGCAACCTGTTATCCTGCACTTGTGTGCATGTAAATGGGCCCCACACAATGCCAGCCTCCCTCTCACTGATCATTCTCTGTGCATCAGTCCTGGACACCTGCAGATTTTTATGCACATCAGTGCCTGAACAAACAGGCATGTTCCCGGGGACTCTGCATTTCCATTTCAATAGTGAGTTCATCTGTGTGTGTCAGACAAAACCTCTGATTCATTCATGACTGCATCCACAGCAGGGAGTCCTTCCCTTCCCCACACAGGCAGTCTCTCTTTCCAAGCCTACATGCTCCATTTGGTGTGTTTTTACTTCTTCCCTACATTTAGCACTTACTTCCAAGTGTTATTTTTAAACATGGGGATGATATGCCAGGAAGAACCGAAGAAGTTGAATGATTTGGAGAAGCAGTCGTTGTAGATGAAGCCAGTGTACATGGAGAATATGCCCATGAGCAGGATCAGGTAGCGCCCACTGAAAAAGGTGTTCCAGATCTGGGGGGGGAGAAGGCAGTGCCCGTGACCAAAGTGCCTGCAGGTCCATCACTTGGACAGTCACATCTACCAGCCGTAGATATGATTGTACTAATCTGCGTATATACAACTATTCATAGAAAATTTTGGGTCCCTCAGGCGCTCTGTGTAGGTAGAATGGCCAAACCTCCACCTGACAGGGATCTTTGAGGGACATCTACTCAGCCTTTGGGGGGCTGGATGTTATCAAATGGGGTGATGAGCCTTTCCCTGTGCTGATAGGGTGCACCAGCTCGCTGTACTCACCTCATTAGTGCTTTTCTGGGCCAGAAGGCTCTTCTCGTTAATGACCATCCACAGTGCGAAGCCCAGCATGACAGCGCCGTGGCCACAGTCCCCAAACATCACCGCAAACAAGAAGGGGAAAGTAATGATCGTGTAGGGAGCTGCAGGAGGGAAAGTTCCAGAAGCTCAGCTCCCTCTGAACAAAAAGGCCTCAGCAGAGAAGCTGTCTAGCCCACCGGGCCATTCCTTCCCTAAAGGCCTCCTCAGTCCCTCCCCTACACACCAGGCAGTCAGACCTAGTGCAGAATTAGCTTTACCATCACAAAAATTGTTCAGTTATATGACCTGTACCTTCCTTGCGATTTTATCCTTTGTTCCTTGTCTCACCATAATAAACACTGTGTGTAGACAACAGCATTCTGTTTTGCAATGGAATGATGGATTTGAGGTTTACTGTAACCATGTTTCCCAACCTGCTCAGCCTCAATAATCTGAGTTAATCTGATTCTTTCCCACAGGCCACCATTTCTAGGTTTCTATTAATTCTCAGTGGTCTCTCTGAGATTCTCTACCATTTTTTCACACTTCTGTCAGGTCCTTTTGGCCTTCTTTGCCTCACCACAGTGAGCTCAGCTTACATTTTCCTTATGATCTTAGTTCTTTTCCTCAGAACTGCTACCTCACCATTTGTTCCCCATCCTGTATTTGTGTAGTTCATTTATTTCCATCACAATCACTCACAGAAGGCCAACAGCCAAATTCCTTGCCTGAGAAAACCCATGCCCATACACCGAGCAGTTCCAATATGGTTCAGATTTCTCAATCAACAGTGAGTACGTATTTTAGGACAGTGAGGGAGCTCAAAGACTTTGGCTCACGCAAGCCAGGTGCAGGCAGCTGAGTGTTTCTCACCTGGGTTCATCTCCCTGTAGTTGCCCACACCATAGGCATCCACGATGTTCTGAAATCCAGCTGTGAACTTGTTGGTCCTGTTGAAGGTGGGTGGTGCCATCCTGGTGGGTATGGCAGTGAGGATGGGGGCAATCGTGGAGCCACTGCGCTCCTGCAAACCCAGGGGCAAGGGCAGACTCAGTCAGAGCGGATTGGAGAGAAGAATCGGCCGCACAACACCACTGCTGGCTCAGGGGTCAGCCACAAACCCACTGAGATTTATTGCTGACCCTTAACCACCCTCAAAAGATGGAAGGCCAAACAATCATGCAACAGCCTCAATGTGAAACAGAAAAGGGAGCCCCACATGAAGGTAACAGACAAGGCTGAACATGTTCTCAACATATAAACAATTCAGGGTGAGAGCTTCAAGGACTCAAAATGTTGCTTTCTTACCATTCCTTGATGGAGAGCTCTTTTTATGCGGTCAGCATCAGCCACCGGGAACCAGATCTCCGCAATGACGCACTGCTGGGTGACGTCGATGTTACAGCAATTCAGGATGTGGTAGATGGCCTTGATTTTCTTCACCTTGATCCCCCAGGACCACAAGTTGGCTGCTGCCTCCTGCAGCAGTCGCTGGCGGTGGGACTCGGTTTGTGTTATCACCTGCAGGCACGGCATAGGCAACGCTCGAGGTAGGGAGGCACAGGGGGCATGATTTAATTAGCAGTTAATTGGAGAGGGCAGGTGGAAGAGAATTGCAGAAAAGGATCTGTTTGTAGGAATGTGTGGGGTGTCCCAGGGCTGCAGAAAATGATCTGTTTGTAGGAATGTGTGGGGTGTCCCAGGGCTGCAGAAAAGGATCTGTTTGTAGGAATGTGTGGGGTGTCCCAGGGCTGCAGAAAAGGATCTGTTTGTAGGAATACGTGGGGTGTCCCAGGGCTGCAGAAAATGAACTGTTTGTAGGAATGTGTGGGGTGTACCAAAGCTGCAGAAAAGGATCTGTTTGTAGGAATGTGTGGGGTGTCCCAGGGCTGCAGAAAAGGATCTGTTTGTAGGAATNGGCTGCTGCCTCCTGCAGCAGTCGCTGGCGGTGGGACTCGGTTTGTGTTATCACCTGCAGGCACGGCATAGGCAACGCTCGAGGTAGGGAGGCACAGGGGGCATGATTTAATTAGCAGTTAATTGGAGAGGGCAGGTGGAAGAGAATTGCAGAAAAGGATCTGTTTGTAGGAATGTGTGGGGCGTCCCAGGTTTGCAGAAAAGGATCTGTTTGTAGGAATACGTGGGGTGTCCTGGAGAGCAGCGTGTGGACGCAGGATCACCCAAAACCAGGTGCACGGTGCTGCTCAGCAAGAACTCAGATTTTCGAGGCTGAGCAGGTTGAGAAACATGGTAGTAAACCTCAAATAAACTCCTCTTGGGACCTCCTTGCATCATGCGACCACTACCGTGCTGCTGCGTAGGTGAGCGATGGAGATAATGAGATAACGTGTCACGAAGATAACCTGTGTGCTCTGCCACAAGGTTTCAGGCAGGACAAATATCTGGGCAGGTCCTACTTGCAGGGTTCATTCCTCAGTAAAGCCACTGCCACTTACTGTGTTTAAATCCTCGATCCTTGTGTTGACTCCTTCAAGCATTTCTCGGCGCTCGGTGGCAGACTCTGGGCAGGGATAGACTGTGGCACGAAATCTAGCCTCGGGAAGAGAGGGTTGAGAAACACCAGTTATTTTATTGAGCTTTTTCTTCCTCTGTACTCAGCTCAAAGGCAGGAAAACTGGACTTCACTCCTGACCCAGCAGTGTACTCTTCTCACATACTACAAAAATGTGCCTGGTCTCACAGAAAGATGCAAATAGGTACATTTATCACTTTATGAGAAAAAGAATCCCTAGAACATGCTTCTAGCTGAAAACCCCTCCTTGTCTCAGGTGGTAGACAGTACCTGATGTCACACAGTGGTCAGCACTAACTCGTGGGCACCTCCCTTGTGTCCACAAGCTGCTTGAATTGCAAAGAGACTCAATAAAAACCCACCCTGGTGAAGGCAGCTTCGCTCACACATTAGCCAACAGATGTCCCTCTTGCACTGAGGCTGGAAAAATACCATGTCCCTGCCTCTTGCAGGCACTGGGAGAAGGCATCAGCACTGCAAGCAAATGCCCTTTGCAGGGACAGGATGCATAAGGAAAAAACCCTGTAAAAACAAACGAACAAGCAAGCAGGCACACAAACAAAGGGGCTGCATTTCCAGGATAAAATAGGAGAATGGCTGTATGCTTCTGGTCCACCTGTTTGGCTGGACACCTTGGGAACAAGGGAAGGCTGGATGAAGGGTTTTAAACACCTGAGAGCTGTATCTGTTCTGTCAGCTTAGATAAGCCAGTAAAAATGCTTTTATAACTTACCCCCAAGGTTCTGTTTGGGAGATTATGTGGGTTTGTTTAGTGTGGTATAATAGGGACTCTATACAATATAAGGACTATGATAAGGGTATAATAATGTGGGATTCTAACATGTGAGTGCAGGTCTCAGCTCCATGCAGGCACTGCTCCAGCTGTGGGATGGAACAGAACCTTCTCTGGTACAGCTCAGGCCACCCTGGTGTGAAGGTGCCACCAGCACTGCCCAGTGCAGTGTTGCACAGCCACTGGACAATCCCAGCACAGTCAGAAATGAGCTGTATGTCTCTCTGAGAAGTGTGCAGCTGCCTGTCCTGCCTGCAGAGCGAGTCCAGAGCACTCTCCATGCACTGCAGCAGGCACAAGGAGTTCCCTGGGAGCTCACAGGGTGCACTGCTGCTGCTCTCTGCTGCAAGCCTGAACCGAGCTGAGGTGCTGCAGTAAATAAAACAGCAGAGATCCCTCCTCTTTTCCCTGCTCGGTTTGTTCAGTGATACTTGGTGCATGTGCCGCCCCTGCCACTTTGATACTGACCATCAGATCTGCAGCAAGAGATCCCTCCTCTTTGCAGAGTGGAGATTTCCTGCCCCCGACCTAAGGCAACATGTTTCACCATCCTGGCAGCAAGATACACTGGGTTGGGGTTGCTGAAGGCTGCCTTTCTGCACGTCAGATGAATTAAAAGAATATGTAACAGGGTCATAGGGATCCAATCCCTGCTTAAGACAAAAATGTGCAGGCTCTGTGTACAGATAGCATTGTATTCTGGCTTTGCCTGAGCACAGGATATTTCACCACCTGCTCCACAAAATCAGTTCCAGCACACATATGAGTGAGGACAGTTGCAAATTGAACAAAACATGCTGCAGTTTCCTAGAGATCAGCCCAGATCTGTGTGTAATGACAGCACGTGCTCTTCAGCTAAACTTCTCTTTCCAGAATTGAATTTCTCCTCGCTCAACACCTGGTATTCATTTCCAAAGGTTATTCACCCTACCTAATTATTTCCATCTTCTTATTCTTCACAGCTCTTAGTTCATCTTTAATAAGGACTTTTAATCAAACTTGAAAGCTTATTCCTCCATGCTGTACAGTTCCCCCGCTCCCAATAACGTTATTGCAGCAGTGCTGCTTTGATCTTTTAACAGCCATTTTGCATACTGAGTATCAGCTTTGCCCTAATGGCACAGACATCTCTGAAAGCTCCAGGAGAATTCAGCAGGGAATCCTTACATTGATAAACCCAGTTTAGTATTCACATTAGTACCGAGGCAGCCGCAAGAAAAGGAGGAAAAGAAAAATTCTTACATTTTCCTCCTTCCTGCTCCCTCTACACCTTTCACTAATAAATTTGTGCATGGACTTAATGCTCATGAAATTGGCAGACTAATGTTACCAATTAGAGTCAAGCAGGGACTACAAGCGTAACCTGAGGCACACAGCTCTGCAAACAAATCTTAGCCTGCCTTGCAGGAGGCTGGCTTAGACCGGTCCCATGATTTTTGCAGGGTATTTACTTGTCGTGAATGATGACTTAGTGCAGAGCAGAAATGTCCTGCTGGGGCTGGAATGACACTGCCATCTGCTTTAGGTAGAGTCAGCCCTGCCCTAAAGGTAGACCAGACTGAAATGTCTTGGCCTGGGTGCCAGGGATGGCTGATGGTCAACAGAGCACAAAAGGAGTGTCGGGGGATGAATACATTTAGAAACCTGCCACTCAGAAAAACACCCAGATAAATGTGCGTATCGGCAACCAAAAACATTTGAAAGGAAGGAGGAACATAAAGGATGACTTCATTAGCACTGCAAAGGGTGTCCTGTGAACTTGTCTTTGGTAGGTGTATTTTCCTTCAGTTACAAGGGCCTGAGAGAAACCGGTCTAGGATCCTTTCTACAAACCTACCACCACATCTGCAACATGACCTACAAACTTCACAGGTCACAATCTTCCTGACATGCAGGGATCTGCTCACATTTCCAGCCCTGCTGACCCCTCACTGCAGAAGGTTGTGCCTATGGTTTGGGTGATTTTGGTGTCAATCAACAATATGTTGACAGGCTTTGCATTGCTTGTCTTTTACTCCCACCCTGGAAAAAAAGTCTTGGGCTTTTGACTGCAGAAATTTTAAATTTTGCAGGGGCAAAAAAAGATCATCCAAAACGAAACACTTTCAGCACTCTGTGGGCAACCCCAGCCAGCTCTAAATGTATGACCTGGTGACTTGCAAGGCCATCAGGGGCAAACAGAGTGAGAAGCGTTCACCACCAGCAGCTGCTGAGGCAGAAGGGGAGAAGGGGTCTGAACAGCAGCTAAAAAGCAGGCAAAGAAACGAGACAGAAGAAGGACATGGGCCTGCTGAAGCAAGCCCAAAGGAAGGCCATGAAGATGATCAGAGGGATGAAGCACCTCTGCTATGAGGAAAGGTTGAGAAAATTGGGGTTGTTCAGCCTGGAGAAGAAAAGGCTCCAGGGAGACCTTACCACAGCCTTCCAGCTCCTAAAGAGGCTACAAGAAATCTGGAGAGGGACTTTTTACAAGGGCATGCAGTGGTAGGACCAAGGGGGAATGGCTTTAAACTGAACAAGTGTAGGTTTAGGTTGAATATTGGGAAGAAATTCTTTCCTGTGAGGGTGGTGAGGCACTGGCACAGGCTGCCCAGAGAAGTTGTGGATGCCCCATCCCTGGCAGTGTCCAAGGCCAGGTTGGATGCGGCTTTGAGCACCCTGGGATAGTGGAAGGTGTCCCTGCCCATGGCAGGGGGAGTTGGAAGGAAATGATCTTTAAGGTCCCTTCCAACCCAAACCACTCTATGATTCTATTACTGGCAGGAAATCATAATCCAGAGAGAGAGAGACTTGCTGAAAGCTCAAAGACCACCGGCAGCCGCAGACAGACCCCGCACAGTGGCCGTGGCAGAACTCCCTCCAGGTCTGAGGTTCAGGATCAGAAATCAGTGACTGAGAGCTGATTGGGAATCTCCCCTGAGCTGTCCATGACTGCTCTATAGACACATGCCCACCTCAGGAGGGCTGAACTGCTCTCTGGACGGGCATAGTCCTCCACTGCTCATGGAAGATCTCTTAGAGGGCTCCATTTCCAACACAGGAATTGCCAGCAGACCCCAGGGCTCTTCCACTTCTTGGGACAGAAGTCAGTCATGGCAGCTGGATGAAAGATCCACCTGCTTTTATTCTGATTAAAGGCAGGATGTAAGGAAAGGCCTGCCCCGAGTGCGGCTGTCAGGGCAGAGCAATTGCTCACCCTCTCCCTGCAGGCTGCCCCTACCTGAATTGGGTTTGGTGACACCAGACAGATCCTCTCATCAAACCTGATTCACACTGCAACAAAGCTCATCAGTTGTCAGCGTTATGAAAGAGTAACAAAATATTCAACCTGAATTATCTTTTCAAGGTGCTTAACAGGGTGGAAACAAGTCAGGTTGTATGAAGCTTTCATTTCTCTCCTGGGCTCTGTCTCTGATTACACAGATATTGTTCAAAGGCCTTGGGAAAGGCTTGAATAAACTACAGCACTACCTTTTTATGAAGAAATGCAAGCAGGCTTGAGAGCAAGTTGAGGATTACCATGTTCCCAGTGCTCAAGTTAGGGCCCCTGATTTTCAGGGCAAGAGTGCTGAATATTTCTTAAACAACAGTCCCCTTTTAGATGTCCCATGTTAAAAACCTAACAACTGAAGCTCTCAAGAGCTGTATGTCACTTGGGAAAATGTAGGATCTCGAGTTCCAAGTGGCAGGGTGATGGAAATCTGTCATGATTAGGAGCAGCAGAGCTGAGGAGAGGAAGGGAGGCTGTTTCAGAGCTGACAGCTGGAGATCTGATCTCCACCTCCAAATTCAGTGAACACCTCTGTGGGAGTCACTGTGACTTGCCCACAGGCCTGCCTTACCCATCACAAATCTTCTTGATTTTTTGTTTAAGCTGCTCTCCTTGATAGAAGATAATGAACACATTCTTCTTCACCTCTTCTCTCTGCAACAAAATTCAAGCAGAATTCAGCACACCTGGAGTCCAGCGCAGAAAAGCTGGTGGTTTTTTTGACAGCCTCTCCCCTGGCTTGTTTTTATCCCCCACCCCAGTTTCCCACCAGCAGTGTTTCCCCCAGATATTCTTTTGGGAAACAGGCCTGGACAGCAGCTTTGGGGAAGGAGCAGTGCAGAGCAGAGGGGACAGGGTTGAAGTGGGGAAAGAAACCACCTCAACATGGCAAAAGGGGAAAGAAACCACTTCAACAGCGGCAAAAGGGGAAAGAAACCACCTCAACAGCGGCAAAACGGGAAAGAAACCACCTCAACAGTGGCAAAAGGGGAAAGAAACCACTTCAACAGTGGCAAAACGGGAAAGAAACCACTTGAACAGTGGCAAAAGGGGAAAGAAACCACCTCAACCGCGGCAAAAGGGGAAATAAACCACCTCAACAGCGGCAAAAGGGGAAAGCAATGCCACAGAAACTTCTCCCACCCTCAAACCTTCCCACCTTTCCCCTGCAGGCTGCCTCAGACACCCAGCCCTGGAGAGGCCAGGGCACCAGGTTTGTGTCTGCAGGTCACGGGGCAGAGGGAAGCAAAGCCAGGTTGGTACCTACAGTCACCGGGTCCTCCATGGGGGTGTCCATCTCCGTGTACCTCAGGTAGATGTTTCCCCTGCAGGCTCGCCACAGTAAACGCTCAAAGGGGATCATCCTTTCCCTCTTTATCACCCCTGCTGTGAATCTGAGCACAGTTACAAGATAAATAAATTGCAAGCCCATTCTAAGCCTTTTAGGACCTGTAGCACACATGATTTCCCAATCCCTTGTTTTCTAGGGCTAGCCAGGGCTCTGCTGCTGTTGTAAACCCTTCTAGGAAAAACTTCTCTGCTCAAGCCTGGCTTTTATCTCAATCTACTGACTTTATCCTATTGTTCTTTGTTTAAAAAAACAACTTTCCTAGATCAACAGGTGAAGAAGAGACAATTCTGGCTAGAAATGGAGGAAAGGAGAGATGCTTAAAGTCACACAGAGAGTGCCTGAATGGCAGAGGCAGGAGGTGGAATTTTTGAAGTGGTGGTTTATCTTTACTGTCCTATTTTCCTTTTGTGAGAAAGCATCAGACTGCAGCCCAGTGCAATACCATGGCTTTTTGCTGTGCTTAGACATCCATCCATGAGGACCCAGCTGCTGGCCAGATGCCTGAGTCCAGAAGCCATTGGTGAGATGCCTTAAGATGACAATTTTCACTCAATACCTCCTAAGGGGTCACTGGAATTGGTGGCCTGGAAGAAGAAGTCCACTTGTCCCACTGACCCACAACCTGACCACGGTTTGGAGGGTAAATTCTGAGGACAGTCACCCTGTCACCTCCACAAAATAGCCGTGCAGAGGAGGCTGGTGAGCACCCTCTGCTCAGGAGCTGCAGGGAGCTGTGCCAGTGCCACAGCAATGCAGCACGGGTGGGAAGTCCGGCCAAGCTGGACTCATCACCAATACCCACCCCAGCTTGGCAGCTGCAGCAGCAGGAGTGCTTCTCAGCTCCAGCAGCCCAGATGTGTCTTCACTGAAGAAATCGTCTGGCAGATTGGTTTCTGCCTGGAAAACATTCATTTTTAAAAAACACTGTTCAGCATTGCCAGTTTGAAAACTATTTCCCCATTTTTCTCCTAAACGTTTTTTCCCCCCAAAGGTAGCTCTCCACAGAGTTTTAGACCAAAGGAAAAATAATAAAAGTAAATGATATCTTAGCAATGGAAAAGCATAAATACTATTTCCAAAGAGATCTGGGAGCCAAATTTTTGAGCCCCACTGCCTCACAGAGCAATACAGGCTCCAAAGTGACTGAGGTGCTTTTACAAACCTCATAATGGCTTGTGGTAAAGACCTCTAAAAGCAACATACAACAAACGAAAGTGTCGGTATTTTAAAAAACCTTCCACATCTCTGTTGGAAGAGCAAAGAGGCGTCTCACCTCAAAGAAGTCCTGGGTTTTCTTCAGCAGATGTTTGAGCTCCGTCAACTCAAGGAAGTTCTGCTTCAGCGTTTGCTGGTTCTGGTTGGCTTCCAGCAGCTCGGCTTCAAGTTTCTCCAGCACTGTCTGTTCAGGGTCCAAAGACACCCAGAAAATCTCTGAAGCAGATCAATGCCCCTTTCCCAAGTCGATACCATACCTCAAACAACAGTTTTGGGTTTTTTTTCAAGGGAGAATACAGAAATATTCAATGACCACTTCAATAAACACTTTTTGCAGGAAGATTCTCATCAAAACCAATGCATTATTTTCCCATTGCAAACATTCCTGGATGGGTGTGTTGTCTTCTGCTGGCATTACAGTTCTGATGCCCCTGACCCTAGCCCAGGCAGGTCCATGGGAGTGTGCTGGAGGGGTCTCAGCCTGTCTGGTAAATCTGTGGTTCCCCACAGACAGCTCAGACCCCAGGCTGACTGGCTGTCAGTCTACTGACTACAGAACCAACCGACAACATTAACTTAGGTTCATTAGCTGTAGGCCAAAAATTAAGTGATGACTCAGGGCCAGGGACACACCAGGAACCCAACATTCTTATGAAGCTGAAGCCCTTGGAAAGCTTGATTTTCCTTCCTACATATGCAGCATTTTAAAATTACCCTGTCAGTAAACGTCACTTGCAGCTGGGTTAGAATAAAGCATCTCTTGCACATCCTAAAGCAAGGCCCAAGTGTTTGTGTCAGGTCCCAGTGTCACCACCCAGCAGGACAGACAGTCCTGGGTTTTTTATGCAGTGAAGTTGGTTCTAACATCAGCTCTCCTGGTACAACACCAAACCCCTTCTTATTTTCTTCTATAAAATGAGGGAGGCATTCTGTGAAAGTGATCATTTTTCATTAATATGTGGGACCACAGGGATGTTTCACAGGGAAATGGACAAAGACTGGGCTCCTTTAGGATCATGCAGCAGGACCATCCTTAACCTAAGTGCACAACCCTTCCCTGTCCTGAATCCACTCCAAATTCTGTACCTCCATATCAATCATTTCGCGAGGCAGGGGTGTCTCCGGGTACTTTTCTCCTTTGACTATCTCAACATTGTCTTCCATCTCATTTTCCAGAAAACCTGCAAGGAAAGGGCACAGAAGTGCCAACACTGGTGCATTATCCTGGTCACCAGCTTGTTGCTCAGCCAGGACTGAGGTGTCTCGCAGTGGTGTGAGAAGATGGAGTGATTCACGAGGAGTGTTTACAAGTGATTTACATCATCCCAGTGCATATACAGAGTCACCAAGGAATGAACTCCCCCAGCCTCCTCTCTCAGTGAAAATGCTGTTTCTTCTGAAGTCACAGTCCCAACTCCCCCATGAACAGCCCTCAGCCCTGGCCCAAGTGGCCACCGTGGCCCCCTTTATTTGGGGCAGTGAGCAGGGCATGCAGAAACTCAGGTTCCACTCCTCTGCCCAGCTGTGGCTACAGCTGGCACCAGCGTGGTGCTGGGGAGAGTGCAGAGCTGCCAGGACACACATCCACAGCACAGCGGGCATCACCAGCTCTGCTGCTTGGGTTTCAGGGACTTATCCCCAGGCTGAAGCCCTTGGCCACGAGAAGTGTGTGCCAGCAGCTGGTGCACTGGTGTAAGAGTCAGGTTATCTGGATTAGCCTCCTGCCCAGCCCCAGATTTATCGTGTGATTTTATAAAAGCTAATTAACCTCCTTTCAGTTCAGTTAACCATTTTCAAAACAGGGGCAACAATTTATTGCCCATATGGGGTGAAGTGGTAATTAGCTGACGCATGGAAAACATTTCCAGGGGCTCAGATGAAAACATCACCATTTTGCCACTAATTCTGCTCCCCAGTGTGAGAGCACTTAAAGAAATAAATCCCACACCACCAGTTGGCAGGAAGCCGATTGCATTTGACAAGCGTTTACTTACGCAGGATCCTCTCCAAGGATTCGCACCTTCTCACTTCATTCACAAACTTCCTCTGGAAGCTGTTGACATTCACATTCAGCTGAAAACAGGAGGGGAAACAAGCCTGGGGCTGAAGGCTGCACAGTGCTGCGCTCATTTTTAGCATCGGCAGAGAATGAGTGCCTTTGGAGCGGATGGCAAACACGGCTGTTCCTCAGAGGGCCAGGGCAGGGCAATAGCTCATGGCCAGGGATGTGGTGGCCTTCACACAACCTTGCTGGGACAGCAGGAGCCACGGAGGGACTGGAGGGAATTGTTCTGGGGCTGTGCCCAGGGCATGCAGAGCACCGAGACTCAGGGACGGGCTGGCTCTCGGGTGATGTTTGGGTTTCAGATCATCCCTGGGGAAACCCCGCTCTCACCATGGACTTTCTGGCCACCCTACAGATGCCTCTTCCCCAGGTGCTTTGGGGGATGGACAAGCACACCCCAGGGCACGTCTCCACTGAGCCCTACTCACGTCTCGGAACTGGACCAGCCCCAGCTCCCCGAGCTCGGCCACGCAGCAGTAGGCAGCCTCCACCTGCAGGAAGAGCTGCCGCAGGCTCATCTCCTCGCTCCGGAACACGGAGGCCATCTCTGCTGCTCTCCTCCCGCTGGCTGGCCCGGGGACTCGTGGTGGCAGCAGCACAAAGGTCTTCCTTGCCCAGGGAGGTGAGAGAAGGTGCCAAGCCCTGCAGGAACATTGGGGTCACTGAGTCAAAGGGATGGAAGATAAGTCAGTGCTGCCCATCACGTCCTCCAAAAGGGTTTCTTCACCTTCTAAGAGCCTCCTTGAAGCCACATGAGGCCTCATCCCACCGGGGCAGTGATGGATGCTAAGATATTTGTGTGCCACAGTCACCAATCTCCTGTGACAAATCATGAGCAAAGACCCTGCCCTGTCCTCTGCTGGACCTAAACACTTCACTCAGCCTCTTTATCTGGGTTTTGGATGCTGTGATTGGCAAGGACTTGACTTCTCTTTGCCTTAAACACCACATTAAAAAAAAAACCATCATTAATTTCACCTTGCAAATAGACAAGTGAAAGAGGCCTGACTGCTTTTGATCACTTTCATTAGTGAACAATGCAAACACATCTGGAGCATGTTATATGGGTGTGGGGAGAAGAGCAGATTATTTGCTTTAAATTAAAACAAACTTTAAAATCTCAAAAGAATTTTCTCCCCATAAAGGACTGTTTTCAAAATGAGATACATGAAACAATATGCATTGCACAAAATTTCCTCTCATCTCTATGCTTCTTATTATTTACTTTGAATAACCTGAACATAGAAATTGTCTTTGGTTATCCTCACACAAAATTCACTGATCAGCACACACAAACACAGTAATTAACTTTTTCCAGAGAAAACCATGCAAGCAGATACACTTCTTGCATTCATTTAATTCTGTAGCAAGCCTATGGTTTATAAATAGCAAAACAAAATCTCTTTATAGCCCCACTTCTACTTGTTAACAAGGGTAACAAGTCAATTGTCTTTAAACCCTTCTGCCTCTATGAACCTTGTCTTTCAGCATTTTTTTATAAATTGTGGATTCTATGAATTTTCTTTATAACATATAAAAGATTTATCTTAAATATAAGAGAAGCATTTCACAAGATTTAATAAAAGGCTTGTTTAACAGGAGCATAATAGTCACAAGTCTGTGACAGGTAAACAGATATTTGCTCAAATATCCCGGGAGTTTTCCTCCTCTTACTCTCTGTGCCCATTCACTCGAAGGTTTAAGATGTTGAAAATACAATATATGATAACTCATAGCTTGTGAAAAGAAAATATCATGTGCCAGCTTAAAGAGATTGAGTAGGTATATACATTTTAAATTTGGTTGGACATTTTTCAGCAAACTGTATTTTTCATAGGAAAGAGAGACAAAAACTGCAAGAGACTCTCACTACTCTTACAAAGTAAATCTGTAGTAAGCAAATCTGATTTTCAAAAAGTTTAAAACATCATCAAAATGCCCAATCTTAATTTCTTTAGACAGAAAACTGTGAAGAAACTATAATTAAAAGCAGTTCCTATTTCTAAAGTTGCAGTTAGCTTCCGTTAAAAAGAAATTCTAAACTCTTAGAATTAATCAAACAAAACACAAAGAAAATATTTAGAAATATCTTAATTAAGCTGCTTCAAACCATCCAAAGCCAGGCTTCTACTTTTCCCTGGTAATCAGTCAGTGATAACCCCAAAATCTCACTTTCATCTTGATTTGGAATGAGAGAAAAACCTACTCTGAGGAAGGCAGACCCCTCAACAATTCCTACAGATGCGGGAGGCTTGACCAAAGGCACCTGCTGGCCAGCAATGCCTCTACCAAAATCACCTCCCTCGTCCCTGCTCTCCCTCCCCGCCGGTTTTTGCTTTGGCAGAAAAACAGTTAATTGAGAAATTGAGAAATTGAGAACCCCCTCAACTTTCCCCCGCCTCTGTTTCCATTAAAACGCATTAAAACGCATTTTGCAGCAGCGGGTTTGGGGCAGGGCAGATCCCAGCGCTGGGAGCTGCTGGCCAGAAGGGGTTTGGGGTTTTTCTTTTTGCAAAAGGTCCCTGGGATTTACCTGTGAGCCTGGGATTCACCTGTGAGACACCGCGTTCCTCTCCCCGGGCAGGGTCCCTCGGCAGGTGACAATGACAGCAGGGTCCCCTGCAGGTGACAATGACAGCAGGGTCCCCCGGCTCTCAGGTGTTCCTCGGCAGGTGACAATGACAGCAGGATCCCCCGGCTCCCAGGTGTTCCTCCGCAGGTGACAATGACAGCAGGGCAGTCCTGGCCAATGTCCCGTCCCACACAGGGCACGGCCAACCTTGGCTTTTAAGGTCAGAACCGGTCTGGACCAGAGAAGGGAAACCCTTTCCATCCCAAAACAGCCCCGAAGCGAACACGCTGTGGCTCGGTCACCACCAGGTGTGTTGTGGCAGCACTTGGCTTGTTGGGACTGACAACACAGGGGACAACTGAGAATTTTATTTTTAATGGGAGCTAACTGCAGCTTTAGAAATAGGAACTGCTTTTAATTATAGTTTCTTCACAGTTTTCTGTCTAAAGAAATTAAGATTGGGCATTTTGATGATGTTTTAAACTTTTTGAAAATCAGATTAACTTACTATGGATTTACTTTGTATGAGTGGTGAGAGTCTCTTGCAGCTTTTGTCTCTTTTTCCTATGGAAAGGGACCTGCAGTGTGCAGAGGGCTGCAAACCCCCAACACCTCATTTGCGAGCTCGGCCAGGGACGTGGAAAAAACTTGTGCGCTGCTCCTTGCTGGTTTTTCCTCGCTGCAGGCAGTCTGGGAAAGGACAAGGAAACAATGGGAGATTAATGATTTTCTTGGGAGGGCAGGGGCTCTGTTAGCCGGGGCAGCGCTGACAGGGAACTTGACTCTCACCCCTTGACGTAAATGCTGGGGGGAAAAGGAGATTTTTAAACTTTCTGCCACTTCAGCTGCTAAAGCAAGGGTTCCAGAGGGAAATTTGGCCCCTCATGAAACCAATGGCTTATCTCCCACTGAGGCAGAGCAGGCAGGGTTTCACCCTGATGGACAAGGCTGGCTGGGACACTACTAAATCTAGCACCCAGAAAGAAAAACCCCATCTCAAAGGAACTAATGAAAATGCATGGTTATATGCAAATTTTAAAATACCCTTAAAGAAATGCTTTCTCAGACCTGTTCTTTCAGAGGTACCCAGTAACCCTGGGTTAACCCAACAAGCCAAAGGGCATATTTAGTCCATGGGAACTCTGCCAAAAAACAAGCAACAGCAGAGGGTTTCCCAGCACAGGGGTTTTCTATTCAAAAGCAGCAGAATGGCCCCACTTTGCAAGGTTAGCTTGGGGAGAGGGGTCCTGCCGCTTGCTCAAGTCTGGCTGTCTCGAGCTACGTGACCCAAAAAGGAGATATTAAAAATTACAAGGTAATTTTGACAGGTGTGCCTAAAACTTTCATTTTTCTCAGCAAACCACCCAGACAAACTGGCTGTGGGGCTCCCACCAGCTTTGGCTGCACTGTGCTTCTCCTGGACCAGCCACTGCCCATGGTCAGCTCTGCTTTCTCCATCAGTGCTACCAAAGCAAAGGCTGATGAAAGTCAGCACCTTCTGCTGGGAAATTGGAAATTTTCTTGGTTAGGCAGATGTGAAGTCACTGCTGTTGACCACGTGTGGAGAAGCTGGTGTGGCAAAGGAAGGACTTTATCTTCCAGCCCCACGCAGTGATACTAAACAAGGAGCCATCATTCAGCTCCAAACTGGTGCATATTGACACAACAAAATGAATCAGCTTCTCAGGCTGCTCCCCTCACCTCTGAACCACAGCACATTCTTCCCCCTGGGTTCATCTGATGACACCAGGGTTTGCTTCATCTTTGCTCCTTTGCTGCTCCTGCTCAGCCCCAGTTTCACTCAGCTGCTCCCCTACAAGCTGTGGGGGCAGGAGGGGCCCCAAAGCACATTTCATCCCTCAAGCAATCCGTACTCCACACCGTTATCCCAGGAGCAAGCCAACACGGCGAGCAGGGATAAAGCCATCTCTGCTGCCCTCCCCCATCCTTCCCGGGTGAGAAGCAGGGAGGAGAGAAGGAGAAAGCATATCCTATTTCATGCCTCTGGCATGTAGAAGTAAGAACATTATTTTATAATAATCCTATTAACGCAGATCAGATGATGATGGCTGGCGACGAGGCAGGGTTTGGAGAAGCCCCATCAGTGGGCTCTTTGTTGGGGCAGGCAGTTCTGCCCAGAAGAGCTGAAGGCAGCCTTTCTCCAAGCCCTGCCCTGCCTGCCTGGTCTTGGGACCTCTCCCCAGGGTCTCCAGATGAACAGCACGGGGTCAGAGCAGGGCCACAGGCTCAACATTTGTCTAATAGCAACCCCAGCCTGGGCTGCAAAACACAAAGGGCAGGGTTGTGCAGTTTTCCAAAACTCTAGATTTGCTTTCTCCTGTGTGGCAAAAAGCACATCCCCTCTCCCCTTCTTTCGTTTAAATCTTTGTGGTTTTGACATTTTTTTCTCTGAGTTTTAAAAAGCAATCCCCCTGTTCACAGGTAGCTGTATCTTAGATGGCTATTTTTCACATCAATGAAGACACCAAACAAACTGCCCCCCTCCCTCATGGACACATTATTGGCAGCAGGTTTAAGATTTGGAGCTTTTTTTTTTGCAGCAGCAATCAGATTTCATTTGGAATGAAAATACAAACCAGTTGTCTGTGTAAACAGAGAATGCATATATATATATATATATACACACACAGAGTGAGTGTGTATGCATGTGATAAAGGTAATAACTTTCTGAGAGCCACACCTGGAGGTGATGGGTCAAGGGCAATACTTTGGTCACCAGAGATTCTTAAATAGTTTTGTCATGAGAGCTCAATGAAAATGGGAGCCTAAATGGGCTGCACTTGTGCCTCACATGCCAGGGCAGCCTCGTGGAAGGAGATGGGAGCAGAAATTAGGAGAAGGCTCTGGAGTGTCTTATCGCTCTTCGGGCAGTCACAGCACTGAAATATAAACGTGTTACAAAGAAGAGATGACACAAATCCAAATCTGTGTCAGGAGATGATTTTGCAGGGCTCCCATTGTGTCTGAACTTATCATGCAAAGCCTTCATTTCCAACCCGATCCAAAAATCACTGAAGCCAAGCGCAGCCTGTTCAGAGCTTCAGGAGAATTTGGAGCAGCCCCTTCTGAAGCACAGAGGGAACACATTTTGGAAAGGAAAAGAAATACATTATGTTAATTGTGCAAATGCATTTTCAGCAGCCCTTAGAAATGGGGACATTTACCTAGAAGCTGACAAAGAATATTTAGTTAATAGTTAAAATTTGAAAGAGATTTCATTAAAAATTGAATCATTCATGCAACAGCAGCGCAGTTTTATCTTTTTGTTTCCCCTCAAGCATTTTGTGCTGCACAGAACACTTTTGAATTCATTTACTTTTGCAAAATTAACTGCCAGGTCAACTTCCAGTGGGAACAGAAAGTGAGAAATTCAGGGCGGAAAGGCAAACTGGAGGACAGCAGAAGGCTTTTCCCCAATAAAGAGCTGAGGTTTAGTTCTGATGCAACAGGTAACTCAGAAAAATACACAAATTAAATACAACCACCACAAAAGAAGTTAGACACTGAAACGAGGCATTTATGAAAGTTACCCCATAGGTGAGTTTCAAGCAGCTCTGAGCATTTTACAGCATCTGAGCATTTTACAGCATCTGAGCATTTTACAGCTTCTCTCTGCTGTGGCTCCTGCGCACCGAGTTCAAGAGCGGTGGCTGCTGGGGTCACCCCCAGCCTGGCTGCCAGAGCAGGACTCACCTGGAGCCACAGCTCGGGGTCAGCTGAAGGACTGAGGGACAGGGCTGTGCATCCTGCAGCAGCAGGAGGAGGCTGTCACAGACCAGCCAGCACAGCCCCGAATCCACCAGCACCGGTGGTGTGTGGACATGAAAACAGGAGCCAAGGTGGGGACGCACGCCCGTCTCAGCTGACCTGCCTTCACCTGCGGCTCCCTGTGCCCTCTGGCTGCCTTGTCCTGATGCATCCTGGAAATATTTACAGCTGGGAGGGAGCAGAACGTTTTTGGTGGGGAGGACAAGTGGGTTCACCCAGCAGAAACACTGAGCAGGGCTAAGCCTATGTGGGTTTGCTGTCAAGGCTTTTCTTAAACATTGGAGACCAAATCAACCTCACAGCTTTAGAGAGCTGTGCCCTGGTGTGTGCCATTCATGGGGGACGCCTGTAATGCCCTTCCTGTGAGTTTCAGCTGTGTGGGAGGGAAAAGAGAGAAAATTGTGCAATGTTCTCCATCCTACAGGGACTGCTGCCCCAGGTGCCTCCCCTGAGGTGTCTGCACATCCCCAGCAGGGCCCTCAGCTCCCTTCCAACGTGACCACCCAAAGCCACGAGTGGCCACTGCAGGAGAGCACCACAACCTGCTCCCTGCAGATCTCCCCTCTCCCAGTGCCTTCCTGCCTGCTTTCATGCCTGATGTTTTCTCTAATGAGGGCATCATCACGTCAAAGATAGGAGCAAGCACAGCCAAGAGCCTGGGGAAGAGCAGCAATGTGTGCTGCTCATCAGACCAGGACACCACCACATGCACTCCAACAGTGTGGCTTTTCCAGCCAGGATTGCTAAAAATTCCTGCTCTCCAGCCAGCATTATTTTTCTATCCGCCCTCCTGGTCTGCAGATAGGTCCCAGGCAGCTTCTGTCTTTTGAGTCTCTTTTTGGTCTATGAAGATGGTTTAACAGAGCTGGGAAGGAGCAGAGGGTTGGGGCAGAGGATTTGTCTCCCAGTTTGGCTTTCTTTTTTTGCGTGTTCGCTGGCTTGACTTCTGCAGTGGTGCTTTTTTGGAATGGCTGTGTGGAATCCCAAAACCCAGCAGCCTCAGGTCATGCTGGTACAGCAGCTGCTGTTAACACAGGGCACACAGGGAGTGGGTGCATTCCTGCCAAGGAATGGGATGAAACCTGTGGCTTCTCGTGGGCTGCTGGCAGATATTGCACAGCACCATGGCCTGTGCTGGGGTTTGGGCTGGGATCAGCCCAAGCTTGGGGCAGACAAATCTTGCAGGAAGGCTCAGCTTCTGGCTTTGCACAAATCAAGGAGGAGGTGCAAAGAAAGAACAGCTTTTCCAGAATCACTTTGCAGAGGGTGATGGAGGCAGGGACAGAGCTGTGCTCACAGGGCAAGAACAGCAGTAGCTCCTTCCTGTGCCCCAAATATGAGCTGATCCCAGCCCAAACCCCAGCACAGACCATGGTGCTGTGCAGTATCTGCCAGCAGCCCACAAGAAGCCACAGGTTTCATCCCATTCCTTGGCAGGAATGCACCCACTCCCTGTATGCTCTGTGTTAACAGCAGCTGCTGTACCAGCATGACCTGAGGCTGCTGGGTTTTGGGATTCCACACAGCCATTCCAAAAAAGCATCACTTGTAGAAGACAAACCAGTGATCATGCGAAAAAAAACCCCAAGAAACCAAACTGGGAGACAAATTCTCTGCCCCAACCCTCTGCTCCTTCCCAGCTCTATTAAACCATCTTTTGTAAACCAAAAAGAGACTCAAAAGACAGAAGCTGCCTGGGACCCATTTGGGAAGGGCTGGCTCTGGAGACCTTTCCTCCCTCCAGCCACAAAATATCCTGGGGAGAAACCTTCAGGCTTAACCTCCAGGGGCCACCTCCTGGTGTCCACTCCCACTGAAGCTGTTTTGGTCACAGCCCTTCTCTTTCCTCACCCGGCTGTGGCAGGGAAGCTCAAGGTGTCCTGGCAGCAGGAAGCTCCCTTGCTCCACCCTCTGCCCAGCTCAGAGGCTCCCTGAGCTCAGCGAGGGTTTGCTGCTCCAGATCTGCCAGCGACAGAGCCCGGCTCTGCATGGTCACTCGGCTGGGAGCTGGACCCGGCATGGAGCAGCTCTGCAGAGAGCCCCGGGCAGCCCTTGCTGTGCTCCTCCTCACTGCTCTGCTCTGGGACTCCTGCTCTGCAGGTATTTCCCTTCCCTTCCCTTCCCTTCCCTTCCCTTCCCTTCCCTTCCCTTCCCCTAGTTTTGATACCCTGCCCTTTCCCCCCACTCCTCCCAATACCTAAATATCTTGGCCACCAACAGTAATTTGTTCTTTAAAAATGAAGGGAGGGTCCCTTGCCTCACCTAAAAAGTGTGAAGGGTTTGGATTGATTGATGCTAATGAGAAATACTAGACCTGAGTGATCGCAGCATCATTCTAAAGGGATGTTCTTTTGCCAGATATTCACAGCGCCCCTGTAAATGTGGCTGAGCTGCAGGGTGCTCCACTGAATGGCAAGCAGACAGGGAACCACAGTTACTTGGCTTTCCCACGCTTGCTGAGGCAAAGGACCATCTGCAATACCACCCAACAGGACCATTGTAGTCCAATTTAGCTTTTATTAGGTGTGTTTTTGCAGAAAATCTGGCTTTGGTGCTACCTTAACTGTAGACATTGCCTGAAACCAAAATGTAAATGAGACCTGTGAGCTGCTCCTGTCCCACCAGGCTGCTGCCTGCATTTGTACATCAGAACCAGGTGAGACCTGCCAGCTGTTTAAAGATGGGCTGGCTCTGGCAGCCTGCTCTTTGGGCTGCAAAGCCTATAAACACCACCCAGTGCTCGGCATTCTGCAGCACTTCCTTCCACAGGTCACACACAGGTTTTAATGATTCTCCCCAGTGCTTCCGTGAGGTACTTATTAACTGTGAAAACAAATTATGGGCTTGGCCAAGGTCAGTCGGCAAATCCTACAAGAGTCAGACAGAGGAATGGGGAATATTCAGACCCTTCCCCTCAAGAAGGTTGCCCAGGGACCCACCCTGAGCATGGCAGAGGCTGTAAGGAAAGCTCTGGTGTTGCTGGTGACCCCAAGGGGGACATCTCCCACAGGACAACCTCAGTCTGATTGCTATTACTTGGAAAATAGCAAACTCAAGGCAAATGTTTGCTCAAATGTGTTGTCCTGTTTTGTTTTCCTGAGCTGAAACTAAACCTGAGCTATTACTTCGCAGTTTTCAGTGAGATCAGGCTGGTGCTGATTTTCTCTATTACATTCCAAATTACCAGCTCAGAGTGATGGCTTCATTGGAAACAGTTTCCTCAGCTTCTGCCTGGTCTGTGGGCAAGCAGCACATTAGAGCTCCTCCATGCAGCAGGAATCCTTACTCCTGGAGCCTCCCTGGGACATTTTTCATGTGTGTGTGCAGGGGA
The DNA here is from genome assembly GCA_013400915.1 of Pardalotus punctatus. NCBI lineage: Eukaryota > Metazoa > Chordata > Aves > Passeriformes > Pardalotidae > Pardalotus > Pardalotus punctatus. The sequence goes on from VZTX01009928.1 coordinate 41,809, forward strand.
TGCTCTACCCAACTGAACCTGAGCCGGGCTGCTCACAGCAGCACAGGAGGAGGAGTTTCTGTGACCCCATGGCAGCACCAGAGGTGTTTCTCTGCCCCCTTTCCTTCTGCAGCAGGGGACAGACAGGTGCTGATGCACAGGGACCAGGGCAGCCTGTGTTGAAAGTGGTGGGAAAAGGAAGCAAACCCTAATGCAGCAATGTTTAGGGGCAGGAATTTAGTTTCTCCAAGTTGTTTCCATCCTACAGACCTCTGCAAGGCCAATGGCTTTCTGATTTCCCTGCTTGATGCCCAACATTGCTTTTCTAATCCAACTTGCCTTTTCTCCTGTGCTTTCCTTCCAGCAGCAGCTGAGGACATCTCCAATGTTTCAACAACTGAGTACGAACCACCGTGCCTTAGTAAGTCTTCATCAATCGTTACTACCTGTTGAAGCTGGGTGCTGAGTCTGCACAGGGACTGAGAGGCTGTCCTGGGAAGGGATTTATCTCTTCTCAAGGCTGCCATTGTGGGTCAACCGCTGGGATGCATTCCTAAGACTCCCCACTGTCATGGTATGATACCTAAAGTACATTGGGATGGACTCATAGCTTTGAACAGACTAATTGATAGCAAATCGATCGCTAATCAATAGCTAATCTGTGTGTCCTAACACTCCCTGCCAGAGTGCCTGCCTGTAGGCACCACACAGATTCCCAAGAGTGCCTCTTTCCCCTGCCCTACCAGGTGTTTCCCAAAAAGCCAGCCCCAAGCACCCCGAGATCCCACCCCAGAGTCACCCAGCAGGTGAAGAGCCAGGTTTAGGGGAAAGATGCCAAGGCAGAGTTACAGGACAGAAGCCACCTGCCTTCCAGTAAAGGAAACCTGTCCCATCCTCGACCTCCCACGAGCTCCCTTCATTTCTCCCCCACCAGACGTGAACTTCTGCAGGCAGGCGGCCTCGTGCTGCCCCTCGGGCATGGACGACTACGGCTGGATCGCTGCGGCCATGGGCTGGAGCCTCTGGTTCCTGACCCTCATCCTGCTCTGCATGGACAAGATCATGAAGCTCCGGCCGGACGAACCCAAATACTCGGTGGCCTGAAGCAGAGCGAGGCAGCCAGCAGGACCTGGGAGCAGTGAGGGGCAGGCAATGGACAGCCATTTCAAACACTTGCTGAGAAATGAATAGAAAGGGAACCACCTTCAGCCAAAAATGATCTAAGCAGGGCAGCTGCTGAGGCTTCACCCTCTGGCAGGCTGGAGCTGCCAGCCGAGGTGTGGAGTCGGCAAATCCCTGCAAGCCACCCTATATGTGCCACAGTGGAAAAAAACCCACTTTTCCCGGAGCCCTCTCGTGTTTGCTGTGAGTGCAGCAGCAAGGAGAGGCTGAGGAGCAGTTACATCGCCTCGAGACGTCCTGGTGCATGGCCTTTGGGTTTGACACACAAAATGGGCAAATAAAGATATTTTCTGGAGCATCAACATTACCAGAGCTGTTACTGAGCTACAGGCCAGGTCACCTCAGTAAGTGGGGGTAATTAATTGACTTGACCCAGTCCTTCTCACACACCAACCTGCAATATTTAAAAATCTATTAACTGATACCTAGGAAAACTCTCTTATGGAAACTTAGGGATTGCTTGGGCTAGTTTGAAAGTAAAACTAGTTTTTCTCATGTCATTTAGGTGAACGGTGTTGCAGGAATTGAATGTTGGTGGTATTTATCCAGCTTCCAATAAGCAGAAACTGAGAAACGAAGCCAAGCTGAACTGTGGCAAGCAGGTTTAAAACAGCACATCCAATTAATACACAAAACTGTTCCTATTTATACAAGATGTTAACAAACACTCTTATTGATTGAGAGACTCTCACTGACTGGTTTATATGGATAAAGCTTATATTGGCAAGGAAGTACTCAACCCAAATTGTTAGAAACAGGATTCCAAGAAGACATATTCATGCAGGAGGGTTCTCCTCACTGCAGTCAAACTCTGATTTGGGGCAGTTGCACCAGTTTGATTTCTATCTGTTATTAAAACAATAAATCAGAGTTAAATCTACCTAGACCTGCGCAAGGTTAGCAAACCTGCTAGAGATCAACTGAAATGAAACACAAGAAGTTACTTTTAAATTAAAGAAGCACCACTGGAGATTTTTATCTGCTAAAAATAATTATACTCTCCCATCAGCTCATCAATATGTAACTTCATGAGTGAGAAAAGATAGAAATCCGTTCAAGACTCTTCCAATTGACTCTGGCACAATTAAACACTTTGATCAGGACAATTCGGCCACTTCAGAGTGATGGGCAGTTGTCCCTTATCACCTATCCCCTATCAACAGGAACAGGGACAAGTTAGACACTGAGGAGAAGACACCCTTCCCTATCGTTACTATCATGACAAAAAGCCTTTCAGGATGAAATGCTGAACAGACATTTCAGGAAAGTAACTTTTGAAAGGGAACTGCTTAATTCTCAACATTTCAACAGCCAGCAATTAAAAGTAATTTTCACACAACAAATCTCAGTGTTGGATCAACTTCATTCCACAAAAACCCCAAGGAAAACAACAAAGTCCCTCTCAATTATGCACAAACCTACAGGAAAAAGGGGCTCTCAGTCAACACCAAAATGTAAAGAGCACTGCAATCACTCATGGACAAAAAATCTTCTACCTACATACATAATTTTTTTCCTGTTATTAGTTTTAATAGCAGAAAATATTCATTGGTCTGAAAGCAATGTGAAAGATACTGGGAAAAAATCTGCACTTATTGCCTTCAGGTCTACCCTCTGCAGATCTCTCCCTACAGTTCTCTAGATTTATGGGCATTTTTCTTTAGGGAAACAGAAGTTCCTGCTGGATACGGCACTGCTTTCCATCTTTGAGGGGATGTGTTTCATAGCCTTGCATGTCTTTGGGTTTTCAGCATGTGATGCAAGCTCTGGATGTCCTACAAGAGCAACAGCCACAAACAGCTTTGTAACACCTGGGCAGTTCTGAGGGGCTTCCTAAGGCCTGCCTTTAGAAACACAGCTTGGCTATTTTTCACACTCTCCAAAATAGTGCAGCTACCATCAAGGATTGTAGGAGACTTAAACCTCAGGTTTTGCTTCTTCCAGTTTCCTTTGAGGATTCCCAGCTCAACCAAACTGGGGAGAAAAGGAAAAAAAAACATTACTTTTTCATATAATGTAGTGCCTTCAAGGATTTCCAGTGCCTGTGTTCAAAGGTGACACCCAAGTCTCCACAAAATCAGGTATAAAAATGGAGTACCTTACAGACCATTTCTGCTGGGAAATGTATACTTTTTCTAGATCAGTGACCTGTAAACCTCTGATCTAACATGACAGTGTTGTTTCTTACTGCATCACCTCCTCTGACATCTGACATTGCCAGGTTTGATGGACAGCCTCTTCTTTTCAAGTGATTTGATGGAGTCACTTAGAAAAACTCGGTCCTCTAATGAATCTCATGAAGGTGCTGCTGCTCCCAGTGTGTCTGGGGTCTCTAAAAAAGGTGCCAGTGTTCCACACGCTCCCAGTCTATCATTGTAACATCTTACCTGCTCCTACATACAGTGCAAAACCACAAAATACTATTTTGAAGGGCTCTCCAAGGTACACACTATGTGCTGTACTGATCCCATAGGCAATCACAAGTACAATGTAAAACTGTGCAAAAGAAGGAGAAAATCCCTAATGGCACTGTCAGTGTTCCAGGGGCTTGTCAACAGTTACAGATAGCACCGAATTCACATTTTGCATCCAGAAGACTTCAGAAATTGATATAAAGACACAAATTAGTATGCAGAAATGAATTATACATACCTGATTGCTAAAATTTGAAGATTATTTGTAGTCTGCTGTTACATTTCCTGGAATCATTTTAGCCAGGGAACACACAGAAGCACAGTGTGGGTTATAACCCCTCATTTGAGAGCAACTGAGTCACAGCAGAAGGCTGTGGTTGGTTCTGATGCACAAATTAAAGATGACTGGATGGTACAATGCCTTCTAAAAGCGATCCATGAGCAGAGTTGCAGACTGATGCACTCATTTATTGTGTATTATTTCATGCTCTGAAGAACAGAACCGACAATAAAATACCTGCAGTTGTAGATTCCAACTGCAATGCTGCCCAACCCCTGCTGACTTCAGGGGAGCTACACATACACCCAGCACATACCTTGATTTGTTCTTTGGGTTTTTTCACCATAATTCAGGAAGCCTGTCATTTTTGTTCCCTCAGGAAACCTTGGAAGCAAAGCATAACTCCTGATTTATCACATTGCATAAATCATTTTTGTGTTAAACCTGCGTGCCCCACACAACCTCGTGGCACGGAGCTGGTGTAGGCACTTGCACACCTCCAAGCCTGTAAAAAATAAGGTGATAGCTCCAAATGATGATGGAAATGTTAATGCTCCAGCCATTCACAGTTATTGCCTGTCCAGGACCAAAAAGTTCCTCACTGGAATGAGATGGAGAAAAAAAAAAAATCTATTCCAGTTCTTATGATTCAGTACAAAGAAAAGCAAGAAAATTGTTGAAACCCAGATGGCTGAAAAAACCCCAGTAAGTGTGACTGAAATACACAAGTTTGAACCTCAACACTGCTGACCAAGCCAGCAGAGTTCTTCCTATTTTCCAGACAGTTTCTGAATCCCAGGCATGAAGGTAGGTAGTGCCTGGAAAGGGAAGGGAGATGGGGATGGCACCTGGGAAAGCTGCAAGTGTCCGACACAAACAGAGCAGTGGGGACATGAAACTGAGCAACATTTCTAATAACAAAGGAGAAAAGCAGCAGCACAGCACTGCAGGGTAACTACTTTAATTTGCCTGGAGATAATATCAATCACATCCAAATAGTGATTTTTAAAAAAATTCTTAATTCAAGACTAAATGGATTGGTACTTGATGCATGACTCTTCCTCTTTTCAGACACCAGTGCTCTGGTAATGACTCGCATTACTCACTGCCTTCATCCTTGGGGTTTTAGTGAATGAGCTACATATTAAGCAATTGCACTTTACAATGATTACACTTTGCCAAATCACTAGAGGAATGAAAACTGGCAAGCATCAGAGCTCCCTACTCACATGAAACACACAGACAAAAGACAGAGGTTAAATTCATAAGAAAAGGTGCTCTGTACTGGGACTCTGTAGGAATTTTGATGAAGTCATTACAAAAATTAGGATTTAAAAAAAAAAATACTGCAATTAATTACAGCCAAGGAATGGAATATAGTCATTCTCAGGGAACAACCATCCTCTCTCATCCTTACACTCCAGATTATTTTTATTTCGTGGTATATGCAGTACCAGTATCTGTTGTGGAATTCAAAACTCACTGCAGGTTTCTGTCCCAGAATCAAACATGTTCAATGAGCTAATTTCCAACTCCTCTTTTGTCAAAACCTTCCAGAAATAATATGTGGCATAAACAATGCAGTGTTGTCTCCCAAATCTGCAAACTGCTTGGAAAAAAATACAGCTCTAAGAGCCCTGTGAATTTTCCTGTCCAGTTTGACAGTATGACCTGTATGCAATCTCCAGATCTTCTAAACAGGAGATTCCGGTGCCACCATCAAGCCCAAAGACAGAAATTAATGTAAGGATCAAAATCATCTGTGGAAATGCTTGACAGGAAGTGTTCTATGCAAAATACAGAGCAACTTACCTGAAACCGTTTTATCCAGGACTGCATGGACACAAATCCCACACTCAGAAGTTTGTGGATGCTCAGATCACCTGTACTGCACTGAATTTGAACTATTTCATATTTGGTGACTGTGCTGCATTTCTACTGACAGTGGCTAATGCACAATTCTTTCTATTTCCTCAAGTCCAAAAAGCTTTCTGCTTTTTCATTATTGCAGTATTTTAAAAATTTTTATTTCTTTAGTCAAGTTTCTTTCAGATCTGCGTTTCAGGACCAAAAGAGCGCTGTGTATTGCCAAATATAACACAGCATTAATTCTCCTTGAATACAAAAAGAAGTTTTTCCTGAAACACAAACAATATGCAGCTACTGCTTTTAAATCATGCACAGCACTAAAACCTTCCAACAGCCTGGAAGAGGAAACCAATTTCCAAGATGCCTTGGGATGGAAATATTTGAGAAGTTTTCTGGGAACACTACAGAGCTCTTAACAAGTGCGTACATTTCAATATATCTGGAAATGCAAACCAATAATGTTAATCTTTCAAATCTTTAGTTTGCATTTCATTTCACCTGCTCTAAATGTGGCATTAAGCAGATTTCTCCAAGTGAACCTGAAAACCACCATGTCAGGAATCCAAGAAGATTTAGCATTTGTTTCAAAAGATTCTTCAGAGCATTTGTTCAAATGTGCCAACAGTTTATTCCAGTCAAGGTAAGATGTAACAGCCTAAACACAAACTTCCAGTTATGGAGTAAGAACTACTCAAAACTAAACAGGAGTGGCCATTACAAAGGAAAAAAAATAATTGATATGTAAAAGGCATCAAGAAAAAGTAACACAAAATCAAGACAAAACATTCCATCTCTACAAAATACAAAGTGCAAAGAAATGTGTATTTTTCTAATGCTAATGTAATTTTTTTTGTTAGTCTATCAGTCTTCAGTGGAATTCATGGGACTGCAGCTCTACTCCAGAAAAGTCTCTCTAAAAAGGCAGTGCAACTCCATGGGATATTTGCTTCTCAAGTTTCTTACACCATGTGAGCAAACTCACCCTGGGACTCGTACGCCAAAGCCAGAACATCTTGCCAAGTGCATCCCAAACTGCACTAAAGAATCTGTAGGATAAATTCCTCCAAAGCACACATGTGACTACGTGGTTTTCAGTGGAAGTCATGCAGGTGCAGCCAGGGGCAACATGCAGGGCAACATTTGGATCTGAACTGCCAATCCCACGTCACTGAAACATTCTCCTGGTGACAGCAGAATACATCCCCATTGTGCCTCCTCCCTTTTTAAATAAAACCTAAGAGGAAGAGAAAAAGACACCCTCCACAGAGGCTAACTGGATTTTTATTTCCACATTCAAGCAATTCAAACCTGATGCTTTTCTCCAGGCACATCTGAACAGTCTTGGAGAAACTCTACAGCCTGGGTAAACTGCTTTTGGGAGTCTCCCTGGTGAAAGATGTTCCTCACTCACAAAAACCAGCACTGCACATGGTGAAGGACGGCAAAGATGGGCTGTGCCACGGACTCAGCTGAGTGAGGCCAGGAGAATCTCCAAGATTTCTTCTCTCTTTACAGAGCACTGTCACAGGTGGTCCTGGATACCCAGTTGGTGTCCTTTGCCTTCTGACAATCAGATGTCAACCTTTTAAATCAATTTCCAGCTTTCTGTCTGTGTTCAGAGCACACCAAACCGGTGCTGCTTTTCCAAAAGATCCATTTATTTCTTTGCATCTGCAAAAATACAGCCCACAACATGTTCCCACCTCAAAGTCATAAATGTTGTTCATCCTGCCACTTCAAAGCTCTTGGCCAAAACTGGGTATTTCCAAGGACTGGCACCTGTTTACAGAACTGCCACTTGAAGGCATGGAACAGAAAATGCACATTTTTTCCTTGAGCTAAGAACTATGATAGCTGGAAAAGGGAGGAATGTAGTGAGGGCAGAAGTTTAAAAAATTAGTTCAGTTGCCTGCTACCACCACATAACCGGTGACTTCACTTGGGCAGGAATACAGACCCAGCTTCCTTATGTAATCCATTAAAAGTGATTTTAAGCTGAGTTAACAACAGCAGCGTGAGCTGTTGTGGTTCTTGGGAAGTTACAATCGCTGTACACAGCCTCTTTCTAAGATAATGCCCCAAACCCTGCAATTCATTCCTCCCAAAATCAAGGTTTTCTTTCCTGAGTCACAGGCCCACAGCCACTGGCAGGACCATGTGTTAACACCCTGGTGGAGAATATTTTATAGTACTGCAGCCTGCCCCACCTTTCACACTGAGTGCATGAAAAACAACTGTAACATTTCACTTAGCTCCAAAAATAATCAAGAAGCAGGCTGGAGGTCAACGTTTTGGCCACGAAAAGGAAACCAGCCACGCTAAATTATGTAGCTCTCATCTCACCAAGTTCTTTTGTATGCCAAACTAAACACAGACTAAACACAAATGTCAAGGAAAATTGTGAAGAAAGGGAAGAGCCTGAGGATTCCATGAACCAGATGGTTTAGTCATGGAAATGGATGCAACTGTTGGTAACAGCTTTCTGTGCCTGTACCAACTTTTCAACTGATCAGTGTTTTCAGAAACTGGTAGATTCATTAACAGATACTTAAATACAGAATACCTAAAGCTTCAGGGAAAAAAAAAAGGGTTGTTTGGTTTTCCCCCTCCCCCCTTTTAACAGGGCAATAAAAAAGAATTGGCAAAAGAACTCAAGCACATGGGGATGCTGAAGCCTACAGATTTTCCTCCCCCCGAATTTCCAAGTGGAAACACACATTCTGGCACATGCATTCCACAGAATCCTTCTGTAGCACACGAGAAAAAACAGCCTTTCCTGTAGCTGCAAAAAGTGTGGGTCTCCCTCATTAAGGCCATTCTTGGAACTGGTGTTACTTTTCTTGCTATATGAAGATACAGACTAGGCCATATCAATTTTTTGGACACTGGATCAGGTCTCCAGCCAATCTGAGAACAACTTCCAAACATACCTTTCTGACTTCTTATATTTTACTATCCTGTCCAAAGTTTTAAAAAAGGTTTTTTTCACCAGAAAGCCTGTTCTATTTACCAGTATGTATTTATCCTGTGTTCTTCATAAGACTGGACTGAAAAGAGAAATTATATATGTCCAAATATAAAAACATGGAATTTCACAACAGCATCACCATCACTAGCAAAAAAAAAATGAATGAGAAGTCGCTTATGTAACTCTAAATATCAGAGCTCTTATTTCACAGTTGCTCTTAAATAGCTGGAACCAGACAATTAATTTACTTCCTAGAAGCCCACATTTTCTTGAAATGAAGTCACAGTAATGTGCTATTATTATAAGCATTGGTCTCTGAGCTCACTACAGAATTAAGCTGGAGAAGGATGTGGGGTCTGAAAGAGATGGTTTTAATGGGAACACTTAGCAACACTCAGTCTTCAGCACTGTCAAAACGACCAAATGAACACTGCCTGATACACTCTTCATTCTTCAAAACCTGGCATTTTGCAGAAGTATTGGCAACATTCATGTTTACAAAGTTGGCAGAAAACAAATGTTTATTTTTATCCTAGAATTGATTATCACACAAAAAACTTAAAAAATTCAAATCATAATGACCTGTTGGTACTGCTGTTACAACCATGCTGGTGTTCTGATTCCTTTCAAACCTCAACCGGTGCCCATGAGGGCTTTACATACAGACCAGGGAACTGGAAATTAATTTAGGCTGCTTCATTACACTAAGTCCCTCAAAACAGTTTCATACAGCATTTTGATGATCATAGGTAAACAGAAAAATAACAGCTTCCTAGTAAAGAGGGAAACATACCACCTGTTTTTCCACATCAGTGAGGAATGGAGGTTTTGGCTTCGGCCATGAGTATGATGGACACGCTTCATGAATAAGGTACGGAGGCGACTTCATCCCCCATGTCCTCCCACCTGCTCTCATTTCAGTCTGAGTTAGTCCTGTTGCTGTTACTGAACTGTGCACTGGAGCCAGGAGCAGGTTTGGCAGCCAAATCCACCGTACCATACCGGTGTTACACTCCTGTACCTCACCAGTGCCATCTCCCAGTCAGAGAGGCAAACCCAGCCCCTGCCCAGCCACCCAATCTGGCAGATCTCTGTCCTTGGGCCCTTGACTGCTACCATCTGCAGGTGTTTGAAACACCCAGGCTCTAGCATCTGATTTTTCTGCTTTTCATCGCCCTAGGGCAGGGCTGCCGAGCCTCCTCAGCAGCACTGAGCCTGCCCCAAAGCTGTGTCAGCTCAGTCGCTTTAGTTCACTCTGACCTGAAAATGAAAACACTCCGACCAATCATGACTTAAGCAAAATGCCCGTGTGTATTATGTCAGTTACAGTTATGCAATGGCCAATATTAGTAAATTCGTAGCTAATTTTAAATTAAAACTCTGAAAAAAACAGCGACAAACAGTTCCATGGCACATACCATTCTTACCATGGGGATAATGCTTACCCTTTGTCCAAAGGGACAGTGGAAACAAGTATAAATATAGAAACTGTCTCAAAACTGCAAATCTAAGCCTATGTTAATGCTCTAAACTGTCACTGACTTCCACTAAAATTATTCAGATCCAAACATAAGCAATGATTTAGGACATCAATTTATAACGTAATGCTGGTGACCCTGTACCAGTCAGGCTGGATTGGTTTCTGTCCACAAAGCAAACTACAGAGTGGCAATATTTTATCGCTGGTCTTGCAAGAGCATTTAGTGTGTAAATCTGTTTTTTAAAACACATATATATATATGTGTGTGTGTGTGTGTATATATACACACACATATTCCCCCAAATTCAGCTGTGGCTGAGAACTCCCCTCCCAGTTTTCAACAAATTTTAAACAAATTAGATACCAAGCCCTTTCTGTTTGGATGCTTTGCTTTGTTTTTCCAGCCTGAATGAGTCTACAAATATTTTCTGAATTATACAAGGCCAATGTTTCACTTTGCAAACATTGAAGATGAAGGAACACTTGAAGCTTCAGCACCAGAAGGAAAACAAGGAAGAGTGCAGAGGGTAGCTCCATTCGGAACCACAGAGCTGTAACAATTATTGTTCCAGTTTGATACAAGTAACCCATAAAGACTTTTATTCTAAGTTAGTCCCATTGTTCCTGACAACCAAAGTGATTCTTATGTGAGATTGGACCTTCAAGACCCTTGAGCTGATACAGTTTGTAATCCTGCAGAACAACAACGCAAACCAGTTCCCCATAAGCACTGGAAGAGATAAGAATATTTATAATCTCTTGCAAAATGTCTTCTCAGTTTATTCAAAACTTCACCTACTTCCTTAGAAAAAGGAGTCTATCATACTTGGAGTTTGTTCCTGTCATTATTTTTGTTGCTGGAGTACTGAGTTCTTGACCTAAGGTTTTATTATGTGTTAGGCCAAATGAGGGTAAGGAGAGAAGAGGAGCACCATAATATTAGCAGATTAATTAATATGACTTGTGATGACACTGATGATTCTCCCTGTTTGTCCCCCATCTCTCCTTACTATTCTCATTTTGCTGCCTGTTTCGATTTTTCCAGAGTGCTGTCAACAGAGTTGTGAAAGTTCCTTCCTTTGAGAGAACAACACTGCCGATTTCCTGTAAGTCTTTGCTTCCATAGGAAGCAGATACCTGGCAGATTTGCAATGGGATGCCAAATCAACTGTGGAAGTTCTGCACTGCTGTCTGTTTCTGAGAAAGTCGCAGAAGTTCTTCTCTAATTGCTTTGATAAGAGAGGCTGACGAGTGACCTGGCTGGAGGTCCTCAGTGGAACTGGTGGTGTAGCAAAGGCCCTGGCCCTGAAGGCTGTTGTGTGGAAGCTGAGCAGGAGGTGCTGAGGGCTGCCTGGCTGAAGTCCTCGGCATCTGGAATACTGGTGAGGAGGAATATTCTTGGTGTCCATGCATATGCGTCTGGAAAAAGGGAGAAAGCATTAGTGTACTTTCTGAATGAACATGATTATCCCAGAAAAGACAAGAAAGCAAAAAGGCGAAAAACAGGGAGGAAAGCAACATGGAGATGCTTCTATCTGCTGCAACAGTTCTTCTGTTACATGAATGAGTGATATCTCTTATGGAGCACAAAACAAGTGTACACAAAATTGTTGGACTGCCTCGAGTTCAGAGATTTTCAAAAACTTTGACCCTCTTTCCAATCTAGTGTGTTTAGGAACTGAAATGGAAGGAGGTAGGGAGAAACCCCATAGGACTGGAAATCAACACAATTGGTTTCTCTTCCCATCCAGTTCCATCAACTTCCTAAAAAAACGCAGGGAAATCACTTTTTTGCTGGCTGTCATTTCTCCAGACTATTTAGAAGCAGAAATACTACCACTTCCACCTTCCCTTTTTCTGCCTGCTTTGCCTGTTCAGACTGTACACTTGTGAGGACCCTGTGACTGACCAGTGCCCAGGAAAACACGGTCAAGAGAAGAAGCAGCAGAAGAAAAGTACTTGGATTTGAAAGATTACATTTTTCCATACTCAAAATCTATTTTACATATCTGAGGAACACTATTCTAGCTTAGGGACAGCCATTGTTTCAGGGCAGAAAGGGGTTAATTCTGCCTTTGTGCAGTAACATACATTTTCTAACAAAACAAGAGACAGAGAACAGAAGCCTGAGTTTATGGCTTGTTTTTCCACAAGAAAATCTGCTTACACTAAAACAAAGCACAGATTTACAGTACACTGGGTGACTGCACCAACTCCCAGCACGGACACAAACAAGGTACATTTTGAAAAATCTCGATTCCAGCTGACAACTCCGAAGCAAGCGTTTCCTCTTGCCTCGTATTGCTGACGGCTGAGAGCCAGCCAGAAGAAAACAACGGACACAAAGGACTCGAAGGCACGAGTGGGAGCAAAGCAACGTGATCCCCTCCTGGGGGAGCAGCAGCCAGACCATCACAGCCACCACAAGCCCGTGAGCACTACCTTTCTCTGGGGATAAGCCTTAAGGAGGAGCAGAGAGAGCAGCCTGATGGGGGAAGAAAGGACAGCAAGGTCAGCCAGAAGGGGATTTGGGAGCGAGGGGAATGAAGACATTGCAAAGCAGAGCCTGGGAAGGATATGGGGGACCCAGAGCGACAGCAGTGTGCAGGGAGCACAAAAAATCAAGGGAGCAAGTTCCTTAACATCTCTCATAATACAAAAGAATAAAATTTAAGCGGTTTTGTACAAAGTAGAACTAATAATAGATTCTGAGTCTCTTGTGCAGCTCACGTACGGCACTCCTCCTTTACACAGTTAATTTTGGGAGACAGATTAAGGGGAGAAGAGGCTTTAATAGAAGAATGATAGGTAAAGGTTTTCCAAGTAACATCCTGTCTTATTTCTTATAAAAGAGAGGTGATTTCAGTAACAGAAAGGAATGAATGGGTCTCTTGATTGTTCAGAATTATTCATTTGGCAGTGAAACCCGAAACTAATTCTTATGTGCAGTCTAGAGTTGGCAAACCTGACAATTACTCTGTGGGTTTATAGAGAAGATATGACATCAAAAATATTAAAAGGAAACACTCCTTGATACATGAGTCTTAACAGCAACCTAAATTATGCTCAGGTTGCTTTCACATTAAAATGCACTGTGTGATTCAGCTCCTATCTCACATGGCACTGAACTACCACCATAAGAATGGTTTCTTAAGGGAAGTTAGGAAGTCTGATGACCACAGTGGCTGATTTTACATTAAGTTTATCAAGGTTTTCTTCAAGATCTCAGAAAAATAAAAGGGTGTGTTTCTGTGATTTCACATAAAGCATCAGAATTAAACAGGCCTGTGAAATTCCAATACCACATTGGTACAGAAACCTAAGCTCTACCAAACTACAACAGCAAAATAACAAGAGCAAAAAGGCTGAAATAATTTTTGCTGGCTTTTTTTTTTTTTTTACTTTTAAACTTCTTTATTTACAGAAACACACAAAGGTCTATTATATAACTATAAATGCAAAAATACATAGTTTCATAAAGTACCTATAAATTTTGTATTTTATCTAGAGACTTCTGTATAATTAACAGCAGTAGAAAACAACTGACAGAAATTACCATCATTGAATTGTGATAAAATTGTGATACTGAATTGTATATAAAAATTGTGATTATTGAATCTTCCTTCTTAAGGAATGAAGATTTAGGAGATGACAGTATAAATTTGTTGCTCTCCATTTAACAATTGCTGAATTCTGGCCAATTTCAACTGAGCTGGTTGTATATATGTATGTATTATGAACAGATATATAAAATTCACAAAACCAGGCAGCCAATTAGACATAACCTGATTTGTTATATCCTTATTTGCTGCCATTGAATCTGCTTCTGGGTGGCAGAAAGGTCAAGTGCTGGATCTCTTAGCCAGCACGTATCTCACAAGGGCTATCCTGGGGGACAGGAGAGACAACTAAGTTGGGTGAGATTTTTTAGAGACTGGAGTGGGCAGGTGAGTAAAAAAACAGAGTAAAAGGGTAGGAGGATCTTTGAGGAAACACTGGGAATGACTTGGGAGAACCGTGGAAAGCTCTAGGGGTCTGAGATGGGTAGCAGGTGATGGCAGCACGTGCTCAGGGTTGTATTTTGCTCAGCTATGGAAATGCTGTCATTCCCGTGGTTGCCCTGAGCCTTCTGGATGGAGAATTAAGGTGAATTGATGGCACCCTGCACTCTGGCTTTGGGTTGGTACAAGTGAGAGGTCATATTCCAGCAGAAAATCAGGTATTGATGTCAGGAATAAATGGGTGAGGATACTGTGAGGAAAAGGGCTATTGCAGGAAGACAAATCCCTGCAGATCCCTCTCCAGTTTGTGTGCAAGAAGAATGCTCTAGATTCTAATCTTCCTAAATGCAGAGTTTAATTTTAGAAACTTGCTCAGAATGAGGGAACAGTAAGACTGTTTGCAAAGGATCAGCTGAATAGTGCACCATAAGGAACATGACTGTCATTAAGTAAAGCCTCATTTCCAAAAGGAGGAAAGACAAATTTAGAGCTCTGTCCTAGTGAAAAAATCCAAACTGTGAAGGTAATTATTTAACTACAGAAAGCTACAAGACCAAGGCTTTTTTTGTTTGTTTTTAATGGGAAGAATCCTTTGCAAAAAAACCCTAAAAAACTTGCTCACAGGAAAAGGAAAGTTCAGGCAATAGGTGAGCTCTCCTGCAAGTGGATGACCCCATACTCAGATAACTTTTACTTCATGATCTCCTCCTTTTGCCTTTTTTTTTAATAACAAACTGGAAAAAAATCACATTGCAGTAACACATGAACTGCAGCAACCAGTGAGCAAAAAGTTCTGTCAAAGCCGAGGAAATCTTTAAACTGAGATGAACTAAAAGACAACCTGGATTTAAATGACCTGAACAGGAACACACCCACAGATCTAGAAATGCCATTTCCAGAAAAGAGAGGCAAGTGTAAAGAAAGGTCAGTAAATGGGAACCCAGAGATGTCTCTGCAAATGAAACAGGAGACACCAAGATCTCTCATGCAAGTGCTCTTTTGGATGTAAACTGAAATTATGATCTTGCATTCCAATAGCACAGTTTCTAGCACAGAGAACACATTAAATTCGGGAAATAGATCTTTTGGCTTCGAGAGCTGAAGTTTTTGGATAGTATCAGGTAGTGCACCCAGTTCTCAAAAACTTTATGCTGCCCTTCTTGAGTTCTTTTGGAGTGGAGGCAGCTCAAATTCACCAAAATCTCAAGATAAACACATCCTGTTGCATTTCCTTCCTGCAAAGCTATGTCAAGATCATGCAATACTGCAAAGCTACTTCAAGTAGTGTGAACACACACTGCCCTAAGTATGCAAAAGGAGGAGATCCTGCCTTCTTTCCTCAAGGGAGAAACCAGAAAAAGATAGTTTAAACTAAGAAGAAAAAGAAGCAGCATAAAATTGTCAGTCTCAAGAGTACTGCAATAAACCTGTCACAGCTCAGTCTGCTCCAGGGTGCAAGTACACCAAAGAGGGACTGGTAGCAGGCAAGTGTCCATCTACTACCTTCAACCTCACACACCTGGTTGAAACAGAAATGTCAACCTTTAGAACCACCACTGCCAAGAACATGAAATCACCACGGCTGCCTGGGCAACGCTGCTAAATGAGTCCATATTCATTTACCACATCCTGCTGACTTAGGCCAGGACAGTAACTTGTTTAGAAACACCTCTAATGTGCAAGTATGCACCTTTTTCTGCAGCCCTGAACTCCTGGTGTTAGCACTGATACAGGATAGAAAAGAACTATATGCATACAAAGTAGGATGGTAGCCTGGGACAATTTAATTCAATGTTTTCCAATGACAATGATCTCAAAATACAGAGGCATATTTCAAAGAAGGAATGGAAAGCAGTATCCACCTCTGCTGGAGCTCAGAAGCAGAACTGGATGAACTGCAATTAATGGGTGAAGGCCTCAAGTGAGTAAAAAAAAAGGTTAGGGTAAAATGCGAGGAAGCAGTTAGAGAAGCAAAGGTGAAAGAACAGCACGCAGAAGTCAGAAGAGCTAACAAGGATTTGAAGAGCAAAGCAAAGAATGTCAGAGAAGCAACTGAAAGTATTCCCGGGGGGAAAAAAGTTCCAAACAGTAATGCAAGAAAAAAATACCCAAACATATTCACTACTTTGGAAACTATGCAAATGTGTAACACAGTACTCACTGCATCTCGCCTAGCACATTCATCCTCTCCACGGAACTGGGGCCACCCTGGCCCCCCCGGCTGGCCATGCCCTGCTCTGCCTGAGGGGATCTCCACTGGTTGACCTCCGATCCTGCTAGCAATTCCCACCTGAGTGAGGTGCTGTATCTGAGAACCTTAAAAGCAAATATTGGTTTTTTTTCATCTTTATACACAGTCAAGTTTGCAGGGCAGACACATGATAACATAAAACTTTGTTGGAAGCAGGAGACAAGAAGAAAACGGAGCTCTGTTTCTGTGCAATTAATAAAAATCAGCAGAAAGAAGGCTGTCAGTGTGGAAAAAAGACGGGAAAGTTATGTGCATTTTGTGCAGTTCATGTGAGTGTGATGCATTTCATGGCACTGCACTGACAGAAGAGGCTGAGACACATGCACCTCCGACATGGCCCACTCTTCTTTCCAAAAACACGCCAGCCCTTTCCAAACTGCGCTTACTGGAAGCTCTGGCAATGCCTTCATGGCAATTACTTCAGCAGCAAAGAGAAGACATTTGTTCCTGTGGCACAGCTTATTTGCATCACACTGGCACGGCCCTAACTCTGCAGGCTGCCTCCTGTTCCATGGCTGTGAGGAATAAAATACACCACTAAATAAGAGTGTGCTTCTCTCAGCTTTGCTTTGTGGTTAAATATTAAATGATGCTGTTGTTAACTAACGAGAAGGTCAGAACACACTGCATCTCCTTCCAGCCTGAAAGCCAACCTCCTCCTTTCTCCTTTTCCTTCCCTTCCCTCCCTCCCGCTGCTTTCAAACATATGCAAGGATAGCTGCCACCATTAATTGCAAGAGACATGTAACAACATGCCAGCATTCCTTCTTCGTGAATTTCCTCCCACAGGGAAATGTAATTTATATTTTTGTTCTTAGAATTACTAAAATAGTATTTTATTATTCATTAGAAGTGAAACACATTTAACCCAGAGATACATAAAACTGTGTGTATGTACAAAAAGGGAGGAAAAGACAAAAACAACACCGTGATTTACGTGATGGACAGTTAGATCACTTTCATATTTTCCTCTCAAAACCCCCCAATATTTGAGAAGTTTGATATTTACACGTAATTATGCTGAGGAACAGAAATGAAATATATTAATTACCTCCAAACGTTAAAGCAGAATACATATGAACATTTAGACAATAGTGTGAATCAGAGAATAAAATAACCATCATTAAGCTGTAATAGTTACTACATTCCTACTATTCTCATTCATTTAACATTTACAGGGAGATGATAGCAACTATCAAAACTAGGCTTCTGACATAAGTATATGATCATATTTCCAGCCTTTTTCAAGGAAGAAAATATTTATCTGGGAAAATATTATCTGAGACATTTGCACAGCAATACAATCTTTTATTCCTAGAAGTGTTTGCTGCTTAAGTGCCATGTGATGTTAGCATCTTATTCATGACAGCACTGGTGACTGCTATGGAAATTATCTCAATCAAATTAGGGAAGGTGATTTCATATGGGAGAGCAGCAATAGATAAGATAATCTAAAACTAAGAGATACTGCATACAATTCTGCAAAGAGAAATGAAAAACATAGAAAAGTATTAAAAATTTCTGCTATTTAGCATGCTGATTTGGGATGCACCAATTAGTTCATGTAGCACAAAAGAAGGAGCTTGAAATGGAAAGTTAGCATACATTGACAAGTCATCTTCCATCCTTAGACAATGGGGTTTTGTGAAAATATGATTTGTGATAATCAGTGCTTGTAAGATGCTACAAAAGTGGCAAAGCACTGCCTTTTTCTGCAAGGTCCTATGGAAGTAAAGCTATTTTTTTAAAGTTATTTAAAGTGATATTTTATTTTCTTTTTGGGCAATGAGGACAAGAACCACCTATGACAAGTAGCAGCTGAAGGAGAATGACGTCTTAATGTTGACCTTGGTGTAAGAGCAGACAGAGAAAAGGATCAGTTATTTTAGTGCATATTCAACTTCAGTGAAGTGTACCTGCAGTGCTTCCAACGGGCCGTGGCCGTGCCACTGATGGCATTTCCTCGGAGTAGATCCCTCTGGAGGAATACTGAACCTCAGGGGGGGGCTGCTCACCGTGCATTAATTCTGCAGGCTGCAGAAAACCTGGCCCGAAGTTCTGCCTGTGGAAAAGGATTAAAATAAGTGAAATCCCTAATTACAAACAATAATGGAGGTATCTCATATGACCATTATTTATGATGCCTTTTAATGTAAGTGTAACCTTCAATGATGAAGAAAATATTTACATCTGAAGAATATGTTTTTAACAAAAATTTACGCAAGTGTTTTTCACATGTTGCAATCTCAGCGCAGAGAAAAGAAGTCCACAGATCTTGAGATCTTGTTTTCCCCTTGGGGGAAAAAAGTATCTTAAAAAAAAAAAAAAGGAAAGAAAGTAAGAATTCAGCGGTGATGTAGCTGCTTAACTCAGCAACAAAGCTGATTCTACTCAAGAGTTTCTGAGCACACAGTTTTGGTCTAAACCAAAACACACAAACTGCACTACATGTGTATTCCATGAACAATTATTACTTCATGAAACATTCTGATAATTTGTCAGGAAGTCTTCAAAACTGCTCTTTAAGATTCATGAAATGACTCCAAGCTGTCATTAGCACACATGAAGAAATGCAATGTATACTGACATTAATGTTTCCTACAAATCAGGCTGCTGCTGGTAGTCACTGTTATATATTTGCTAAAAAGAGGTAACAACAGAAACTGTAATCAATCTAACCTCACTAATTGTATGAGTGTAAATGAAACAAAGTGAGACAAACATCCAAACTCTGGAACTACTCAAAGTGAGGGCTCGGGATGAGTTTTACATGCCTCGTACCACAACGGCATCTGAGCCCTCCTTGGCTACGGACTGCAGAGTATCCTATTCCTCAAGACCTCAATTTTACACACCTTTGTTTTACCACAAAATCCTGTGACTGCATCCAATTCAGACTATTCTTGATTTGTGCTTTATTTGGAAAACTACCCACCTTCGTATGACAGCAAGAAAAGAAAGCTGACAGAATAAATTGCCTAATGAAGCACAAACCAGCTATTGGCAATGCAGTGTTACTAAATGGAGGAGGTTTAAGGGCTTCAAGCTGGAACAATCCCATTGTGGAAGTGCTAGAATGTCCCTGGTTCTCTTACACACAATCCCCACCTGTCCACTCAGCAGATCCAGAGGAAACCATTTCCAACCACACAAGCTAGTTAAAATAAGTGCTTCAATGGGTAGGTAATGTTTAACAATATCACTTCTGTTATGTTAATCACTGTAATCAGTAAAGGATGTGATCATCTGGCCCTTTATGCCTGCAGTGTTGAGCTGGAATTTTGAAGGTGATGAATTACTGCAATTTTTTGATGTTGTCTAAAGGAAATATTTTCTCAACGTTACTGCAAATGCATTCTTTTTGTGCCAATTTTTCAGAGGACAGGAACAAAATCCTTTATTGCTGATGTGTTTGCACTTGAAAGGTACACATTTAATAACCCTTCACCTTCTCAATTTTCTTTATAATAGATAGGTATAGCTTCTCTTTAAAGTCAAAGATCAACGTAAGAGTATAAAACCAGGATACAGCAATGAATCTGCATCATACAGGCTTTCTAGTGCTCCCTTCTATTCCCAGACTGAAACTCAGCTTCTGATTTTTGCACATCCAAAAAAACCCCAAAATTATCTCCAGTCATTTAAGTCGGGAGATACCGCTCTAAAAATCAATTTTACACCACTAATCCACTATAGCGAAGTATATCTCTCTCTGTTGCATGATGCAATATCCATTTTCTGGCAAAAGCTGTTCATTGTGCCTTTATGTCTGCCTAGCTGTTATGGGACCTAGGTATTTTAACTTTTTTCCCCAGGTTGGTTCCACCCCATTAAAGATGCTGATTGCATTATTACAGAGAAGAGAACAGTATGCTCCCCCAAATATTATTCCATGCATTGGATATTTAAGCCAATGGAGTATGACATTGATACATGTCACCCAATCACACTGACCTCAGGTTATTTTTCCTTCCTCTAACTGGTGCACTGCTTCTATCAATTTGTTTATCATTACCTTCACATTTTGAGAATAACTCCCACTGCACAACCACAACAACTCTTTCCTTGTTTTCTCTTGACCAAGCTTTAGGAAACTCTGTATTTTAATGGAAACTTAGAGGAATTCTTTCTGTTAAGGTCAATGACTTTGCAGATAACTTAATCTGTCAGCACTGGCAAAGCCAGCATTTGAACTTTTAATCATGTTGCCATTAGCTTGTGATTTACATAAATTCAGACTGCCTAGGCCAAGGAATGATAAACATCTGAACAAAAAATATGTTGTGAAGACAAGACACTATCTTGCTCAGGTGTATTAACATGGACTACAGCACTTTCATGATTAATTTATCACATTTTCCCTGAATATGTAACAGGCTAACAAAGACAAAATCTCCTCAATAACAAACAATTTGTTATGCTTTGCACTGGCAGTCTCCAAGCTCATAATCCTCAAGGTAACCTGAATTACAAAAGTACACCACACGTCATACTGTGCACCATTTCATGTATGCTCCACTCACACTGACACTGTCACCTTCAGCCAAGAACTATGCAAGAGTCCAACTTCAAATGTGGTTAAAACACACAAACCAAACGGGAAATTAACAGTCACCTGGACAACTGTTTTCTTCCCTTTACACAATTCTCCCACAGCAAGGGCAGGAGAAGATTGAAAATTTGTTCTTTCCCTGATTTTATAATAATAGGGCTGCAAGGCAGACTTTCTCTGTGAGGGTCACTGTGCTCTGTCATTTGTTCTCAACTCGGTTAAAAATAGAATGAATCTGTTAGTCACATGAAAGCTGTTGTGAGTGAGTGTTGCCCTGAGGATACAGAAACAAGATGAAAGCAAGAGTACTGGGAGAATTACATGCATCTGAGTAACTGTTTCAGGCTCTCCAAAAGCTCAGACTCAGTGGTTCACTGAATATTTGGAAGGATATCTCTATAGCTGAGGGGCTAGAAATACATTTATTTTAAACAGAGGCCTGGATTCCATACAGCATGTATATGTCATTTGTGCTACATAAATAAAATACACAGACTGGATCTGGACTCCTGTTACTTCTCATTTATACAGTACTTTGCATAATAATATACCAGTGCCAGTAAGAAATCTGAAGTAATAGCAAGGAAAATAATAAATTATAATTTTATCAGTAAAAATTTACCTTGGTAGGAGACCTGGCGCTGTTGGCGGAGTCATTCCAAATTCCATGTATCTCTGTCAGAAGAATGGAAAAAAAACACCAAATTAAAATAAAAATGCATACCCTGGGAAGTCCACAGTCAGGCTTTTAAGTAATGAATGGCAGAGATCACTAAGCCTGTATGTATGACTTGATGGCAGCCATAAGAACTTAAGTTTTACAGAGGAGAACAAGAATATCAGGGAATCACTGCTACAGCAGGCTAGAGTCTCTTCTGAGTAATCAGTCTTAACTTAAAAACCTTTCAGAAATACTTTTTCTCACTTGTAAAAGATCAAGAGCTGCTCCAATGTCTACTTAGCTAAAAACCAAGCTTTGCATTTGGAAATCTCTTTCGACCTCAGACGGCATCAGACTGCAGCAGAGAGACCACAGGGCTCAGACTCAACAGAACTTGAGACGATGTAAAAGATTACCCATGTGTCTCAGTGCTTCATCAAAAGCAAAAATTCATATACAAAAATGTTGCTTTCCTGTCCCTCACTTCCTGAAAACATTTGGATATCCTGCTGAAAAATATGACCTATGCCAAATACATGCTTTTTTTCATTGTCAAAATAGGAACTTTCACACATATTAAAAAAAAAAAAGTTTTACTCTTGGACACAGCAAGACTGACCTGTGAAAGATCTTAACTGAGTAGAACAGAAAAGTTATCCTAAAGGAGAACTCCTATTGTTGCCTTTTTCAGCCTAGAAATGAAACTCAAGATAATTTTAGTATAGGAGGTAATATAAAAGTGGATCTTTACTGGAGCTCTAGGAGCAGTTATGGAAGAATATCCACAAAAGCCCACTCCCATAGGGGTGAATACAGTTCTATGGGTTTTAGGAAATTAGCATAGTTGATAAAAAGAACCAATTAGGAGGACAAGTGGTGATGCAATTACCCCCAGGTCAAGCCCCTTCTCTGGAGCCCCCACCCTTGGTACTGGTTGGACTTGCTGATGAAAATGTGTCTCGAGGATTTTGTTCTCAGCCTTGGTTCCCAGGAAGAACCGAGACAGGAGAGGGGCCTTGTGCCCCCCAGGGCTTGGAGCTCTGGAGCATGTTTGGTCTTTCTAGCTGGGGAAAAGGGTAGGGAAAGGTACTGGGAAAGTTATGAACATATCAAAGAAAAAAGGCAAAAATCACNGTCTGGGGTTCAGGAGGCAGGTCTGGGTCAGACTGGAGCAAACAGAGAGAAGGTGAAGGGCAGCCATGGAGAAGATCTAACCAGTTTCCAAGANATCTTCCCTTGTGTTTGAGATGGGAAAAGGGAAAAGAAACCAAACAGCTTAGAAAAGCAAGTTCACCATCTTGTGACGGCCATTTCTGAATCCTCCTTTTTCCAGGAACGTTCCACATTCATGCTAAGTCCTGACAGCAAATGCACAACAACAGCAGCTGTGGCTCCGCCGGTGCTGACTCCCTGCCCAGGGCCGCCTTTCAAACCACATCCCTCACCCTAAACCTGTGGTTTCCTGCCCCAGCTGGCCCATGTGGCTGCCCTCCCTCCCTCCCTCCCCGGCAGCCGCTCACCGGCTGTGCCGCGGCCACCCCGGGCGGAGCAGATGTGGCGTTGGCCGCCTGGCTGCTGGGAGCCACCAGCGCGAAGGCGTCGTCCAGCAGCGAGTGCATGGTCTGCCGAGCCTCCTCGATGGACGGCTGCGGGGGCACGTACTGCGACACCGGCTGCGACGGCAGCCCGGGGAACTTGCCCAGCTCCGCCGAGGATGATGTCTGGGGTTCAGGAGGCAGGTCTGGGTCAGACTGGAGCAAACAGAGAGAAGGTGAAGGGCAGCCATGGAGAAGATCTAACCAGTTTCCAAGAAGGTCTAACCAGTTTCCAAGAAGGTCTAATCAGTTTCCAAGAAGGTCTAATCAATTTCCAAGAAGGTCTAACAAGTTTCCAAGAAGGTCTAACCAGTTTCCAAGAAGGTCTAACCAGTTTCCAAGAAGGTCTAATCAATTTCCAAGAAGGTCTAACCAGTTTCCAAGCCCCTGTGGGCATTCAGTCTGAGCAATGCTGTCTTTGCCAGAACCACAGCACCTGCCCTTACCCTCCCCACTTCTGCATGCACATACGTAACACCGGCAGTTTAAATACTTCATTCAGTGTGATCTGAAGGACTCTGATCTCAGGTAAGGCAGCAGAGCTTTGTGCAGGAGTTACTCAGCTATAACAGAAATCTTGTGTTTGCAAGCACATAGTGAAGTCATGCAGAGAGNAGATCTAATCAATTTCCAAGAAGGTCTAACAAGTTTTCAAGAAGGTCTAACCAGTTTCCAAGAAGGTCTAACCAGTTTCCAAGAAGGTCTAATCAATTTCCAAGAAGGTCTAACCAGTTTCCAAGCCCCTGTGGGCATTCAGTCTGAGCAATGCTGTCTTTGCCAGAACCACAGCACCTGCCCTTACCCTCCCCACTTCTGCATGCACATACGTAACACCGGCAGTTTAAATACTTCATTCAGTGTGATCTGAAGGACTCTGATCTCAGGTAAGGCAGCAGAGCTTTGTGCAGGAGTTACTCAGCTATAACAGAAATCTTGTGTTTGCAAGCACATAGTGAAGTCATGCAGAGAGCATTTCTCCACCCAGAAAAAGACAATCAGCTCCATCTACATCTTTCACTTCTTTGCAGCTTTTGCAGTTCCAAGAAATTAATTCAGTCTTTAGCTTATAAGTGACCACATCAGCAGTAATATTAAACAATCATCACCTCCTACAAAAACACACAAAGAAGCTGTTAAGGAACTAAGTGGTTACCTGCATGGAACTTGAACTTGGGTGCAGCACCTGAATGGGATTCATGTAAGTGCTTCATTGCAGCAATACCTTAGGCATGCATCATAATTACTACCTGGGATCTTACCACATGGGCTTATTGTTCATCAGTGAGAGGAAATTAAACAAGCTTTACAGCAGCGGACTTATTATCAGAGCTCATTCTTACCACTGCATGCAGACTGCAAAATCAGATGTCAAGAGGCACAAGCCTCTACTTTATTAGGAACTTAGCATTCTGAGCAGTCTCACTGCAGATGCCAAAGGGGCTGAGCCTGCTGTGTGCCATGTCTTAATTAAACAGCTTCAGATGATAATTCATTCTACTGCAGCATGACATTAAAAATCATCACACTCACGTTTGAAGGCAAAGAGAAACTGCAGAAATCGACACCAGAGTCACCTGGCTGCATATGCAGTGAACAGTGAAATTCTTAAAATTATTAAACCATCTTTAAAGATGAGAACTGTCCAGGGGCTTCTAATATTAGCATTTGGCTTCATGAAATCTGCTTACAAGTGGTTAAATATGCCAAAATACTGTTTGTGACATGGATACGACTGAACAGAAGTATTCTCCAGCGTCTTTCTTTTTTAGATGTGAAACAAAATTAATTTTCAAGACATTGCACTAGAATTGTTTCAAGTTACTGTAGTACAAAGACGTGTTTCTCTTTCATTAATAATTAATTCCCACATTTGAAAGATGAGAAAATTCCTCACAAAAAGAACTGAGCCTTCCACTCTGTAAGAGGAAAGGATGAAATTTTCTGTAACATATGAATATATAACATCCAGCAAATTGGACCAGAGTGAAACTATGTTCAAGACATTTCGGAACATGCCAAGCACACTTTCATGTGCATAACACAGTGGAATTAATGAAAACAAGGCTTTGGTTCTTGGCCTCCATAACAGAAAGGAATACTTGGCAGAATTCTACTGCTTAATAATGACAGACGGTGAATGAAATTCTTATTTCGCTTTGATTTACATGCTAACAACATGACTGAAACTAACCATATCATA
The DNA here is from genome assembly GCA_013400915.1 of Pardalotus punctatus. Classification (NCBI taxonomy): domain Eukaryota; kingdom Metazoa; phylum Chordata; class Aves; order Passeriformes; family Pardalotidae; genus Pardalotus; species Pardalotus punctatus. Next base: position 67,241 of record VZTX01009928.1, read on the forward strand.
TAGGCCATAAACAGAAGGCCAAAAACCTCCCAGTGTCAAAACTGTCATCATTACCAGAACATTCCTGCCATTAAGAGACATACATACAATATATGCAGAATTATTGACTCCTGGGGGCCTTTTGTATGTCCCATCACTGTCAGTTGTGATTAACCTGTCCTTTTCGGCATCAATCGGGCTCCCGTTGATCTGATGGCGACGGCGCTGTTTGGGAGAGCGCTTTGCACGAGAACTTGACAGGAAGAAAACAAAAAGCAGAGAGAGAGAGAGTTAACTGCGTTTATTCTTGCAATTTTTCTTCTCATTCCACTCAAGGTTGAACTCCTCTGCCCATCTCCTCCAAGTCATCCTTGCCTCAGCCCTGTTTCTTTCCCCTTTCCCAGTTTTTCACGTCAATCCCATTGGGTAGCTCAAATCTTTTTCCTCAAGCTTCTCTCTCCAAAACGTCCCATTCTTCCCTTAAATTCTCTCCACTGTGACCTCCCTTCTTTATTCATCTGTCACAGTTGCCTGTGTTCCTGCCCCCAGCCCAACGTGTGACCCATCTGCAGCCGCAGAACAGACCCCACTGCCAACAAGGCTTTGTGTTTGGGACACGGGGTTTAACCCCACCAGGCAAACCAGCTGAGGAACCCACACCCCTGGAGAAAATCTACTTTCTGTCAGTGCAGAAGCACTCACGGGGTACCAGTGCTCCAGGAACAAAGTGCTGGTGTTCATAAGCCATAAACAGAACCCAGGGAAAACTTTCTCTGAAAATACAAGGCCAGGAAGGCAGATCTGTGAGGCTGACAGATGTGCCTCGTAACCTTTTATGTATTCCCGCTGGGTAATCTCATTGATTTGTGAATTTGCCTTTAACATTCAGAATCTTCATGCTTTTTAGGTTGTTCAAGGTGTTATTTTGCATATTTCCACCCCCCACCCCCTGCTTTATAAAAATATTATTACTTGCTGGTTATATTACTTGCATATATATTACTTGCAGGTTTCGCTTTTAGTGCTGATATTGCAATTTTGATCCCTCTACACTACACAAGAATTATTCAAACAAATGGCAGAGCAAATACTAAATTGTTTTACGACTGTTTTCAGACACTTGGGCTTATTTATCAAGAATTCACTGCTGAGAACTTATAAAAAATAATTTGAAAACAAAAAATAGGAGCATATACTGAAATAAATAAAAATCTTTACAACAACCCAATCCTTTTCACCTAGATAATTCAAATTCAACTGGTGATCAAAATGATTTTAAGCTCTGACATTTAAGAAGTACAGTTTTGATGTACTTTGGGTGCCGATTCTAAACGAAAATTGTTCTTTCCATCTTTGAAATCCCTACCTCTTCCTGGGCTCTATGAAGACAGTAGGCACGCTGCCTCCAGGGTCTAAGATCTTGTCAATCTGCATCTGTGCCTTGCGATATATCCTGTGCTGTTCCTTGGAGTCAACCACCACCACATCATCCACCACTGGAAATTCATAGTGCCCTTTCCGCTTGGCGCGGAGGCGAATCTTATTGCGGTGATGCTCGATCTCGGATTTATGCCTCAGGGCTGTTTGGATCTTAAAGAAGGAAAAGGAAAAAAAAGAAAAAAAGAACCACATTTTTTCAGTTGTATATTTTGCAAACTGGATTTTGCCGCTGCTCTGTAAACCTCTCCTCCCCACCTCTCTGCCTGCCCCTGCCTCCCTCCTCCTCCAAATCTCTGAAGGACTAAAATAAGTCACACAATTACAAACACACTTTCTTTCCTGGATGTTTTGCAGTCTCCCCATTGTCTCCCCAGGTAGATGTACTATTATACACAACACGATTGCAGCACAGCAGGTGCAATTAGAGGGAAGTGGCAGTTTGTTAACAAAAGGCAGGAGGAACACAAAAAACTCCAGCTGTCTGCCAGAAGTAATAGTGCTCTGAAAAAATAAGACTAACCAGTCTGTAGTTAGCTATGCTAGGCAAACAGATATATATTTGATCAACAGTGGTAAAATCCGTCACCCTTTCCCTTTAATGACCTTCATCATGTAAGGAGCAAGAACTTAAAGAGCAACTGAGCTCATAACTCAGTGCCTCTGCTGAGCAGGAGAGGCTGCCATAAGCTATACAGGAATGTGGCAGCAACACAGGGGCAAGGAAAGCAATGAACTGTGCTCCAAATTCATACCCCAGAATGTTTTGAGATAATTTCTTTGATTAACCAACATCTTGAGTTCCGAAAAGTAAAAGAATAGTGTAGAATGACAACCAAGGTGGGCCACATGTTTCAACTCTCATACATAAATTGGCACTAGTCTTGTTAAGTCTGACTGCAAAAGGATGCTAACACAAGGTATCCTGACCATCAAATCCTGTGTTTAAATTTTGGTTCAAGCATCTCTCAATAAAAAGGTCAGATAATTTCTCAGGATTATTCCTGTAACTTGTCAACATTCAACTCAGGAATTTACAAGGAACTCCTGACAACAAGAAACTGGATACTTTTCGCTTCCCTTTTGGCTAGCCATACAATCCTCCCAAAACATTCAAAGCACTTTAAAAATACCTCTTTATTAATTTTGTTGGTCTCTGCGACTCGATCAGAGAGCACCGAGTTCTGCACCAGAGGCGCTGCCATCGGCTGCATGGCAATCAGCTGGATCTTGCTCGGGACCCGTCTGCTGGCGTCCGAGGAACGGGACATCCTGTCCACGTGCTCGAAGATCGAGGCTGAGGAGTGCTGCTCGTTCCCACTGCTGGTCTGAGGAGGTCCTAAATCACCAGAACCAAGAGAGAGTGAAGCAGTGCTGCCAGGGTTATCAGTCAAATGTTAAGCTGTGCTACAAAACTATACTCTGTTTTCCATCTGTGTCTAATTTGTCCTACAGGCCTTCCAGTTGACTCATATTTACTGTGCAACAGGTTTACCCCGTGGTTTGCAAATTATAAACATTTTCCCGTTATATTTCCAGAAGGTGAGCTGTCATTCTTTATTTCTGTAAATCAAGCTCTTGGCATTTGCAAACCCCCAAAATCTCAATCTACTTTACTCCATAAAAAGCTGTTTAAGTACATTCTACTAATGATTCTTCTTATCAGTACTTAAGAAGATGCAAATTGCTCAAATGGGGGGTCAAAAAACAATGAAAGATGTCTCAATGCAAAATGCATTTGTTAGTGACAGGAGTGATATAGGAACAAACAAAAAACCCCCAGAAATCCGCACAAAGCACAAAGAATTTTACAGGCATATTACTGATTAAAGCTTTTAAAGCAGATTTCTTCTCTGTGACAGGATAAATAGTTCACATAGTAATAAGCAAGCTGCATAAATATTGTCATGTAATTGGTGGAAGAGGTTAAACCAACTCAAATGCAGTCAGCAAAAGACATTATGAAAGCCAGTACACATGGAAGTACACCCCAGGTCCTGCCAACAGTTAATTGCTTCAACAGAAATGCGTCATCTCCCTCAAAAGACTTGAAATCTACAGGATTACCCCAGTGATTTTTTGACAGAGAGAATAAGCACAATTTCTCATTTCAAAGTTCTTGTATTACACTATTATTCATGTTTAGAAAATCTTCCTTATAAAGCTATCAGATGGCACTACATGAATGAAATTTTGATTTCAGACTAGTTCAGCTGAGGCTAAAAAATAATGGAGAGGTAATTAATACCCCAATACTGGTCAGATCATGTTTAAACAACTAGTCCATATAGGTCACACGTCAGGACCGATGTTCATCACTGCTCCCTGAGTTGAAATATTAATTGAACTGAAAAGTCAGGAAGCTGTGATTTCATATGCAAACCAATACAGCTGGAGACAGAGAAAAGCTACTGCTCCATCTACACCCTCGAGAGACACGGCAACCAAGGTGCATGAGGCCTCATCCAAAATCAGACAAAGTCAATGGGATTCTTCAACTCATCCAGTGGTATCTTAATCATGCCAGAATATACAGTTGCAGACAAATTTCTCTTTGTATCCCAGGAGGTGATGTCCCTAGGATGCAGCTGAGGACTCATTACACCCACCAGAAAAAGCATCACAGTACAGAAGGATGGACAGAAGGTTGGCTATTATTGACCATTATGAGATGGTCAGCGCTATCAGAGGCCACAGTCCTTATTTTATCACCAGATGTGTTAGACATTATCAGTGTCAGCTTTCTCCTGCTCTGTGTGTCATGTGCCAATCCTGGCAAAAAAAACACTAGCTCACAACAAAATGTTTGTGTTTCTTTGCAGGTAGCTCATGTTTTTCTTGGGCTTCCAGTAAAGACATTAATTCTAACAGTATCTCCAACTTGTTTACTCAAAGCTGGTTTCAGGACCAACAGCTGCCTTAGTTTTGCTTCTTTCACAGCGATGTTTGCCTCAATAATTTGAAAGAATTGGGAGGAAGAAATTAGAAAAATGTGCCGGATTACTATAATTTGTGTTACTGAGACTTTTTTTATACTTCAATAGCTCCAAAGCAATTTTATTTTCTTAGACTCAGACGACAAACTCTTCAGTCCTTAAGACATAATTGCAGCTACTCCAACACCTCTATTCACATTTGTACTCAACTACCGGCTCTGGTTACTTACCCACTCTGTTTGCTCCTGACAACATAAAGGAAAAAGAAGAGACAACACAGTAATTATGACAAATAATTTAGCTAGAATGGCAACTGGGAAAAAACCACAGCAGTAAGATGATTGCATTTACTTTTGAATGAAATGCATGAACTTGGATCAAACTGCCAAATCTCAGCTGCACAAAAAGGGAACTGAATCTCCCATTCAGTAGAGAGCTCTCTGCAGACAGTGCCTCCAATTCTGAAGGCTAAAAATACTCCCTCTGATTTGCAAACTAGAGGCACCAAATGTTGAGAAAAGAGGGCATTTTACCCAGTAAGGGCATGGCAGATAGAAAGGACACATTTTACACAGTCTCCTTGCTGCCTTTACCAGGTAATTCAGATGCAGCAACGCTTAACATTTATACACCAAAATAAAATGTTAAACCGTACATAAAGTTTTAAGCCAAACAGAAAATGAAGAGATGAAAATGGAGTTCCCAGGTAAGACGAAATGGGAGAACACTAAAACAGAGCAACAGAATTGAAGTCAGATAGGTTGGAGCAACTCAAACCCTCCTGAAATGTTTTATTAACTTCTCAAATATATAAATATATATAAATGTATTTTAGGGTACCTCCAAGAAAAACAGTAGCACTTTTACAGGAAGTAATATGGTTCTTTATAAAAAACCACCAGTGTAATTAACATATTAGCACTGAATTTTGATCATTTTAAAGTACAATCATGTAGGCATTTTGATGATTGAATTACAACTCATCTTTAAAGCTTTTACCTCTCTGGTGTCTGTTTTTTTCATCTCACTTTTTTGAAGTTACTGTTACAGACACACCCCCGTGGTCTGAAGTCCTGCTGTGACCTCTACTGCCCATGTAACTGCAATTCTACCACGAGAGACACAATTAGGCTTAACTGGAAAGAGTTTTGCTGGGGGTGTGTGTGGGACAAAAGGAGGCAAGATTCATTCCTGCTAAGCCATTTGTCTCAAAAGCTTGCTGGAATGAAAGGAATGTGCAGCTCTTCAGTTTCAAGAGAAGAAACGAAACCAAATAGGAAGGGATGTTCTGCGGCAGAAAGCAGAAAAATCAACAGCCAAAAATGAGCTTAGAAAAGTTACAGCACCAGAGTAACTCTTCAACCTGAGTAAAGCACTAGAGCATATAAAGAGAAAAAAAAAAGTGACAAACCCTTCTTCACTGCTCTGCGTGGTTTGCCCTCATTTGCAACAGTTGATGGTCTTGCACTTTCTTCTCCTGTCTCTCTCCCACTGGATTGTTCGCTTGCTGTGGATTCAGCATCTGATGGTGAAATCCTGCCACAGACATTAAAAAAACAAACCAGCCAACACATAACACAAGTTTGCAAAGGGGCACAATTCCCACATGCAAAGAATCCTGTGCTAAAATATCTTGTGAAGTCTGCTAAAATTTTCCTCTGTTTATAAGTAAATTTATATGTAAGACATTATCATAGCTAGATATTCATTGCCACGATGCTACTGTTGTGTGTGAAAAATGACTGCGAGAGGATTCAAGTGTGACAATGTTATTATGTAATCTTCCTTTAAAATACACTACAAGAAAAAGCTCTACACTTGTAACTAGCAATTTACCTCTCAGAAAGAAAATAATTATATTAGGAATATGAAGCCCATGTAGGTAACTACTCTAACATTCAGCCTTGCTAACTTGGTGTTGTCTTGCTAACAATACAAATCTATGTGAACATTTTCCTGACTAGTCAAATATAAGGCCATTCAAAAATGTTTCTTTTATGTATTTATTCCATGCAATCACAAGGTTCTTAAGAATATTTGTTATCTAAAAATTACAATCTTAGTGCTCATAGCTTTTGTTGGCAATATGGAAAAATTTAAAAACCCACGATTTCCCCCAACAAAATACTTCAGCTGTAAAATTATTCTGATAGCATAAAACTAGAAAAAATACAGGACCCACACCACTGCCTGACACGAAAGTCTGTCTTTTCACATGGGATCAGCCTTTGTGACAGTGTCTCTAGTGACCATTTTGTCCAGTGAACACTCATATTCTATTCCAGCAGGGAGTTAATCATGGAAAGTGTGCACATGTGTGTGCATTAAGCTCATTAGTGCAGGATTTCCTTGGGCTAGATGGGTATCTGAACCAGTACTGAGGCTCTGGGCTAAACATCAACCTGCCCAGAGCCCGCAGGCTAAGATAACCAAATGGAGCCTGACAAGTCCATTGAAGTTAAATCTACTCCTTGCAGCAGGCAAGGCTCTGAATTCAAGCTCCCTTTTTCTCCTCCTGAAACAATGGCCTGATCTGCAGGACTGTAACACTAATGCCACATCCCAATTAAAAAAAATAATAGCAGGGAAAAGAGGATAAATGGTCCTCAATGAGCTTAGAGATCTGCATCACTGCATCTTTTCCTGTGGGGGAGAGAGTGTGCAGAGAGATCACCTCCATCACCTTTGCCTTGGTGCAGCAGAGGATGAGGCTGGAGTTCTGTTTCCAGATCTCCTCCTGTCTTTCTGTTTTATCTTATTGTGCTCTGCATTTCCCTTCATACTCTTTCCTCAGTCTATCCAAATTATCACTAAGTGATAGGAACATAAATAGAGTTGAGTCAACACCAGACATTTCTTGTAAGTGCTGAGGAATATGCAGTTGTATATTCTCAAACCAAAACAACAGGTCCAGCTCTCAGCTGGAGCCCCAGGAAGCTTTCTGAACTCGGCTGTCCTTGTTTGTTGTTTCTTACAGATACAGCGCGTGTACTCACATCACCACTAGATTTCCTGGCATGTAACCTACAATCCTGAACTGAACTGCGATGAACTGAGTTCTGTATTTCCTCACAAAACATCAAGCAGCTAAACCCAACATAACACAGTGTGATACACTTCACATTTCAAGTTCTGCCTTGGGGAATAAATGTTTCAAATCGCAAGATGACACGGGCACGTCAGCATGGTAGGGAGATGATGGCAACATCTCCATAGCTAAGCCTAAAGGAAGATTTGTTCTTAAGAGAATATGAGGGAGAAGAGGGAGATTATCTTTTAAAAACATTTCAAGTGTCTGAACTACAGGTCAGCCCCTCTCACCTCTGTGCCTAGGAAGCTCATGGAGCAGATGGTTCTGGAAACTGCGCTAAGGCACATGAAAAATAAGAAGAGGCTTGGTGACAACCAGCATGGCTTCACTAAGGGCGAATCACACCTGAATTACTTGGTGGCCTTCTACAATGGGATCATGGCACACCATTAAAATGTTGGCTTCTCAAATTTTGCCTGCTTAATTTTCTGAATTATTCTAGACGGAATCCAGTATCAACCTCAAATTTAAACTTTTTTCTTATGCCTATCTGCACATAAATATAGATGCCTTCCCTTCCCCCATGTATCATCTCTGTCCTAGGCCACTTCAGAACTTTTTAAAAGAAACACAGAAACACTTGTCTTTCGGATTATATTACTTTGTTTTAATTTATGTATGCTACGCCAAAACTAGTTAGCTCATTTTTCTTCCATTATGTTCCAATTTTGCCCACCTTCCACTGTACCACTGGCAGTCTTCTACTTACAAGGCCTGTAGGGAGTTTGGAAGACAGGCTTAGCATCTGGAAGGGGGAGAGTGAGCTTTATGAAGCCCACATGGGGAAGACGAAGCAAGGATCTTAAGACATCTGGGGCTTTAGAGGAAGCACAGAAGGCTGAAGAGAGGAGCAAGCTGTGTTGCAGAGACCTGCAGCTCAGTCAGAATCACCATTAGTTTCTTTCTCAGCTCATCCAGCTCTACCCTTGACTGTTTGCTTTCTTTTTTTCCCTTCCCACTGTGCAGCATCACATAGGTACAAGCACAGGGAATGCAGAGCTGGAGACAAAGGAGTGAACGTGAGAGTGCGGGAGAGGCAGAAGAATTACCAGAAAGTGGAGTTCAGAGGGGCTCTTCTCAGAGTTCCATTTTTTCCCACCTGTTACCTTCCCATTTATCCCCTTTTTTTTGTGCACAGATCCCTCTGTACTGCACCGCTTTGTTACATCATGTGTCCTACAAACACAATCCTTTCCAGCAAGGGACAGCGACATCATGTGATTATTGGAAAAGGTTAGGAAATTTCTGCTGACAGTTGACAGACACTTCTCCACTTGCACAGCTGTAAATTATCATTCCTTCCTCTGAATAAGGCTCATTTGCTATGAGAGCCACCAGACAATCATAAACAACCAACATTCCTGCATCTTTCCTGAATTTTGGAGATATGGCTTATTTTTGGAAATCCCAATTCTTCATACATGTATTGATCACATTAATGTGATTGAAACACATCATCAGCGGTTTGCATTTGTTTTTAACCACCTGCTGGCTTAGTAGCTAGAGATCAAAAAGAAGATTGCATTGGAAAACACACACTTGGTGTTCCCAGCAAGCAAGCAATGACTTGATTCCAGTCAACTCAGCAGTGTCTTAAATACCCCTCTTAACTGGGTACATTCCCTTTAAGAGAAAAATGAACACTAAATTCTCACAACCTTGTACTAATAAGTAGCAAGGTGTAACACTGGTGGGTCACTAGAAAATGCAAGTTCCGGAGCTCTGGAACAGCTCTTTCCACCGAAATTGCCCTAAAAACACAGCAATCACTAGCCCTTAATAAACTGTTGTCTACTACAATTTGTTTTATCTCTGTCAACTGACCTCCCTCTGTGTCGAACGGTCTTTGAAGGCTTTGTGGACATCTTGGATTTGGGGCTGGGCACATCTCCATTTTCAGATGGGGTAGTATCCTTAATAGGTCCTGGTAAAGGAGCTGGCTCATGGATAATCAGGACATCATCTTTATTGTGCTGGCCCAGATGCTGCTTAGCAAAATCAAAGCCTTTCACACTGGGGGCTTGTAGCTGTGAGAAAAGAACAAAGACAAAAACCAGGAACTGTAAGTGACAATGAGTACAAAGGCTTTGGTCCAGATCTGCAAACAACGGCCACTGAGAGGATGGTCAGGCTGCAGTAGCCTTAGGAATGAACATGAGAATGCCAGGGAAAAGAAAAATAAACTCTCCACCATTCTGCCATCTTACAGGAGTGTATGATATGCAGTTTAAAATTCTAAATCAACAAATCTAGTTTAAAAATAGCCTTCTGATGCTGCTACTATTTTTTACTGCTATTTCTTCAGATTTAATCATTGTGTGAGGAGCTTTTTGTGTACTTGTGAGTGCAAGGCTGTAGACACCTGTAAACAGACTGAAATGGCTACCACTGCCAGGTCATATTTCCATTTCTTCCAGCCAAAATGGATGCAGGATTTTAAATAATTTGAATAATGTCACTGTTGATCTTTCCCATTTTGAGCTCCCCAAATCTGCAGGAGTCTGGGAGTACTTGTACAAACACCTAGTTCATCTGATGAAAGATAAACACTCTGCAGATCTGAATTACACAGCAGCCTGGCAGTGACTTGTCAGCCAGCATTGATGCCTCCAGAAAAAAAATGAAAAGCTATCGCTTAGGAATTTCATACTGAACAGACAGAAAAATATACAAAAGGCTTTGGAATTAAGAGAAATTATCCTAAAGATCTAATTCAATGGGCATCTTGCTTGTGAAAGACACAAAATTCAGCCTTTTACTTTCATATCTGTATTTATAAAACAAGCTAATAGCACCTCATTAATGACTTGATTCAGACTTAAATCAAGGCTCCAAGTTTCAAGCTCTCTGCCGATTTTTGGGGGCTTTGGAGTACTTGGAAAATCTGAAGAACTAATTAAGAGAAAGTTTTCCTTCAAACCCCACTCAATTTTATGCTGTTTGGAAGTTGAAAGCAGAAAGGAACGTTGACAACTCCAGTTTTCGAAGTGCACGCACACACAACCTGCTGCACAGCTCACGCACAAAACCCGCTGTGTGTTCCCAGAGCTGATTTCCTGCAAAGTGAAGCATGTGCTGGAGTGCATTTATGGGTGCCTCAGGTTCCAGATGTTTAAATGAACCCCTTTTCATAAAGCTTGGCATGCCAACACAGCTAACTGCAAACAGACTCGTCTGATATCATGCCAAAGATAAGCTTGCCTAAGGAATATTCTGAAACAATCTCTTCAAAATATTTTCTCAGTAAGCAAACATTTTCCAAATGGTTCTTAGAAAGGGCGATGCAGTCGAGGCAAGCTGCCTGTTTAAGCCAGTAGATGGCAATAAAAGCTCTTCTGTAAAATCCAACAGTTCATCTGCTGAAGTTTTGGAGTTCATTTCTCACAAAATGAGTAAGCTTATTATTGGAACAGATCTGGATGTCTTCCGCTATATCCATTTGTCCTGGGCTTTACAACAGTCCCTTCAATTCGACATTATGGGCGATTCAGTTAAGGAATTTATGTAAACGACTGCAACCACCGATTCAGAAAGGCACTGTGGAGCTTCACTAGGTGAAGGTGTAACTGTGTCTCCATTTTTCTGAGTCACTGTCATCTAGTGAAGCCTTCTTGAAATTTTCCCCCTTCAGATGTTAAATATTTGTCTTCAGGATCTTGCTTACTTAATAAACACACCCCACCCCAAAAAATTCCTACCCCCTCCCCCAAACACTTCTGAAAACAAACTTTTCACTTCTGCTGTCAGAATTATCAGGCCAGCTTGCAGCATGTGGTTAGTGAAAGTTCTTAGTTACCCCACCTCACTTAGGGTCTGTTTGGAGTTATGTCCACTCTCCTAGAAGACATTTCTATGTGTGACACCGTTCCTTTGAAGCTCTTGAGTGGCTTCCCTTCTTCTAACCCTTTCATACTCCCCACCTCATGCCCACCTTGCCCTGCTGCTGCTTCCTGAGATCACATCCTCTATTTCACTGCATTCCCCTCCATGGACTCCAGTCCCCTGAGCTCCAAAGACGATGAGCCCTTAATGTGCTGGGCACAATTCTTCCACAAAAAGTCTGGTGGTGCTGTACCCTTTTCTCATCAACCTGCAAGGTTAGTACTGCTTTCTGAACAGTGTGATGGGTGGGGAGAGCAAGGACAACTGAAGAGACAAACTCTTGAGGAATACTGGAGTTACCACTATGGTTTTACTAAGAATGCTACATGTCTGAAGCATGAACTTCAACCTATCCTACAGTCACTCCAGCCAACTGAGTTTGTAAACCCATCTGGGACTAAAACAACATACAAAAATGTAAAATTTCCATCTTTTAACATTGACTAGTCTTACTCGTAGCTGCAGTCCAACATAACCTTTTATCTAAGCACAGTCATGGGAACAGATATATTTATGTGCACATGTACATACGCCACAGCATATGTATCTGCAAATGTTTATCTGCAGACAGACCACACAGCAGCTGAATTTTTATAAAAGGCTGTAAGTACTGCAAAGACCAGCACTGACACGGTAAGAAATGGCAGTTAAGATTGTCTGAAACAACCACAACTGGATCCTCTCAAGCACAGGCACTGCAATAGAGTCTTGAGTTAGAATATCATCAATTCAGTTCTTCCACAGGAACCCTCTTGCTCTCTCCCACCCTGCTGGATCCTTGGCACAGACTGGGCCTTCTGTTAGTCAAAGTTGGGCAGAATGTAAGAATGTTATTTGCAGAACCTGGACACCCAACTCATTGCATGCAGAAGCTGGCAAACACACAGTGAAAGGAGAAGGGGAGGCAAGATGAGTCTTTTATGCACGTTTACAGCTAGCATGGCTGAAGACTTTCCCAATGGGTTTCATGGATTTTTGCTGGCAACAGGGGACCCAGGGGCCAATCTCAGCTATCACCACAGAACCTACAGCTGTATTTTCCTTACGCTGGAGCCAGGTGAACTCCTCAGCTGGTCTTACCCTTCCTCGACAGGCAGAACCATTCTCTCTACTCTACTCTCTTGCCTCGCCCTCTGCCTGCCAGCTGCCAGTTCCAGCAGCCAAGAACCTGAGGCTCATCCTTTTTATAGTTTTAATACCTGGTGTCATAAAAAGCTCTGTGTAACACTGAGAAAAAACCCTCTCAGCTTTGTGGTACAGCTCTACAGACCTTGCACACACAGAACTGGTGTAATCCTCTGAGAACATAACTGGTAAATCTCTAACGACTCTGTCAACCCCATGCAAACATTTTCCTATGTTTTAAAACTTAAGTCAGAAACTGGCAGTTCCCCACAGAATCAGCAAAAGCATCTCCCCCATACCAAACAGCCTTCTTGTTCTCTTTCCTTCCACACCCTGCACCACCCTCAGGCTCAGAATGCGCACTAGAGCTTCTCCACGACAATATTTAAAATTCAGACAGAGTATTTAATTTTCTCTTAACCTTGTTCTTTGAAAAACAAACTCTTCTTCACATCTTAAAAAATGGTTTCGGTATGAAACTGATACTTGAATGGAAATGGCCTGAATGCTTCAAGTTTTGCAGAGTTCTGTACAGCCAAACATTTCTATATATCTCCTGCTAAAAGAACTTAAGGTAGCACTACCAGCTCCAGCCAATATAGACTGTATGCACGTGTGTACATGTAGAACCTGCCAAAATCTTGGAGAAAGATGATTTCATATTGATAAGTCAAGAGAGTGTTTTAATTCTATTGTTACAAACGGAATGAAAGAAAATTTTAAAACCCCAAACCAGTATTTGAAGTTCAATTCATAGAAAAATCAAATTACTTCTGCAGAAACCTACAAGATTTGTGCACCTCAGACAAGTCATTGCATTGAAGCAGATAATAGTTTCAGTGTTGTTCAAGTCAGAGAAGTACAAAATGGTTGCCAATATATTGTTTTGCTGGATGCAGAGACACACCAGGAATGTCAACAACCTGTTTTCTCAAGAAAGCAAATGCTGCTCACAGGTCAATGAGTAATTTCAGCAGAAAGCAGAAGAAAAGAAGTACACTTACTCAGTATTCTCCCTGTAGTTCCTACAAGCAGCATTTGAATTTGGACATAATATGAAGAATAATGTATTAAGACAATTTTCTACTGACTTTATACCACAGTCTTGCTTTGTTCCTTGTAGAGCCAGCTGGACTGAGCAGAGGCTGTTACCATACATTTCTAAGGAAACAAAGGAGCTAAGCAAGTACTTCAGTGTCAGTACATAACCTACAAACAGGACAAGAATCCCTGTAAAGAAGTCCCGCTGACTTACGACCTTACTATCATGCTAGCACATGTAATGTTACAGGATAAAGAAACTTTTCAGAAAAAAAAGCAAGTCTACAAGCTTAAACACAGCAAGATAATGAGAAAGACTGTTCTTAAAACTAATGTGGGTTGAAGATATAAGTCAGTGTGATTTAGGATAGCTTAAAGCTACTAAACACTGCCAACTGCCTTCATAATCTGAGATTCACACCACCAAACCCTTGTCCATACCCCCAGGGCACCATAGTTCGGGTTAGTGTGAATTCACTGCATTGCTCTCACTATGCATCAAAAAATGACAATAATTTGCAGTTGCTTGTGTGATTAGTAGGGTCTTCTTAATTTTAAATCTTTTTTTCACTATGTGTCTACTATCTCATCCAAGGAGTCATCTACATCTTCTTCCCACAAGGGTCATTGATCAATATTGTTCACTGTCGCTGTGCCACGAGATACTCAGAACACCCATCAATCTACCAATAAATAAGAATTCAGGAGTAGTGAGGCATGTTCACCTTTCAGAATCTCATTTTTCTATTATCATCCCTACATAACTTTCCACATAAGTACAACCTCTGTATTTTTGTTTGCATTGCTCTCCTTCAACACAAACCCCTTTGGGATGATAGCCAGGGATTGCCTGTAAAGTATGCATACAAATTATACATTGATTCAATAACAATAATGCATATCTGAGTCAAGACACAAAAACCCCTCTGTTCAAGAAAAAAACGTATCAGAAGATCACATAGAAGGAGAGTTCTGACTCGATAGCCACCTTCAAAATACTGAAAAAAGACCCACTTGTATCTCTTGAGGCCTTTTTGTGCCATTGTGTCTCTCTTCTGACATGGGATGTGATGCAAGCTATTTGTGCCATAAGCCAAACTTTTTCCAAGTCTACTTAAAAAAACCCGCAACACTACTGAGAAATGTGCAGAGGGGCTCCTTCACTGCTGCTGGTTTAGAAAATATGTTTAGGGACCAAAACAAAATAAAAATCCCATTTAAATACTTTCACTTGATAACAGTGTTTGTATGTAAAAAGAAGTGCATGTGCAATGGCAGCTCCCTGTATTTATTACATCTTACACGGGATGCTCCACCCTCTCACTACGGCAGTGTGACAGCCTGTGACCTCTATTTTGCGGCAAGCCTCAAACCAGAAGCAGGATTTTGAGATCTGAGGGCCAAAAAAGAGGCTGCATGTACAAAATGCCACCCATTTTCTCATCTCGGACCAAGTATCTCTTTATACAAATTACAACTCCCATTTATCACCCCAACAGCACTATGATCAACTATTACCGTTTCTGAGAACAGGTAAAGCAGTCGAGCAAACCTGTCCCTGGGAAAAGAAACACAATTAGAGTTGTTTGGGTTTCTCCCATGAAGTTGGGAAAAAGCAGTGCACTGCACAGGCAGCACTGGCACAGAAATCCAGAACAAGCTGGTGTACAGCCCCTGCTTCTCCTTCCCTCCTCGGAAAAGTCAAAACTGTGTTGCTGCTTACCACCAAACAAACAGTAAGGAAGGCAGGAATCCCACAGAAAATACCACCACCGGAATTCCGCTTCTAGAGGAGGATTAAAAACAAATAAAGAAACCCCCAAACTTACAAAACTTTATAAAGCCTGAAATTCTCAAGACACCTGTTCTGTAATGTTTTCTTAAGACAGATCCTTCTTGCGGATTTTCATCATCCCTCTTCTTCTCCTTTGTGCATTTCTTCCTGCCACACTAATATTACCATGACAGCTCAGTAAATTTCACAAAATACAAGAGGGATCATGTTGTTGAAAGCCCATAACTCTGAGTACATATATGCCCACAGGCTGCTGAGATAACTGCTGTAACAGGCAGAATTTTGTTTCTGAATCACACACAGTTTTAGCTTTCCTTCTCAGACAGAAATGCCGCTGGGTGGATACTATCTTAATCACGGTTTGGTGAGGTTCCTTTGCACACTGGTTGGATGGAAGTGGCAGGAGTAAGTTAGAAAAAGATTAGCCACTTTATAGGATAGACAGGTAGGTCACCACTGCCTCAGTTTCATCAGATTTTAGTCCATAAGTTATGTTAAAGAATTACTCCTCTAAGGCTGTGTACACAACTCCAACAGCAACTGCAACCTCTAGGAGAGGTAGCACAACACATAAAAAAATTACAAATTAAAGGAACTCTTTTCTGAACTTGTGAAGCAAACAAATACATTCTCACATGGCTCTCACCATCTGCACGGAGCATATATCCAACACAGTCCAAAACCACATCCTGTCTCCAAATAATGAGAAAAGTGCTACTACTTTTAACCAAAGATTTCCAAGATAGAGCAATTTTCATTTATCTTTTCATGCTGGTATTTTGTTGTGTTCAATGATTTTATATACCTAAAAGTGTTTAACGTACACAGAAAGTGCATTCACATGTACTGAAGAAGTATCCTGCTTGCTGAAATGAAATCTCAAGTTTCAACTGCAAGTGGGTAGCAACATTAAAATCTCAGGTACAATGATTTAATGCTGGTGCATTTCCTTGCTCCCAAAACAGCTAAATTCTACAGCAGACTCTCTGTCATCTTTTGTTAGGAGAGACAGAATTTATTTCCCCAGTATTAATTTCATCTCTGAGGTGAATTATGTTTAGGATAGTACAATATTTACCTGTATCTTGAAAATAGATTCTTTTTGTTTAACTCCTTTTGGAAAGTAACCACTATACAAACATGACTCTATAAATCCACTGTATATACGTGTATAAATGCATTTCGAATACCATATTCAATTCTACTCTCCCCCTCTCAAAAAAGATGGAAAAGACTTAGAAAATGTTCAGATTATTCAAAGGTTCAAAGTCCAGTTCAAAAGAAGGGATTAGAAAACTGGGACTCCTCTGATTGGAAAAGAGATGATGGAGATGTGAATATGACAGAGATCTGTAAAGTCAGGACTGGCAGGGAGTGAGGGCCTAGGAATCAGCTGTTCCTGTCCCCTCCAATGCAAGGTCTAAGAAGCATCACAGAAAACTCAGCAGCACAATAAAAGCAAGATAAAACAAGACAATGTGGTTCTTCATGTAACATGCTGTGGAAATCCCTGTCAGAAGCAGCGATCAGCTCAGAAGGACCGAACAAGTTTGTGGAAAATAAGTATGTTGAGGGCTGCTAAACATCACTTCTAGGGACAGTCCTTGAGACACAGACAACTGCAGGATGAAGAGTTACTCAAGGTAAAGCAACCCAAGTACTTGCCCTGTCCTTCTCTAGGCTTTTCCTTGTGGCATCTGAGCTAGCTGGCCTTTTGGAATGACCGCAAGACAGATACCCAGGTGTTTGTAAGAAACAGATGGAGGCATTTTACTTTTTATACCTATTTGTATAAGCAATATATCTAGAGTGTGGTATTTTATTTCTACCATTTGTGAATAGTTAATCCTCATTACAGAGGAAGAGTTACTACAAAAGAGCTCTTTCAGAGGAATTGCCATCAGAGAAATGTATTGTTGAGAAGTAATTAAGATGTTGAATACTGCATCCCTTGTTAGAATCCAGCTATTGACTCTGAAGCAGATCCTGTATGCCATCCCAAAAAAGACAGCAGTTTGGATAGTTAGTCAAGGTAGCTATTAGAAATGAATGATGTTTGTTATGCAAACATGAATCGCTTGCATAAACTCATGTCAGTTTTCAAGTAGTTTTTATAAGATTGGTGTCAGCTGCCTTTCTTAACATGAGTCTCTTTTGACTGAATTTTTCTGCAATGCAGAGCTGTTGCCTCGACATTATACAGATGAACAAAAGGATTACAGGATGTCAAAACATCACACGAATTCTTTGCATCAGGAGCAGAAGCCTAGTATTTAGCCTCCAGCAGGGCTGGCCTCTGATCTTGGGAACATCCAAGAGATAGTCTACTGAATACACAATAATAAGCAAAACTCTCAATTCAGAGGTGTAAAGTTACACCTGACACATGACATTTGGATATCAGCTCTTCCTGCTTAGGGGGGGAAATAAAAAATCCACACAAGCGCCTCTCAGACACCTTGCAGAAGGCGCGACTCATTACCTGTGACCGTGAGCAGATTAAAGCAGACACACAAGGGCTGGTGACAGTCCCAGGTGACAATGACACTTCAGCTGAGGTGTGCTGGCACACGAGGCACACCGGCAGCCCTCCAGCTCTGGCACTGCCTGTGCTGCTGAGCCAGGGGAAGGTGCAGTACTTTGTCCAAGGCTTTGTGAGGACCAGCCCACTCCACCTGTGCCACACAGGAGGGACACGGAGCCAGAAAGGCGTTTTCAGTCTCTGAGAACCACAGTGGCATCCAGAAGGCTCCAGAGAGGAGGGACATCTCACTGGACAATAGGCATTTTTCCCTGTGGGTTTTAGGATGTGCCCTTGGTAAAACAAGGAACTGAGCAGGCTACTCAAAGCTATCACTGCAATGACTTCAGCACACCCAGCATTTACAGGAGAACATCCAAGACCTTTTAAATAAACTGCCAATTAGCTTGTCCACCGGTGTCAAGCTCTTGCCATTAGGTCAGGGAGCCTTTCCCTGAATAATTGTCTACAGCTGAAATTATCTCTGAGAAGTCCTAGGAAGGAATTTGACGTTTTTCTTCAAATGCTTGTACACAGAAGGGGAAGTGAAACCCCTAGTGAACCAGGTTCCATTTTAATTTTTGGATGTCCACAGAGAAAGAAAGAATATTGCTGACTCTGTTTCCATTGTGGACAACAAGTAAAATGTTTTTTTGCTCTCTGGGGAAGAGGAAAGGAGTGTTTTTGCGCAAAAACACGGGAGGCTCAGTACAGAGCAAAATTATGGTTTGGGCATTAAAGAAATTTATCGAGTTTTTTGTGAAGAAAAATAACCAATGGTGAAAATTCAGTTGCCCACAAAAGGCATAGATTCTTTGCAGGAAAAAAAAAACTAGGGACAGGCAAAAGGTTGGCACAATGTTATGGCCAATATAGGCAATGGCAGGAGAGAAAATCCTGTTATTTAAAAATGCCACTTGTGCATCTTTTTACTTCATAAGGCAAAGGCATCTTTATCCAGCGCAACAACCCAGGTCACATCAAGGTGAATTTCCAGTAGGATGCTATGGCTTACAGAACAAGTCATGAATATTTGATGTGCCCTTTAAATATCTTAGTATCATCTCTTCAAAAGAATTATCCTTGCACAGACCAATGAATCTTGCATAGATTCACTGCTCTCCCCTGCTTCCTTAACCCTCAGTTTAAAAAGCATACAAATAACTTTGATCTAAGCATGTTTTCCCATTTAATCTCCAGAATGAAAAAGGAAACCTAATATTTTGCAGGTATTAATCCTGTTTTGACGCAAAGGGATGGATTAGCAAATCAGAGGCTCTTCAAGATCCTTAACTTTTTATTACTTTATGATCAAACCTGCTTTTCTAGCATCAGTTCCCACAAAAGTTTTCTTTCCCATGTATTTATGTCTATATTCACTGAAGCAGCAGATAAGTAAAAAAACCCTTAAGAACAGGCTCTATACTCTTTGCAGAAAATACCATTATGAGCCTTTTTAAGCAGGATCCTTGTGCCATCCTGTCTTGCAAGACACTGATCCTGCAAGGAAGCTGGAAGGGCAGATGGAAGGAACAGAAACTGGTGGAGTGGTACATCCAACACACAGAACAGGTCTTTGCCACACACAGCCTGTCCTGCCCGTGCCTTGACCTCAGGAGAAATGTTATCTTTGCTATTATCTATATTACCTTTGAGAATGACCTGGCCTTAGGGTGGGGCCAGCAGCACATCTGGACTCAAGCCCAGCTTCAAGGCTACCGTGGCACATAAATATTGCTGCAATCTTGGCTACTTCTGTGGACTTGTCACCGCAGGATGAGTATTTTTCTACACAGCCATGTCCAGTCCAGTGGGAAATCTGCTATTAGCGACAATCACAAGTGAGGGACTGTGACCCAAATATTCTAAAGGGGTGTCCACAGAAATCGCCAGCAGATAACAGCACTGGTTTCCTTCATCAGAAGATAGACTGTGAGGGTGTGCAGTTTATGACTTAATGGTGGCCTTAGGAACACAGAAATCATTGCTACTCTGTAAAAGTAAACCTTTACGTGTAGAAGATTAAAAATAAAACTTACGTTGTCTGACTGAACACAAAAATACTTCAGGAAAATCCAGGAGTTTCAAACCAGAATGGAACAATTAAGTGAAAGAAGAGAAGAAAGGAAACATGACTAAGAATGACACATGGGGCTATAGAGTCCAGTAAAATTTGTAGTGTCTTTAAAGAATCACTCTGAAGAAGAGAATGCAACTTTTTAAGAGAGATTCTAACTAAGACTAAAAAGTTCCTGCACAACTTGTGGCTTACTTATGCAACCTGCATTTATGGTACATTTTCAGAGTTCTTTCTCTTGATGTTCCAAGGAAGCAGCCTTTTAGTCTTTTCTCTGCAGCATGAAGCAAACAGGCTTTCCCCTCACTCCCAACCCCATTCCAGGCTTTTAGGGCACAGGTAACATAATTTGCTCTCAGCTGCCACTGTGAATTCTAACAGATTATTAGGCTGCCCACTGATCTGCTATGTTAAAGTGGCTAATTAAAGACACCGAAGAAAGACTGGTGACACCCCTGGAGATCCACCAGTGCCATACGATATCTGATTTTGGCTGAACAAGAAATGGGTGCTAACTTCCAATCAACGCACATTTTCAAACACAAAACACATTACAGACCCATTACTAGGCTGAACAGTATTGTCTTCTACTTCCAGTATGGATATGCCATACGTATGGTAATGAAAATCTCTGATATTTAAAGATTCCATTTCTATATTTACATTAATTTTTTGTTAAATATTAATGGAAATTAGAAGAGCTAGTACACTATAAATGCATCTTTATGTCTTTTTCAAATGATATATAGATTTCAAGAGAAAAACTCAGATATTTAACCTAAATATCTTTCTATTTACAGATGTAGTGCAGGCCTTAATCGTCCTTCAGTACTAAGGTCAAGCTCTGAAAATAGAGACTTGGAAATAACTGTGGCTGTGGTGAGGAAGGGGGAGCCTGAGACCATTTTTATGGAGTTTATTTACAGCCGTACATCCCTGACCACATGATTACACTCCTTTGATCACTTCTTTGCATTTACTCTAATAGAAAATATAAAATACACAGACAATTTCAGAGGTTAGGATCAGACCAAATGCCCCTAATAATCTGTATGCTGTTTTGACTGTCTGGGGGTTTTTGGTGATGGTTAAACATGCCCTAAACTGACCTGGAATTCCAACCCGCTGTTTGAAGACATGAAATCCCCATGACAGCCGGCTACTAAGGAAGCCAGAGTACTGCTTTTATTCTGGGGAAAACAGGAAATGGTTTGCAAAGTAGATGCTTCCAGCTCCTTGATGTGCAAAGTGATAAAAATTTAAGACACTCTCTACTGCTTTACCTCCACTGGCACAAGGAATGAACTAGATGTCCTTGCTGGTTCTTCCTAGTTTGCTTCCAGCGACTTCCCCAAAGAAGGCAAAGTGACAGGTTCCCTAGGCAATCCAAAATGAGACTTGCATATAAACAAGTTTGAGGCTTCTGACTCATGAATGATTAAGATGAAGAATACTGTGGAAGCAGTGGAGAAAAGCAATTGAGATATTTTCTTAAAAGAAAGTAATTACAAGAAAGATGTTCCTGGCCTTACAGCAAATCCAGCCCAGCTGCCTCCTTACAAAAAAACCATTTGATGACAGAGAGGTATTGAAAATGTGATCAAATAGTGTACCAAGGGTAATGGTCCTCTCTTGCCTCTTTTGTATGACCCTTCTCAAATTAGTCAAAACTACTGTGGGGAACTTCCTCAGCCAAAAATCTGTGTTACATATTACCCCAGCACAGGTGGGGGTTCATCAAAGGGTGCCACTTGTTGCCAGCCTGGATTCTGACACACAATCCGCACTCACAAGACAAGTGGAAGTTACTATTGATTTGTTCTGACTGCTTTGGAAGTGCAAGCGCTTTCTCTTTCTCTCATCTTTCACATCATTAATTATCTTGAAAGAGAGCATGGTGTACAGACAAGGCTTGTTATGGAGAAAACTGTGTGCCTGAACATGAGGTGACAGTGCAAGAACATGACTGCAGTATCACAGGATTAGCACAGGCAGATTATTTTGCCTTTAATAATGCCTCTGAAGGTACAGTCAGTAATAAGCATTTCTGACACACACAGGTTCTCTTTGGTTGTAAAAAGAAAGTAACCTTTCAGGCACTTTACCATTCTTTTTACTGAATACATCCTTTGTTAAAATCCTGGATCGCAAGTGTTTTACAGGCTTGGGCAAGAAAAAGACAAGAGCACTGAATTTCCCACCATCCCACCCAACACTCTGGGGCCAACATGGTCACTTATGCTGGTACACACAAATCCACTAATTAATGTTCTAGTACTGCAACACGCTCTCACAATGACAACAAACATGGAGAAGAACATGGAGCAGCCAAGATAGGTTCTAGCAAATTCTAGTTTCAGCTTGAGGTATGATGGGTGGTGCACTTTAGCTGTCAAATTTTGTTAGCAGAAGCCCTTCAAAGAAAACTTCAGCCTTCTGGGGAAAACAAGGTCAGTAATTCAAGACTCAGTACATTTTTTCTTATTCAGTCCCAGCCACAGCCTTGAAATGAAGTGATAAAGAAAGGTTCCTTTCAGCCTCAGTGCCCATGTTTCAGAAGGATGTATCTATCCTAATGCAGTATCATATACTCAGGAGAATAAATAAAACACTATGGGATTCTTGACTTCAACTATCATTAAACTACTTCCCTCCTCTTTTTTTTTCCCTCTAAACTGGAACGCTCTGAAACTGTGTTTACACATGCTAGTTAAGGATGCCAGGTGTTCCCCAGAGTCCCACATTCATTTATGCTCACAATACTCAAGCTCCTCTCAGCACAGCTTCCCCTTTTACCTTCTGTCGCTGCTGAATGTTGCTCAGTGTGTCTGGCTGAAACTCCAGCTTGTCTGTTCGGCAGAGTTTCCAGTATAAAATAATAACAATCAGGAGCACCACGGCTACTGGGACTGCCACCCCAACGATAATCCAGAGGTTGCTGTTCTGTGTCTCTGAAGTGGACTCCTTCATCTTCTCCACAGCTGTAAAGTTAAAAGGCAGACAGTGATATTATTACTGCATAGTGGTTATGTTTTAAACCAAGGACACTTCAAGGTTATGTATTTTTATGTTCTTGTAAATGCTAGTTAAGGAATTTATCAGAAACCAGCTGCACATCACAGGAAATATCACACCACTGCAATAAGTAAAGGTATGTCATGTTCAGGAAGCTTGGGGCAGGAGATCAATTGTCCTGGCCCACCTTCTGAAGACCTGTGCTTAAAATACTAATGAAATGCACTTCTGCCACATCATCCTGTAACCCAAAACTAAGCTGACAGAGTGAAATGGGTCTACAAAAAAATGACTACCACTAGCAAAGGTAAGATGGACTTTCCAACATTGCTGCCCGTTTCCTGCTTTAAGCAGTATGACCAGCTGCCTCTTCTCTTTCACATTTTGTTACCACAATTAATTTGAAAACAGCAAGGCCCTCGTCCCCAAGGTGTTTAGTTCTGCATTGTTTCACTGTCAGTGTGTGAGATCCTTTAGCCCCAAAACAGAAAACAAAACTGCTGGAAAGTGAAATCAAGCAAGTCATTCTTGTAAAAAGTAAACTGAAAGAACTGACAAAACTTTCATTTTCTCTGTTTTGCATAGTGGCTACGTCCGGGATTAAAAAACATAGCAATAATACATTTCTAGTCAAACTGATGCACTTTGTAGAAATGATGTTTTCAAGTTAAAAACAGTATTTCTATTTCTATTCATTTTTATATATAATTTTACTAATAGACATTCTAATGATGAACCTAGAGCTTAATGGAACACAGAATTCTTTTATTTTAAATATCTAACAGCTCATTTCTAGCATTATATTTTCTGTTATAAAAATCTTTTTTTGGTCTAATTTTTTTCCAATAAGACACATTTAAAGAATTCTAATGATGGGTCAAAGATAACAAGTTTCAACATGCAAATTAAGCTATAAACACTTCATGAAGTTTGTTCAACACTTAGCATTTTTGTTTATCTAGTAAAAGATCACATTACTTTTACATTGTATTTGTTAAGAGATTATATTATTTATATACAACCGATAGACAAATAAAACTAAGGTCAATCATATTCAATAGAGGAAATAAATGCCCCAACTACCATTAGCATATATCTTTCATGGAAAAAGTAATTCAGACAAAAAAGCAGTGACTTGTGTTAAACTTCACTGCCATTACTCAGCTAAAGGAAACACCCATTTCATAACGACGCCCTCCCATCTCACAATTTGTGCAAGATAAATTGTAAAGAAATATTGGCCTAGCAGGACGAGATGAAAATGGCAGGAAGCTCTTCAGTGAGCACAGGACTTTTCCAGCACAAGCACGGCCGTGGATGCAGCGAGGCTCAACTTCAGGACCCTGGGGCAACCCTAAGCCCAGCAGGGTTTTCAAGAACACTGCAAGGCTGCTCAAATGATTTCCCCAGGAGTGTCAGCTGCAGCAGTCCAAGAACAAAACACTGCAATGGCAGGCACTGTGCAGTGCCATAAAAAGCTAAAGACACCCTTCTTGTTGGCCTTTGCTGGCATCAGCGTGGATTTGACAGGGCTTACGCTGTGCCACGGAGCCTTCGATGCGGTAGCCAAGGATGATTGCAGCCCGCTGGATGTCCACTCTGTTCATGAGGTCTGAGCACTTCAGAGCACTCAGTCTCTCCCCATCTTGGTCCTCCACGAAATAAATCAGCTCCACGGGGTTATCAACACCAACTAACCGCGACACATTCACAATCTGAAAAGAAATTGCAAAGCTTTTACATTTTAAGTTGTATTTATTTGGAGCTCCCATACATTTGGTCTTACAGGCCATACTCTCCCCTGTTGTAACTAAAAGAGAAATTTCAAGGGAAGCAATCCCTTCTAGAACACATTTTTATGGCAAACCTTTTGTCCTCCCCTACTTGTACCATAACAGTGTACAGATCTGGCAAGGAAGAGAATTGCTTTCACTCTAAAGGTGCCAACACTGCACCACCCTGGAAGCCTCTACTGCCTTTAGCAACTGCTGGTTAGAAGTGTGACTGCACTTTTCCCTTCTCTAAATACCTACTCTGACTTTGATTGGTTATTCATAACACACACACCTCTTTGCTCCAGTTTTTCTAAACATTAAGCAGCTACACAGGTGAATATTCTGTTAGCATCAAACAAAACTGTTTGCTCTGCTTCAAGTTAAGCACTTGCACAGTCACCTTCATCCTCCAAACATCTCCCCTTGGCACCCACCTTTCTTCAGCAAGGAATGTATTTGATGCTGTGGGGAGCAATTCATCCTACCTACATCTAAAGACATTAATAATCAAAGNAGCCCTATAATTATGCATGATACATATCAGGTAATGGTCAGAAGCTGACTGAAAGGGTTAACAAAGGAACTTTTCCACAGCTGCCTTTAAAAAAGGCAGAGGGTAAGAAGGACAAGATTCCAGTGCAAGCTGTCACAACTGAAACGACACAAATTTTAACACCNCCCTGTAGATATTCTCTAACCACCAAACATCTACATTGCATATGAGAATCACATAACTTTGAATTCCTGTAAAATTACATCTTTTTATATAACAACTCTCCTCTGTTTAACCATTCACCACGTAATGGTGAGCTCAAACAAGAAGTAGGACAAAAAATAGTAGGAGGTATTCTGTCATGCTTGTTTTTTTTTTTTAAAGAGTTTGAAGGGCTCTGGACAGAATTGACAAATAGATCAAGGTATTTTGCTTCCTTCAGCATTATCCTTCTGCTATAAAGTATAAAGTACATATTTAAGAAATTATAATCTCAGAAATTGGCCATAGGCCTAAAGTAAAGCAAACATACAAATGTTTGAATGTCTGAGGATTACAAAAGCAAAGCTTTGCATTGTTTTCTTTCCTAATTTCCAACTAAACAAATCATGTTGAAGGCAAGAAGTGTAATTTCTAGCCCAACAGGAATGATGTTCTGGTTTCAGGGAACAGCAACTCAACATGTCCTAAAAAAGCACTTCTCAGGAATGGTAATAGCAAGATGTGTATATATATATATATATATATATATATATATATATATGTATGTATGTACACTTTTTTTTTTTTTTAAAAAGAGGGGGGAAAAAAAAAAAAAAAAAG
>VZTX01009928.1:99018-165675 GCA_013400915.1 Pardalotus punctatus
AAAAAAAAAAAAAAAAAAAAAAAGTTGCTGTGCTGCAATTTGTTTTCAAAATCTTACAGACAGGAAGGCTATCAAAACCGAGGGGATGTGATTTCAGAGCTGGAAGAATCCCTTTTTTACTGCAGGAGCTAAGGGAATTTTCAGCAGCAAGGGAAAAACCTAAGGCTGAGGAAGAGAGGGCTCAGGTGTAGCCAAAAAAGCCAAGATAAATCTCTAAGGACGGATGCCACCGGATACAAGACACACATAGGAGCTTCTCCCGCATTAGTGAGCATTATCTGAAATTCCACATCTTTCCTCTCTAAAACAAACCACGTGGGCTTCAGAAATTAGGGTGCAATTTGATTTCCTGCTTAAAGAGTAAAGCGGTGACTGGTGAGAGGAGACAGGGAAACCTGGAAAAAAGAGCAAGTCTATACAACAGGTGAAAAGTTGTAGGAAGACAAAAGTATATCCAGTGGGGCATCTCCACTTTAAGAATAAATTTGGTAGGCACAGCCTCCTCACTCACTAGTCAGGCTTAAAAGCAGCAGGGAAGACCTACAGCAGGCAGGCCACCTCAACAGCCTCTGAGCACCTAAACCTGACAGCTCAACCACATCTGTAATTTCAGAATAAAACATTCCAAAGACTTTGGTGGGAGGGATCTTCTGGGGATGAATCAGAAGAGATCAATGAAATGCGATGAAACTCTTTCATGTACTCAGAATTCATCTATTTTCACTCTGTTTTATTCCGGGCATGTTTTGGTAGAAAGTGTCATACCAATAAAATTTTAATTTTCACTTAAAACAAAATAGTTACCTAAAAATCAATGTGGCATATTGACAACATGCAGAGTAGACACTTTATGCCTGACAGTCTGAGTTGTTTCACTAAGAATGAACCGCCTTACAGACAAAAAGTGCTTTGTGTGCATTATCAAGGAATTGCAGTAGTTAATTCTAGACCAGGGATTTATATTTCCCAGATATTCCAGGTCACTGGGCCTTTGGTTTTAGAATTTATTCAGCTCAGACATGTTATTACCTCATAAAAATGCAGCACCCCTAAGCTATCGATATTTATGTAGGCTAGTTATCCCACTAACAAAACTAATTGCACTCTTACTCACAGAGACTGTACGTACCTGTTCTCACCCAGGAAGATTTCATCAACTGGGACACATTAAGCTTAGGATAATGAAAGGCTGAAAGAAAAACAGAATGGAGGAAAAACATCCGTAAGAACAGTATTGTGAACAACAGACAAAACCAGAAGGCACCACATAATTTATACTGTCAGCGAGCATCTTATTTACACAGATGCATTTCTGCTCCTGAGGCGATGCAGACACAATGGCAAGGAAGTGCTCCCAACATACCCTGCCCAGTTTGGCTCTAACAAAAAGAAGCTAACTGAAACAGTCAGATTTATTACGTGAAAGACTTCGAGCTGCTGTGCTGAGGTCATTGCTCCCAGAAATTTCAAAGCTCACTGTCTGAATTGTGACTCTTCCTGAGCTGGCTGCAGGATCAGACCCTTGCTTAAAGGGCAGTGAGGCAACTCGTGAGTGTCTCAGGATGAAAATAAAACCTTCTCTGAGGCAGAAACTACAAGGAAACAATAAATGTAAAGCAGAGAACTAAACACATCTGATTTGTGTTCCAGACTTGTGCAGGGGGAAGCATTTAAAAAAACACCACCTTGGTAATTTCTTTTTTTACAAAATCCATAAATAAGTGCATGTAGAAACACTGCTGTAGACAAACCTCATCGTTTTGTGTTTGGCTTGGTGGCTTCAAGCTTTCTTAATCTCTAAATTTTTCCAAAAAAGCTCTGCTCCAGAGTGAAATCCTTGCCTCAGAGTAAGGAAAAAAGTCTATTTCTACTGACTTCAGGAGGGGTAAGATTTTTCCCAAGGTTTCCACTGGAGAGCAGTAAAGACATGTTGGGAAAGAAGTGAAGATGGGGGCTGGGCCAACAGTTTCCTCAAGGGAAGTCTTAAGCTTCACTATGGCAATAAGGAAAATGAATGGTCTTAACTTTCTCAAAATATTTAATCCAGATGCAGTTTGCTAAGCATTATACAAAGGTTAATTTTTAAACCATTTCATGGACAGAAAGAATGCAGCACATAACAATTAAATGACCTGGCCCATGCTGGATCAATTTAGAATAAAGATGTCTACAGTTGCGGAATAGTTTGCCACTACTCCATGTTAAAGAGAAGTAGAAAACTAAAATTTTTCTAATTTAATGATGTAATAGTTTACAGACAACCTGTCCTCTGTCAGTGTACCTAAAACCTGATTCTTTTGTCCCTTAAGAAACTTAGGAATTTTTTTGTTAAGGTAAAAGCAAAAGAATCATTAGTTACATTTTACTTTTTATTTTCACAGATTTATAACTAACTCCTATTAGGGGGAAAAAAAAGAAAATCTGGTTATTCCACATTTATTTCAATAATAGCACCATTAGGTTCAAGATGACCACCTGGGAGGAACTCTGTGACTTCTTTCCCATTCAGGTGGGTATTAGAAGCTGGTCCTTTTTTTCTGAAGAGGAAACACTGGCCCTCTATTCAAGTGATCAGGATGCACCAAATTTCCAAAATTCTCAGACAAGCAAAAAGCACCTCACAAGTCCATTTAAACACACGTGTTTATTTTTGGCATCCTGCTACTCGATTCTTCTGATTGTAGCTTTTAGATTGAAATTCTATTTACTCTAGTCATGCAATTGTTTACTTCAATTTGGAAATGGAAGCTGAACAAAAAAAAGCATAAACTAAACTGAAAACTGCTTCTGTTGTTTTCCAAAGCATGGGAAGAGCATGATAAGGAAATCAAAAACCTTCCAGTGACCATAATGCTTTGAACTGCTGGCAGTTGTGAGTTTTTTCTTCTTTTAAACCAAAATCATGTTTTGCTTCAATACTTAATGTGCTCTTCACACTTCTTCTAATTAGTACTTGAAAATGATTTAATTCATGCAAATTGCTGGGTGACTATTCACTTAAACTTTTCACGGAATTAACGCAACTTAAAAATAAACCAACTTGAGCAGAAAATCTTGACATTGGAAAGGAAGATGTGCTGTGATCATTGCCAGCTAAGGCTAAGTTCTAAAACCTGACACAGAATGCTGAAAAGGGTCAGAAGTCAGCAAGTCCAGGTTCCAACCCTTACACCACAGGTCACTCAAGTGTCCCACTAACACACATGGCCAGCCCTTGAGCTCATCTGGAGTCTCAGCACTGCAGCCAAGATCATATTTGCAAGATTTCTAATGTCCTCTGGAACTAACAATTACAAACAGCACTGACTGATTGTTATTCTGAGGGGGAAGTTGGATAGACAAAATGCAATTATTAGCTAGATTGCAGCTGGTCTGCTAATGATTATGGATGCATTAATGAAGTCGATGCTGGCATCATTAGAAGATTCTAACACGCAGCCCTGGAGCATCACACCGTGTAACAGCATCGATTCCGTGCTGAATGAAAAGGCAAGGGGTCACCTGGTCACCCAGAAACCTGACAGCAGCCTAAAGCACATCACTCAGGCACTGTGGCCACTGCCAGGTGCTCCAAGGATCTCTGACTCTGTCCTGGAGATGTGTGGGACCACACAGAACCAGTATCATGCTGATCGTTCTTATTTTTGATAAATGGGAACAGTAGAGGAAAGCATGGAGAGAACGCATTAACTGAAAAATGAGATTCCATGCAAATACTGCGGGGTGGGCAACAGCAACGCACTGTGTCT
Source organism: Pardalotus punctatus (assembly GCA_013400915.1). Taxonomy (NCBI): domain Eukaryota; kingdom Metazoa; phylum Chordata; class Aves; order Passeriformes; family Pardalotidae; genus Pardalotus; species Pardalotus punctatus. The sequence continues at coordinate 102,768 of VZTX01009928.1, forward strand.
GTTTAAAGTCTGATCCAAAATCCACCCAGACAAAAGTTGCCAAGTATTTCTGCAGTCCTTGGACCATATCATACAATTTTATATTTATCCTATTGGCCTTGCAACATCTCCAAAATAGATGACACGCACCAAAGTGCTACTCAGCACTGAAAAAATAGCAAGTCCCAAGGCAACTCTCTCTACTTAAAGTCCTAATGAAAACAAAGAGATTTATTCAGGGTAAATTCATGAAGGCAAATATTGCCATCTACTCCACTGCTAGCCTTTTCCTGTCCTCCAAGAAATCTGCCAGCCATAAAGAGATACCAAATATATAATTTCCTATTATTTTTAAATAACTAGCACCCAAACCCTGTCATTAGACTTGGGTTTCTTTCTCCTGACACGGTTATGGCCATCTAACTAAATTACAATGTGAAACATGAACTATAAGGTGGACAATGAAAAATAAGCATAGGAAAGGTGTAAAGTGGATATTTGAATAGAACCATGTTGCTGAAGTCACCTATAAGACTTATGAGAACGAAGTCTGGGACTTTCCAGGTTTGGCCATTTTGACAGCCCTATTCCTGCAAAGAACAGTCCAAACCTGTCAAACCAACAACTTTCACTCCTGATCCTGACTCTCCGTGAGTGGGGGAAAAGCTGACAAAGAATTCCTGGTGTTCATGATGTACTGCTCAGGGACAAACCACACAGTTAAAAATATAAACAGGACATACTCTTTATGTGAATAAAACCAGGGAGAGGACAGTGTGTGAAAGGCAATGCAAAGTGAACAAGCAACAGACAGCAAATAAATTCTTTCAAACAAGGCTCATATTTGAGACATTGATGTCAAGGGCTCACTTAATGCCAAGATGCACAAGTAGCTTTTCCTGGTGATGATCAACCCCTAAAGCTGGAGATTGAGCCCTGACACTCAGCTCACCTACAAATAATTTCTTTTTCTTCAGATGACACTACAAAACTTACAAAATCAAACACAGAGTCCTTAAGGGAAAAAGAAGTCACCACCAAGAGTATTAACTGTTTGCATGCCTGATAACTAAGGCACAAATGGCACAGAACAGTAGGGCATGGAACATTTCATATTTACATAGAAACACATACACAGATTGTTCATAGGTAAATATCCAATATTCCTAGAAAAAGTCACACTATTAAAGCAGAGGGATGCCTGTTAATTTGCACAGACCAAAGCAGCAATAGCAATCTAAGGTGTTGTAACGCCTTCCCTGCTACAATTGCTCTGCAGAGAAGGCAAAGCACAAAAGCAGAGTTCAGGGCCTAGAAAACAAAAACATTGAGGCATCTCCCTGCCAAAGTAGCTTTGAGAATCTGGCTGTTGGTCACCCTTAACAGTCTGTTGAATAAGATGTTTCAAAAAAGATCTGCCCAATGCTGCTGAGCCTTTGGACAGGATTTTTGGCTCTGAATACTGAAGATCTAAAACCCTTAGGCTCAAAATACAGTCAGAGCAGCAGTGCAAAAAACTGTAGAAATGGCTAAAAATAACTGGCTGTGCTTGTCTCACTGATAAAAGCATTTAAACTACATTCATCATTTCTGTGCTGGCTGACAGAAAGACCCACAGCTATAGTAATATGGGAAAATATGTTCCCACTTTGCCAACTTATCAAAGAGCACCATGGCTGGTATTCCAGAACAGTGCCTATCAAAGCACTGCTGAGACCAAACCAGACCAGTTCAAACCCAAATGTGCTGTCCTGGGCTCAATCTACAGTAAATATGAGTTCCTCTAACAGCAAGTGAGTCAAATGTTGACAGAATGTTCCTTAGCTTAGGACACAGATCCACAAATCTTCATGTTTTCCACATTGCAATCTTTGGGAAGATCTCATAGTTCCCAAAAATCCTGACATCTTCACTCATTCTACTTTACCTGGCTTTCTGATTGACATGTGAGTGACCACAGGGCTCCACTGGCACTCAAACGTCTCAAAAAATGACTTACAATGCCAATGTACATAAAAAATGAGAAAGGTAATACCTTAAAACATAACAGACAATATGGACAAATTAATTCAGACTATTTGAGCAAATACCAGCTTATGTAGTGTGTGTCCCAGGCTTTCTACAAGTCAGAAACACAGTTAATAGAGCAAAATCCTGAAAGCAGCAAACCCTGCTGAGAATCAGCAAAGGCCTCTGTAGACATAACCACACCTCGGACTGCATTTCACAGCAATACCGATCCAAGTTATTTGCTTTTTTTTTTAATCTGGACTAAGACCAGTGGACTAATGAAGCCAGATTAAGCACAACCTACCCAGCACAAAAGGAAAGTACGATGACAAAAGCAGTGAGTTGCTGTAACACCAAAATATGAGCAGAAAAGGGGGCGTGGATTTGCTCTGCAGAACTCATGATACAAGTTAGGTACTTGAAGCTGCATTATCACTTACTCACTTTACTTAGAAATTATACAGAGAAAAGATACTACACAAAAGTATTTTGCAGCATTGGGTAACAGCAAATACTCACGTTCAGCAATCTGCTGCACAGGGAAGCCCAGATAGAAGCTGAATTCCACCACAGACAAGTTTCTGAGCTGCTCGCTGACTTCAGACCCGTTTAGAAAACCGGATCTATCTCGGATGGCAAAAACAACGCTCACAGGACCCTGTCGAAATGCCACTCCAGGCCTGCTCAGAGTTATATTCAGTATCTGAAAAGGCAGTATTGAAGCAGGGTCAGCAAAATCACATTTATGCCATTTCCATCCCTTCCCTGACAGACCTTTTTTTCCCTCTAATATGAAGAGGGGGGCAATTCACATCAAGATAGAGGAACATCTGTTCCAGATTGGTTCAGCCAGCTGAGTCTCAGAAGAGGCAAAGTTACATGTGAATTCCTCTTCAAAGCGTTATCCTTTATGGCCAATCATAATCCAGAATGATCTGAAAGCTACAGCCCAGAAAATGATGAAAAAAAACCACCTAGCAAGACAGTCAGCAAAATAAATCTAGTTTTAAATAAGCCTTAGATGAATACCAAACTGCATGCAACAGAAGAAAGGGATTATGGTTAAAAAAAGTTCTGAAAATAGATGTTCTCTTGGTTAAAATCTCCTGCACCATGCAGACCCAAAACCCACCACTGGTTAGAAGCCTTTTTGTAGCATCAATATACACAGCAACTGTGGCCATGTAGGTAACTTTTTATTATCAGGAAGAGGTTACTTAAAATAAGCTGGCTAAGATGATAGTCCAAGAAATTGTTTCTTCACTCTAGTGACATTGTGTCATTGTGTTTTAAGTTCTGAGCACTTTTCTATATGTACTACACAGTACCTCATGTACTATAAAATTCATGTAATATTTCTTCCTGATTTTATTTTAGCATACCACAGATGGGTATTTATGGTGTCAGTTAAACAACATAATTTTTACTGATTTTGGTATTACAACAAAGTTAGATTAAAATTAAGAATTCAGACAGAAGAAGGAGTTGGTCTGACTAAATTGAATTACTGACTTTGCAGGGAGTTCTAAGCTCTGCTGTGTGATTCAGTGCTCTGCACACATGCAATACCTTTCATGTGTGAAGTTCCAGCAGCAGCTGTCACAGACATCATATACTGTAAGTATTTCTAGACCTCAGAAGCAACCAGCATGTTTGCTCACATGATGGCAGTCATAACTCCTATATTCCCTAACAGGGTCTCCAGCATGGCAATGAGACCTGAAAGTTTTCCTCCAACAAAAACTTTATAAATGCACCGTCTTCTTTTATAGTAAACTATGATGGGAGTGACTTTGGTAAGGGTTGGAACAGTTTTTATTTGAAAAATTATAAACCCTATCATATTCAATAATATAAATCACCATCTTGGATAATTTTTTTCAAAAAGCTTGTAAACAGAGGGATATGTGGTGCCATATTATTTTGCAGAGGGGAAAAAAAACCCAACTGACTTCATGACAAAGCCTCACAGTTCTACATGATCTAGACTGCAAGTGACATCCAGTGAACACCTCACTCATTTTACTGTCACCCCCCAATGGTGAGGGGGAAAAAGGGACAGACACAAAACATGCTCATCTTCTCACCTGCACAGTGAAGTTGTAGAACTCCTGGTGTTTGTTCACCTCCAGGAATGCCATTGTCAGCCCTTTCTCAATGCGCTGGCTGAAGTTGCAGAACCTAATATCCACATTTCGAGGTACAAACTGAAGCACTGAAAGTAAAGGGCAAACATTATTCCTACAGAAAAGTATTTCCACGAGAGAGAACAAAACAAGCAACAGAATTCACAGGGCTATCATTTTATTTTTTCATAAAGCTCAGGACACATTCAGCGAAACACCAGCTATAGCCTTGCTGCAGTAAATTCTCTACTCACTAACACTGGCTGGAGCAGTAATTAAATTTATGAAAGATACTTGTGACAAAACACTGTTTCCTCTTGCATACTAAAAGACCTCCACTATATACATGTGGCTGACTTCACAGGACTTGACCACTGAATTAGCCACACTGAAAGCCTCAGTACCCAACCAACCCATGAAAATCTTCAGGAAAAAAAAGCAACAAGTATCTCTTTCTTGTAGCCTGAAATACAGTATTTAGCTTGTCTAGACTACATATTGGGTCCATCAATGCACATTAGTATTGGTCTAATACTTTCAAAGCACTCAGTAAGCTATCTCTTAAATTTAGATACAGACATCTTTAAGTTCAGAAGAGAGAAAGAAAGAGCACAAGAGAGGAGTGAGTGTAGAAGACTGTGATCAGGCACACAGACCTACATGCACACCTGTGGATTTCCAGTCTTACCCAAAGAAATGCTATGGTTAGCTTGCAGAACCTAACAGCAATGTTATACAAGGTTCAAAACCCAAAAATACATCTACTGTCTATCTATAGAACCACGTTAAACAGTGGAAAAAGACATCACACATGCACAATTAAAGCGATGTCTTGCCATACAATTATTAACAGAGCATAAACAACACACGAAACGTACCTGAACAAAAGTACCATGTTGACATTTATTAACTCTGCCTGCATGCTCAGTCCCTGTCACTACCTCATTACACAGTCAGCCAACCAGGCAGGCAGTTTTATCATGCAAACAGAGCCCAAAGAAGATTTTAAATGACAACACTGACTCTCAAAATCTATTAGACGCATACTATTTTGCTTTAGATTATTAGTAGTCATAAACTTTGCATAAAGTGCTGCAATACAGCAGCCATGGAAAGCTGAACAGTGCATCAGCAATCCTCCTGCTCACATTATACGTGAGCAATCAATCCTCCTGCTCACCAATTCTCCTGCATCACGACAACACAAAAAGGTAGCTTTTAACATAAATTTAATCTGAAATTGACACGAGCATTACAAAGTCGCTGCACTGTGATTTTATGAATTAATGTGTCATGGATTTTTTTTACTCTTCTCACCTTCAAAAGCAAGAAAAAGAGCACACCTATTTTGCAATGTAAAAAAAAAAAAAGATTCCTGAAAAAATAATGAAATGATGGGGTTAACTGTTTACAATTTATCACCTCTCTGCCATGGACCTGTAAATTATGTCATTAACAAGAAGAATTAAGATTCACAGCAGAACACAGGGTTTTGACTCAACCTTGCACCATGAGTGAAGAAGTGTGAATCCATACAAAGCCACCTTTCTCCCCGTGTGTCAGGAAGAACTCACCTGTCTGAACCTGGAATCTGTTGTCTGGCACAGTGAAAGAAGGGTGCAGTGAGAGGATCATGGGGGCCTCACCACGGAGAAGACTGCTGTTCACAAGAACGTTTATGACAGCTATGGCCGTGTAAACAAAAGGACCGGATGTCACCAGGAAAGCAAACTTGGGGGAAATTTTATAAACCTACCAAAAAAAGAAAAAATCAGAAATTAAAAAACCCCAAACACTTCAACGTTAAATCTGGCAATATTTTAGACCTGCAGCCTCATGCAGTTCAAAGACACCTCATCAAGAGGTAGGAAAATGCAATCTTTATTTTTCAAAGAGCAGCAGAAGCACAAACACAAATGCTGTGCCTTTCAGCCTCTGTTCCAGTGCATCAGAGAAAACTCCCCTGTGCCAGGTGCACCTGCTGGAATCTCTTGGGTACAACGTACCAATCTCACCACTTCTTGATTTATCACACCCCCACTCCCCCTTGCCTGCATTCCCCTGGTGTACATAACATTTCCCATACAGAATTCCTGTTCACTTACTGAACTGCTTGCATAGCTTCTGCATTTCAGCCATACCCTGCATAGTGAATGCATCCCATTCCATTCATATGGGGCACACAAGGAGTAAAATACACATAGCCTATGTTATTTGGATATCATTTTCACACTCAAGAAACTTTCTTCCAGGGAACACTTCTATCTGCTTGTTTCAACACAGTTATCACATTAAAATTCTCCTCTTCCAATTCATGTCCTGACTTTGAGTCTCCTTAAAAACCCTGAGGAGCCTTAGACATCATGTAAAAGAAATGAGATTGCAAGTTAAATATAAACCTTGAACCATGCAGACACTCTTATCCACCATTTCTCAGTCACCTAAGTAAGAACAAATTGAAGGTTTTTATTTATTTAAACATATTGCAGTGTCTTCCCTCCTTCAGCAAAACTCTCTCAATATCAAGAACACCTGTTTCCCCACCATTATTTTCTTCCTTCTTGGTTTACTCCCCCAGTTTGCTTTAGTTGCCTGTAGCTGCCCCACTTCAAAAGTATTTTGGGATGGCCAACATGATGGCCTCATTGATAAATAATGCAAACCAGAGACCCAAAGTTTCTGATAAATGAGGACCTCTCAGCTGAAGAGCTGCCAGCACCTCACAGATGCCGTGCTGGTGAAGGGATACATGAGATAATTTTATTTTCAGGATCAGCCCTACAGAAAAGCACAGTGCCACTAAAACTGCGACCCACATGCTCCTTATTGGTATTTCTGCAGTAGGGTAAAGTGATGGCAACTGCTGGTGAGATGAGACAGCAAGCAGCTCTTTCCTGTCCTCTAAAAGCTTGCATTTCAGAGTGCTCATCTTCACCAGAAGAAACTACCTCAGCAGCAAAAGGAAATGAGAAAAATAATCTATGCTGCTCATTATGCCTTTCTTCCTTCTTAGCCCACAAATATATGCAACATCCAACTTTTATTTTAAATGTCTTTAGATCCATAAAACTTAAATTTGTTTGATATGAATAATGTGCACAGCTCTTTTCAGTTCCTGTTATCTGAAATTTTATTCTTTTATCTCATGATGAAATAATCTCTGCAGCTTCAGTTTGTCAAATGGAAACAGCAGTTAAAATGGGTAACACATGCCAAAAGAAAGTTGCCCATTACTTGCAAATGAGACTACTTAAAAGGCAAGAAAAAGAGGAATTAGAATTACAAATCTCAGTGACAATTTGCTGGTGATTTCTAAAGCAATATATGCTGAAGAGAGGCCCACTGCAGCCAGCAGATACTCATGCACTCCAGTGGGGTATTTCAGACACGAAAGCAAACTCTGATAACCAGCTCAGCTGCCTCCATCTCTGACTGGCTGTGCTGCACCACAGACTCCAGGAAAGAAGCCTACCTTGGAATTCACTTTTTCAGCTTAACATTGGTCCCATTCTGTGCTTCACTGCATTACAAATGCAACAGCAACTCCAGAATGGACATCCAAAATAAAACTCCACTTTTAACAGTAATTTTGAGGTAGGCAGATTCTAATCTGATCTAAAGACCACTACAAGTCAAAACAATAGCTATTTCTGCTTGAGATATTGCAGGGTTGTCTAGAATTAGCTCTCTACAGGCTAATCCACATGACAGAAATAACAGATCCATGACAGCAAGATGCTGTCTACAAGCTAATTCACAGAGAAGTCTCCAAAGCTATCCAGGATAGATGAGCACAGCTCCTGACTCTGGATTCATGATTCATGAATGAGAATAGCTGCTCTCAGCAGAGCTCTAATGGTTCACAGACCCAGCCATCCATCCAACCCTCTCTTGGAAGTTCCACCTCCACTGCCAGGACAGCTAGATGATAACAAATTAGGTACCTCAACCATCACACTTTAGAGTGTCCCCATTAAAGTACGCAAGCACAGATTCCTTATATTAAAAAGTACAAATTTTTTACTTTAACACCTTGGGCCAGAAAGCCAGAGAAGCACACAAAACTCCATGTGCACTTTGGAACCACTCCCACTGCAAAAGCAGAAATCTTTAGTAGGAGCAGAGGACTCTTACAACACCTCAAATTAAGCTATCCCTGCTCCAAAGTGCAATGGAAAACCCAGCTCTGCTGTTTCCAGGACACAACCTATCTCATTCCAAGCTACCCTCACAAGAGAGAGCACATCCAGTACAGAAAGTTTTGAAGCCTCAGTTTACTACAGGCTAAGAGAGTGTTTAGGAAAAGACATCACTGAATCCTTTCTCTGTCCCTTATTATGTTTCCTAAGCATTTGCTATTGATGATTGTCAGCTAAAATACTCGATCAGATGCACCTCTCCCACAACCTTATCCACACCAACACCCCACCGTATTATGCTGTGTAAAAACCTGGCAGAAAGCATCAACAACTGATTTCCTCACCACCACCTTATTAAGAATCCTATAAAGAGCCTGCAGAGGGTGTTTAACTTCCTGAAGATGGACTACAAAGGCCCACAGGTCTTAAAAATGAAATAAAGCTTCTGCTTCTATGCACTTTGGGATCCTGAGACAAAAGTTCCCCTTGGTTTTACACACCTCAGTGGTACCAGCCTGAAACTCGGCAGCAGTGAAGCAGCAATGAAGCCAGTGCAAGTCCACAAGGTGGCATCTTTGAAAAAAGCATTTACCTGGCAATGAACTGAACTCCTTCCTTCAGAGGCAGAGTTCACTGATTTGGGATTATAGGAACCAGTAGGTTAAGAACACACTCCCAAAACCATATTAAACACAACGAAGTGGCTAAGGTAAAAATGTTAAAATGCACGAGAAAATTTCCAAGCACAAATGAAGCTGGCAAAAACCCTCTTCCTGTTGGCATGAACTTAATGGCACCAGGGGTCCTGGCAGTGAGTCACTGCCAACACTATTTTATTTCACACCCCAGTGCAAGTCAAGTCAAGAGAACATTGTCTAACAGATCCTACCCAAGTGTCACAAGCTTTACATTACAGAAAGTTGACTAAAATTACTCTTTGTGAGACAGTGGGGTCTTATTCTTTTGCAGATGCAGTATGTTGAGATCAACTGGAAAAAACGTTGAAATTTTAGATTTTTCTCACTTTGAGGTAAGGATTTTTCTAGGAAAAAATTGACAAAAGTATTCTTCACTTGGCAGGATTCTGCCTCCTCTTTTTTTTTCCACTTCAACAACTCACAATGCTTGAAATGAGACCAAAGTTTCAACTGAAAAAGTTGAGGGGAAAAACATGTTTTAATCCTCCTTTCACTGTTAAACTTGCTTCCTATTTAAAGTGAGCAGCAGTTATAGCCATCACTGCCATGGATTTTATTTTAAAGCATACATTACTACAAAGTTCAATTTAACTAGACTGTCTCCTGATTTACTGTACATTACATCACAGCAAGGGAACATCTGTGAGCTGTAATAAGAGACACAGTAAAAAAGCAGCTTAGAGAAGTGCACAGCTTCACCATAACTTGCAAACACACACATGGTTTCTAGGTAGTCTCGACTAACAAAAGTCAGGTCTGTTTGATTAATTAAGTTTAGCAAGATAGACAATTTCTGCTTAAAATATTGCATTACATCACCACTCAACATACTGCTATTATAGACAGCTCTTTTTCAAAATAAGTTTTGTTGGTATTCCACAGAGGTGAAGACATTTGCTAGTGATTATTTTTAGTGCAAACCCCATATGATAGAACCATTCGAGTATGAAATAAGCAAAACTGATTCAGCAAAGATGTCTCTCCTTTTGATAAAAAAGGTTTTCAAAAGAAAGAAGCTGGACTAGCTGCATTATTTATAAAAACAGTTACTTCTGAGAAGCCTTAGGACTTGTTAGAAGCTTCTCCTACTGAGAGCTTTACAAGACAATAGTAGGCATGAAAGGCAGGAATTTAAAGGGAAAAAATATAAAGCAAGACATCAAATGTTTGTTGCAATTAACCTTCAAATATTTAGCAATGGATTTTTGTCTTACTGCTGTTAATATTAAGAAGGTAAGTGCTTCCATATTATTGAGCTGTGTAAGGTCACTGAAAATTAAGTGTGGTTCTATCATTATGAACACCTGACTTCTTGACTACTCCAGTTTGCAAAATCTGAATGTATAATTCGCAAACCAGAAGACAAATCTCATCTATAAAAAATCTAAATAGCTCATTGCTAAAAGGACATAAAACTACACATAATTTACAGAGGCAGCTCACTGTAGCTGAAGTTTGGCAGGAATTTATAACACTCCCATCTTGACTGAGTAGTAAAGATGTACATCCTCAAACATCAGACAGGAGCTGTTTATTTACTGAATGCAGTGATTGGGGGGGGACGCCAAAGTTAAAGGCACCAAAGGATTCTGTGCATGGAGAAATGCAAGTTATGTTCAACATTCCAACTGCTACTTGAGTTAACTACATGATGAAAATGAGATCACTGACTCAGAAAAGATAACGTGGTGCTGGGCTATGACAAGTAGATGAATACAGACATGCAAAACTGCAAGTCAGCTGAACCTCATCTACACCAGTAATTCCACGGAACTATTTCCTTTTGTCCCCACCACTGAAGTATCTGATGATACAACAAAGGTACCCCCAAGCCACCCCTACAGTCTTTTCCTCTCAGACAGAGGGTTTGAGACAGAGGTGGGGAATAGAGCCTTCAACCCTGACATCAACCAGATGATCACTCAGAAGTTAGAAAACAATATTGAAATATTGTTCAAAGATGATTCCTTGAATATCAAAGCAGAGAAAGCTTTCAGAAAAACCCAAGAGTACAACTATTCCTGTGAGGGGGGGAAGGACAGGTGTTACACCTACCTGAAGGCATAAAAACATCTTACTATTGCACACCTGATCTTTTTCCCCCTGCCTTTTTCATCTGCCAAATCAGGTATTTGGGATTCTCCCACCTCCCCTGCAAGTGTTGATGGACTCACATACAACATAAAATTGCACAAGGCTGCACAGAAGGTTTTGTTTTCTTTAAAGTGCTAAGTATATAATCAGCTAGCAGAACACACAGAACTGCTTAGCAGGTATTTTGGAGGGTAAAAGTTCTTCAGTTTTAATTCACCAGCCAAAGGAGGTGAGCAGTAGAGTCTGGACACTGCTTGCCCACCTCTGGCAAAATCAAGAAAGGTCCATACCAGAAAATGATGGCATCCTAAAAGTAAAAATTTTACATCACATTCACATTAAAAAAAAAAAAAAACCAACCAAAACATGAGTAACATTTAAGTTAAAACAAAGGTCTCTCTGATCCATTATCTATGGACTGTCTTAATTACTATTTTAGCTTGTGAACTAAACCCACTATTGTATTACATTGATCAAACAGTACTTGTACACTCTTCATACCACTTACCTCTAGCTCTACTGATCTCCTGAACTGAACTCTGAGCACTTTTCTGATGGATTCACTGACATTTCGTAGAACAGCTCTTCGGGCCAGCACTAGAAATTAATGCCAGTGAGAAAATACATTTTAGCTTCATCTCTTGGGTCTAGATTCAAAGCTGCATTTTTGATTGTGCAATGCATGAAAAAGCAGGCAGTGAGATCAACTGCATCAAACAGGTACAATGAATGACAAGGACCTGGGTAAAGGTGTGACTGTATCCTAAAAAGTGACTGACCGTAAAGTTTAAGGAACTGTAAAAGTCTATTTTCTTTCTCTTGTTTTGTTTTTCCATATCTAATGTCTTTAGCATTCTAATAAAACAAACTTTTAAAGAGCCACTGAGGCATTCAAATTGGAAAACAGCAGCATATTCAGTCTGACTTGTGAATGAGTCTGCTGTCCCAATGCAGTTAAAAGTTTTCTAGGCAATGCATGGAATGCAGATAAGGTCAGAAAAAACCCACAGAAAATATGCATCTACTCTTCTCTTAAATAAAAAGTAAACAAACAGGGCATTAATTAATGAAAGGGATATCCACAGAGAAAGAAAGAGCTTTAAAATCCCCACATCCCAATGGATGTCGTGTCTGTTACAGTCACACTTGACACTGTGACTGTGGGTTAAGCAAACAACTGAAAAGTGTCATGTTGTCATCTGGGATTACTTTCCATCAGTAACTTCCCTACAAAACTACTCAAATTACATGTTTAAAAAAAGTCTTCCTCATCACTAGCACAGCTAGATCACCTACATATGTGGAAGATGAGATTATGCTCATTCTGCTTTATTTCTTACAACTAAATCTTAAGGGTAAAATATATAGCTCACCATGAAAATGCAGCACTTCTGCAGCTGCCCTGGATTAGTTTGCTGGTATTGTTTTGTTAACAAGCTAGGAAGAGGGAGGAAAACACCAGAAAAGCAAACACAGATGCTAAGGCAATTAATTTTGAAACACATTAATGCCACTTTTTCTGGTTACAAACACACCAAATCCAATTGAAAGTAAGTATGGGAGGAGGCAAAATACAAACATAAGCTAGTAATTAGGTAAAATTATAAAAATGGTAGTGAAACCCAAACGTTTTTTAAACCAATTCTCCTCTTACATGTTACAACATTACCTCACATGCAGGTGTTTTTTTACAAACAGCAGCAACAACTGAAAGGAGAAACTCACTCAGTCAGAACATTTAACAGTTTGGCAGAACAGTACCATGACAGCAACATTCATTTACAACTGATGAAATGATAAAGCAGCCTCTAACTCAGCACACTTGTACATATGCATCAGCAGTTTTAGAAGACAATTTCCAATTTCATTCTCTGTGCATTTTAATGTATTTGTAACTTGCTATCACAATGGACTTTGTTCAAGTGAATTCTTTATTTTTAACAGTAAATGATAAATCAATGCTTTTGCAGCTCTTTTTCTAAATTTACGCCGTGTCTCTTCAAAAGGTTTGCTTAGTTAATTCAAAATCTACAGTTTACTAGGGGGTCACATGACAGTGCGTTCCAAAGAAACAAAATGAAAATGCTGGGAATATCTTACCCGCAGTGACTAAGTAAGGGTCCGGAACAGTGATGTCGCAGACATACGGCTGCCTGGTAGTAGTCACGGCAGAAGTTACAACCACTGGTGCAGATGGAGTAGTGGTCCCCAGAGGGGTGGAGGACAATGTCCCCAGGCTGCCCGTAGCACTGGTGACAGTGGTGGCAGGAGCTGATGCATCAGCATCAGCAGTTACACTGCTTCCTGATGGAATTTCATACCCAGGGGCAGGGCTGGCAGCTGGAGGAAGTTGTGTGGGAGCAAAAGATGAGATCACAGACAGAGATGCTGTAGGAAAGGGCATCACGCTGACGGTGTCGGCTTCTGATGCGAGGCTGTCGGGGTCTGCAGGAGGAAGGGCTGTGGGGGCACTGCCCTTGCTGCGAGATGTCAAAAGCAGCGTGGGGATAACTGTAGCACCAATATCCTCATCAGGACCCAGAGCAGTTGAAAGTAGGGCTGAAGATACGTTTAAGACAGGAGTTGCTGGAAAGGTAGTAAACGAAGAGATCAGATTTGTTTCACTGAGGAAGATGCTGCTGGTAACAGACCAGGTGTCAGAAGTGGGCAGCACCAGGGTAGGAGCCACAGAGGGAGAGGTGGAGAGTGAAGGCTCCAACTGAGAGGTAGCTCCTGTGGCAGCTGAGGTAAACACAACTTCAGAGCCCACTGGCAGTACCGAGGATGCTTCCAGAAACACAGATGACTCTGAGTGAAAATCTGATGATGGCGTTATTTCAGGAACCTGTGCATCTGGAAGGGATGATGCATTGGAATAAAAGTATGATGTTTGGCCAAGATGTAACTGAGAAACCTCGGTGTCAGTGGCAGAGCTGACAGCGGTAGCTAAGTCCCAGCTGGTAACATCCTCAGAAAGTACTGATGTCCCAGTCAACAAGGTCTGAGGTAAGAGTGTTGATACATCACTTTGCATGACAGAGTAAGAATTTAGCATGGTCAGTGATAAAGACAAGTAGCTAGCTTCAACAAGAAATGCTGTTGATAAGAGACTGGATGGAAAATCTGAACTATTTAATGACAGTTCCTCCCTTGTAGATGTCTTGCCAAGCAAAAACACAGATTCTGATGGCATTAATTCTGGCAATTCCAGCAAGGTTGTCCGACTGATTGCAAATGATGGTACTGGCTCACTTGGGATGATGGTAGAGTCCAACTGAACAGTGGCGGCACCAGGAAGTTCTACATGAGTGCTTGGAGTCAATGAAATTGTTTCCAGGACAGGGAGGGTCTGGGAAACAGAGATGTTGAGTGACATTTCCCCAGGGAGCTGATGGTAGGAAGGAGATATTGTTATAGGTGTTCTAGTGTCTGTAGTGCTTAATAAAAACAGGCTTGAATCAGGGATTTCTGCAAATCTTGAAGAAAGTGAAACAACTGGTCTTGATGGAAAAGAAGTATCAAAAATCTCAGGTGTAGGTTCCTCTAATTCATACCCATCAGTAATTATAGTTGTAAATGGAGTTACGCCTTGTACTTCAGAGGCTTTGATGGACAAAGTTTCAGCATCATCGCCTGAGCCCATGTCATGTTCTGGGGAAAAGCCTGCTTCTGGCAGAAGTGAAACTGAGTCACAATACAGACAGTAACTGTATGATCTCGTGAAAGGCACTGGACTCTTGAGCTCACTGACAAGCTCTGATTGACTTGGTATTTCTGAACCAGCAGGCAAATTTGGTGCTGAAGGGGAGAATTCTCGTGTAAACAGGCTGGCATTAAGAACTGTGTTAGAGTTCACGGAAATGGCAGCTGAATCAAGAGGGAAAGACACAAGTGGAAGACTAATAGGAAAAAAAGCAGGCTCAGCACTGGCTGCTGAAGCTGGCATGGCCCACGGAATGCTTGGAGTGGGGTCGGTCCTTTGACTGAGAGATTCTGCTGCCCTGCTACTCCCATGGGTGTAAACATCACCATACAGCTCTGCACGTGGTGCTGTGGCATCTGGGGGCCCAGGGCTGGTTTCACCCAGCAGCTTGAGATGAAGGGGCGATCCTTCTGAGGCAGCCCCAAAAGGCAGAGCTGTTAAACTTGCATTAATGTTTTCCTGTGCTGCAACTCCCGTCTCTGAAGGGATGGAAGTGAAAGGAACAGCTGTATTTGGAGGGTACAACAGCAAGTCTCTGCTTGCTGTTAGCATTTCATGATCTGGTACAAAAGGCTTTAGTTTTGTAAGAGTGTAGCTGCGTTCAGGGACAGCGCTCAACGGAGTCTTCTGCTGTGCTGTTTCTGAGATATCATACAGTGAAGAAAGGACAGATAATGAAGGTGTTAGCAACACAGTTTCTAACATTTCTCTTGATGGCTCTACTGTAT
Source organism: Pardalotus punctatus (assembly GCA_013400915.1). Classification (NCBI taxonomy): domain Eukaryota; kingdom Metazoa; phylum Chordata; class Aves; order Passeriformes; family Pardalotidae; genus Pardalotus; species Pardalotus punctatus. Next base: position 118,245 of record VZTX01009928.1, read on the forward strand.
TAACTGAGTGATGATCTGTTAAAACTGCAAAAGACTTCACTGGAGGAGTCCACTGTGCCTTTGAAAAGGAGCTAATAAATTCATCATCACTTAGGAATGCCTCATTGCTTGTTACAGAGACATCTACCAACGGCGTACTTCTCCCTTCTGAAATCCTCGCTGTTTCTTCTTGGCTAAGTAAAGTCCCATCAAAGGAAGTGGTAACTGATGATAAAACTGTTTGAAGCAAATTACTTTCTTGGGACTCCAAAGTACTTCTTGCTAAGGCCGTTTGTGTCCTGCTGCCTGATATGCTTTCATGCACCTTTAAGTCCGTTGAGAAAAAGGAAAAATTCTGCTGTTCCAAGGATCTCTCATCTAAATCAAGGGGAAGAGAGAAAAACAAAAACCAAAACACAACAGATCAGCACAAGCAGTAAGATCGCTATGAGCAAACCTCACAGAGAGAATTTCTGGAGACAACTGTCCAGAATTCAAGGGCAATGACAAAGCCTCCCAGTAAGTAAAACACCTCCACAAGCGAGTCAGCACAAATAGTAAGATTTCTTGTGAAACTCCACTGGAAATGGGCAGGACAATACAAGCTTCTCTCACTGCACTCGAGTGAGCCCCGTGGCAGTGCAGAAGTGGCTCCCTCTTACCTGTGCAAGGCTACAGGGCATGGCAGCCAATGGTCTCATAAAGAAAACACACCAAAAAGGGCAACAAGGAACAATGCAGGGAAAAATCATATACCACTTGAGCTGTTCTGCTTTCCTTTAGTATCACTTAATTTCCTCTGGTTTTATTATTTCTTAATATTAATGTCTCTAGAAGATCTGCTCTGTTTCATGGACCAGATCCCTCCTCTCATATCAGAAATGAGTGATGCAAGAGATGAAGAGGGGTTCCCTTTTTCATAAGGCAAATGTGGACCTGGTATCAACGACAAGAATTTGCTAACATGTTGTGACATGTTTGTAACGTGTTATGTTTACATTGCCGACAATTCATCTGAAGTCTGGCCCGTTCGCAGTCATTGCCAAATTGCTTCATTATACAATTGCCATCTTTATTCACAACCCCCTTCAGGACTGCTCTTTATAAAAGTTTTCATTCCTCCAGTTTGCAGAGTTCAAGTTGTAACAGCCAGGTTTAAACACAAAGGAGAAAAAGCTGAGAAGTCACCACATATTTCAACAAACAAAATACTCTCCTCTCTCACAAAAATATTCTCGGGTTACAGAGAAGATCTGTATATAAGCTTTTCCAACCACAGACGAGCTTGGCAGAGAAAGGTTGATTACTGCCTGAATACTTCTCTGAAACTTCGAGACTGGATGAATAGCATTCAGAGCTGAATTATTAAAGGAAATCACAGAAGATTGCTGCAGAATAGTGTTCAAGGGTACACACAAAGGGTTCGTCCCTAAGTTATCTATCACGCCTGATCATCCTATTTTCATATGGGAGTGTCCATGCAATGCTGCTGGAACCTACTGGCAACACACATGAACAAGCTGGGGGGCAGGAATTACATCCAGCTAAACCACCAAGGACCAGTTTAAATAAAAACAAGCATACACAGTACAGAGTGCTGGACAATTGATACAGCACACAGCTCAACTGCAACAACATCTGTAACCCGTCAGAGGATGCCTTGAACTCCATAACCCATGGAAAGTCTTGCAGGAATAGCTCACCTATCTGTTTCCCGCTGTCTAACACCACTTTCCAGAGGTGATAAATTGCTGTACTTACTCTCTTCTCCCTGGTCTGTTTGCGAAACTCAAAACAACTTTTCAAGTGCTGACATACCAACTTGATAAATTTTGAAGGTGCTGGTCTTAAAATCACAATTATGATGAATTAATGGTCAGTCAATACCTGTACTACTAATCACACCTAACCAAATGAGTCCCTGATTATATCCTTTTTTTTTTACAGATTCTGTGCATAATGTTTTGCAGCACAACAGATACTATTCTCTCAAGCAGTCCCAATCCATTTTTTCCTCCTGAAACCCACTGTAGGCATTACCAGCTTTACAATGCTTAGTTGGGGTACGATGATAAAATATGCTACCTTACAATGCTCTCAGGTGAAGAAAAAAAGAAAAACACTCTTGTAAAATCTATGTAAGACAAGTAAACAAGTCCATCCTCAAAACCTCTTCAGCAGAGATCAGGTGCTTGAACACGACACAGTGCAGAACAGGGCAGCCACCACGGAATAACAGCTTTCACATGGAGTTAACATCAATATCAGACAAAGCAGCTTCTAAGAAGTGCAGAACCAAAATGTACCCTGATCCAGCTCTGCTAGCTGACCAAAAGTTGTTCAACAATTTTCTTAATTGCTAGAAGCCTCCCTGGCCTCACTCCTTTCTTTGACTTACACTTCCAACGTTTACTTTTCTGTTTGTGACACTTAGAATAAGCAGGGAGTTACTAAAGGAAAATACTTACAAGGCTATGAAAAACTGTCAAAATGAATCACTTCTCTCCCTGCATGCATGCACAGTTCCTTTTAGCCAGCCCTGTAAAATCCTGCCCACCCTGGTCACACTTTGGACACCTAACCCTCGCTTTCAGTGAATTCCACATTGCAGACAAACATGGTAACAGAGCAAGTACTCCTTGCTCATCACAGCTTCATATTGTAAATCTGCAGTACACAAGGCAGCTGTGATAGCTTCAAAATAATAAGCACGGTGAACATGGAGCTGATACAGCTGGCAGTTAATATTACCAGGCAGAGGTGAATACTAATATTACTTAGTAACTGCTTTTGATCAGGTATCACCACAAATCTTTGACTCAAAGCTAGAGGTGATTCCACAAAAACACCTCTACAGCCTATCCATGCCTGTGCTGCATACCATCTTCCTTCACCCACAGAGAGCCCCTTCATTTTTGTTTAACTTGACAGGGGAGCTGTCACATGGCAAGATCCTGCTGGAAGTGAATAAACGTCACAGAAAAGATGCTCTGAAGAGTTAAGTGCCCAACCCTAAGCTGTCCAACAGACATAGCCAGAACAAGCAAGGCTTTAAATTCTGACTTTAGAACATGTTTTTTAAAATTTTTTTTGACAGTCTGATGATACTTTTTCCTTGAAACACAAAGGAATAGTAAATAATAATTTCATCATACACTCATGCCTTGCTTCTTAATGTAAAGAATTTGCCACTGATGCCAGGAAGGAAAGAACATAACTTCTGCAATGAATGTTTTATTTTTTGAAGGAAAACATACTGTGTCTTGAAAAAGTTACAAGCTTTAAGACAAGGTAAGAACGTTACCTAATGTAAGTGGAATGGGAAAAATTCACCTATGCCTGTAGGATTTTGAAAAAACTCACCAGCAAGTTCACAAGTCAATGTTCCACACTGTTTACTTCGCTTAGTGTTTTAGAAGCAGGGAGCATTAGTGATACGCCATTAATAATACAAATTAGTGTTTTCTGTCAGCTCCACAGAACAGTGCACCACTTGAATAGCGCTTGTCAGAACTGAGCGTGCCTCGCCGGGAGAGCAGATGGGACGCGTGGCAGATGTGTTTGGGAGCAGCCAGACAGCCCACAAAGAGGCAGGAAAAGCAAAGGGAAAAAAGGGGAAGGAGGAGAAGGCACAGCACGGCATGACAATCGGCCTCATCAGCGCGGAGTGGCCGGTGTGGCTGCACCGTGGGACAAAGGAAGCAGACAGCCTGCACATGTCCCGGTGCATCTCAATGCCGCGGCTGCACAAAGCTATTGATGAACATCAGCGCTGCCTTGTTTGTTTGCACAGCTGTCACAGGCGGGGGACGCTTCCCCGTTCTGTTCACAGGCAACGGTGACGGGCTCGCTGCAGACAAGCCGAACTCCGCCAGGCTGATAACAGTATGAAAAAGAACAGATAGCTTAGGGAACAAAGCCGTGATCCCAAGCCACAGCAAAGGCGAGGAGAGGCGAGCACTGGTGGCAGGGGCACAGGAGTCACAGATGGCACCAGCACAATGCCACGGCTCAGACAATGCCATTCGGACACGGGAGGAGGGATAACACAGGAAATCTGCTGGTGGCCTTGGGGCGACCAAGGCTGCTCCTGCTGCCCCCCAAAATGGGCAGGAGTCACAAGCAATTCACAAGTGATGAAACCTGTAATGAACAGAGCGACCCCTCTGACTGCCAAATCTGTATTTACAGAAACACAGCCGTGCCCTGCTAAGGCTGCTGCACACTTGTGTGAATTCGGGAAGGACAGCACTTTCTCACGACTACAGCAATGCACTGCTGCAGTCCACAGACTTCTTTGGTGACAAAAATACACCACGTCTGCTTGCCAGAAAACTACACGTGTTCATAAACCAGGAACTAGAGTAGTCATTTTTCCACAAAGCAATTAGAGGGATGCAGATTGCATCCTTCCTGTAGCTGCAGTGCTAAAAAGCAATGTCTGTTCTGTAACCTGTAATAAAGAAAAAAATGATGTTTCAAATAAGTATTTGTAATAACAGATAGATAACATTCATATGCTTTTATATTTTCTTTATTTATAACAAATATACATCCATGTCTTTTTAAAATGCAGGATCTTTTTTAAATGCAGGATCACCTCTGCCACTGATGTCTCATGTGACTTCAAAGAAAGTTGCATCACTTTTCTGCACTCTGCTGCTAAGATATGGCAATTGTACACTACCACAATTCCCAGTGTTTACTAAAAAATCAGTCATTTTCTATATTATCAAGATGTTAAATTACAGACAGGTACAGGCATGAGAACAAACAAACACAGGAAATCTTTACTTGTCATAAAAATTAAATCTTAAGAACAGAAATAGTAATTTTCATTCTATTATTTTTGAGAAACTAAGTAATGGCTATTAAAGTTCGCAAACAACAGAAAATGCCAGCAGACTAGCAGCAAAACCATTCAAAACATGTATCACTTAAAAAAAAAAAATCTTCTGTGTACTGACACAATGACCAACAAAATTACATTTTAGTAGCTGTATTTTTTTAGGTAAGGAGAAAAATTGCTCTTTTATTGCTGCCCATTGTTTCAAACTGATGCATTTTAGGTAGAAAGGCAATCAATACTACATACATTCCAAATATTATGGTAGCATTCCTAACTAACTATGTAACAGCAGCTCCCAAATCATTAAAATTAAAGCTATGAGCTCACTAGGAAAATTCACCACTTAAACAGCTCCCTGATTATGGGATGGAGTAGCATATCCCATTTAATGGAAGCTTTTAATAACATATATTTTAACTTTTTCTTCGAAAAATGGAAAGTAAGAAATTGAGTACAATGTAGGACTAGAGACCACCCAAGGGTAGAAAGAATGATAGATGCAAATGTACCTGAAAAAAAGCGTAACTTCCTCCTACAGCTTAACACTTAATAACTTCCTAATTTATTTAACAGCATTTAGTTCAGCTTCCACCAAAAAGCTTGTATGCATTAGGTCATTGCAAAAAATTTATACAGTTCCCTTGTGTAAGCCTCTAACTAAATTTCTTAGGTGTCTGGCTTGTAGGAAAATACCAGTCAGGAGCATGTGCAGACAAAAAGCTGTCTGCTTTCTTCTCTGGGAGGCATTAAGCATGGATTGAACAGTGACAATAATCACCCCTGGCACACAAAAGCCAGCGAGAGGAGGGGATGGGAGCCTGCACTGTCCCTCCCTTCCCAAACTCCAGCTCACAGCTCCTCTGTGGGAGGAAATGCTGGCAGATTTTGGAAAGTTCTGTTCCCTGGAGCATACACTGCACCTCTGCCCAGTGCACCCTCAGGGCAGCAAGGGACACAAAAAAATCCTGAGACCCAACAGTTCTTTCTCATAGATGCTGATTTTCTTACTGTAAAATATAATCTCTCATCATTTACCAGATGCACTTGCGAATTTTAACTAATTAAACTGCTTGTGCCACCTGAAAGGCAAAGAGGAAGTAAAGAAAGTGAAAAATTATGCTATGTCTCGGCCCTCTTTCTCATTGCAGCTGATGAAAAAATTTAATGACAGAAAAATCTGTATTGTGAGAAAAATAAGTGTTACTAGGAAGCAGCAGGCAAAGTGAGTGCCTATGTACACACACACACACACTCACTTTTACATGCTTCAGGTTTTAATACACAGCCAAAAAAGAAGAGGAACATCTAAAGTCATTCTTCACCCAGTGCACAGCTGTGGCTCAGCTGCTGCCCAGGTGCAAGCAGACAAGAACCTCCCCCTCCTGCACAGCAAATAAGCACCAGCTTCCATCTCTGCATGAGAAAACGGGCACCAAAGCACAAAGGGGCAAAGATAAACCTGTGCTTGCTGGCCAGCAGAGCTGATGAAGTTTTGGAATGAAAAGAGTTTTAGCAGAAGGCAGCTCAACTGCTTTTCATAGTCCAGTCATAAAATACACCATGAAATCCTGATGAACTCTTCCATTGGGAAACAAATACCAATGAACCTGTAATACCTATCAGGCACTGGCACTGACATTTTCTTCTTCTCCAACATTAAGGCCACCCTCAAAACTTCCTTTAGGACACCTGCTGGTAACCATCACGTTAAAGAGCTGTAGGCAGTCTGAGATTCCAACTTCCACTGCGTGGAGAGCTCAGGAGAAAACTTGAGATCTATGTTCTGATCCAGTAATCTTCCCAACATACCCATGGCTGAAGCAGAACAGGACCCTGTAGTAGTTTACAGTAAATGGCAGACTAAAAGAACCCACAGCTTCTCTTTCTCTCGTACCACTGTAACACATTCTGTTTTGCATGAAAGAGATCAAAAACCGTGCAACCCAAGAGAAGCTTTTTGGAACCAAAGGTAGCAAGCAGACCCAGATCGGGCACGAAGGGCAGGAGAACATTCTGAGGGGGTCACAGTGAGCCACCCCACCCTCCACTCCATAAACACAAGCACACAGTGAGAGCCACCTCCCAAACATTATTACAACCTTTGCAAAACCATGACTCAGCTAAGAAGTGGGCTGGGAACAAAGCCCATGCACAGACAGTTTGTTATGCCTACACAGCACCTGCAAACCCCAAGGACACAGAAATCCTCACTTGTGGAGCTGCATGAAGCTCCTACAGCGCCGAGATGCCTCGAGCTGACAGTCACTCTCCAGAATTCCTCAGAAGCAAATTAGCCATGACAATTCCCACTCTTCCCAACATCTCAGAGCGGAGAAAAGTAGATGTTTCTGATCCAGCAGCCTTCCATGGCCACTGTGCCTCCTCCAGACCATCACCCAGAGCTGAGCCAAGCGGTGGCTTCGTGCAGAGCTCGGTGCTCTAACGTGGCTGTCTGGCCATGCACACACAGGCACAGAAACCGCAAATCAAATCCGAGTTCAAAGTGGAGCTTTTGCTGGGAGCATTCACGCTTTTTTTGGCACTTAGCTGTACATGACATCATTGTGTGGGAAGCCATATGTTAGAGATAAAGTACACACAAACTTGAATTGACTTTACAAATGTTAATTCTAAGAAAAACTCTCATCAGATTTGCTCATCGGGATAACCAGGTCACATTTTTTAAATGGGAAAGCTTTTCTTCCCCCCACTTCCTTTTTTTAAATCCTTTTTAACTGCTCTCTGCACAGCAACTTGATTTTTAGTCTCTAAAGAGCCAGTGTCAGTTTTCATCCAACTGAAAGACTAGTGAAAAGCTTTATGTTTATACTTAACACTGCAGCGTCCACCGAAATACAGATCCAGCAAACTTTTGAAAAGACCAATTAAATTTCTATTAGCCTCTTTTTTACTGCAGGTGACAGATCAGTGAGTGGCATTTTGCACACAAGCAAAAAACACATCCTTTAAACAAAATAATTTTACTTCTTAAACTGCATTATCACTACAAAATCTCTACAAGCAATGAAGTGAGAGAGCCTGAAGACAGGAGTAACTGTCTAATTAAAACAGAACCTACGCTGTATCCTAGAAACCCAATTATCCACAGGGACTCTCTTCATTGACACATATCCTTAACTATGCTGTGCTGACAAAGGAAAAATACCCTTGACTGAGCTTTAAGTTGCTCAGGTCAGCAGGCTTGCTGCTCCAAAATCCTGTTACTTCAAGGAAAAAATGGAAGTCTCAACCTGCAACACCTAAAAGCAGCTCCTAGGAGAGGCTAATTCACCAGGCTTCCGTTACAGACACAAAAGCGTGATGAAAAAAATCTGAAGATGAGATTTTCAGCTGGCAGGGTACCATCACTCTGTATTGAACTCAGAACAACAACTTCATTGCTCCAGGGCCAGATCGCAACAATATGCCTGTACATGCTTAATTTTTCAAACAGTTGTATATGCATAAGCAAATAATACCAAAAAGCTCTTGCACAGTCGGATATGAAGGCATTTAGTGGTACTCGCAGCATGTATCACTTGGCAAATCAAGGCACAAGAGAGAGAATCTGTCAATGCATTTTCACAGAAAAAGGAAATTTCAAAGAAAAGCTGGGAAAGAGTGCAGAACAGTCCCAGCTACCCCAGCCTTTGAGGCTGAAAATAAGCGTTTCACCAAGAGAGTGCTGAAAACATGGAAAGAAAAGGGACATTCAAAGAGATGGAACAGAAATTCAAGAAGTACTCATTTTAAGTAGAGGTTACCTAAGCTTTTTTTTTTCCCCTACAACGTGCAATTGTTATTGACCTTGACTTGACTTGGAAAAAGTGAAAGTTAAAAAAAAAACTGTAATAACTAGAGTAACTGTGTAACACCAAAGATCAAACTTCTGTCATAATTCATATCCATAAAACTTCCAGAATTCCCTGGAAAAATTACTAGAAAAGAAAGAAGGCAACAGAACTATTATTTCAAACAATAAGACCCATACAAAAACTTAACCAAAACAAACAAACCAAAACGACCTTCCCTGTAGGCTGTCAAGCTTAGGCATCCACAGTACAACACAGACAAATTTAATGCAGAGATCCTTATTAGAGATTCTGGAACTGCACTGGCTTTAAGAATAATTATGATATCAAGTAATATATTTTCCTCAACAAGTAACTCAAGATTTAGCAACTCATTCTCGTCTTTTTGTCTTTTTCTCCTTAGCAACATACTCAAAACATGACAAGTAAAGAAACTGCAGTAGCTCATATCTGAAGAGAACTGAAATTTGCCCAAAGCCTTTTCTCCCGTGTCCCTAATGCAATCCAACAGCCCAAATCCCTGCTCTCAGAGCACTCTGCTGGAAACAGGTTATCCTGAGATACCACTGCCAAAGCTTCCAGACCAGGGACCAAGTTCGTGACCAACACAAAGGAGTTCAGCTCCAGCCAGGTTAGATCCTCTTTTCCCAGTGGAGAAATTGGTGCTGTGACACCACCAGTTATCACACATACCTACTAAGACACCCAGGATTCTAAGGTGTGAGTCTTCTGTTTCGTAGTACTCTTAGTTGCTTTAGAGTCTTGTGGCACTATAAACTTAGTATAAAGAAGCTATGGATACTGAAGTCTCCAAGTCATGGCAATAAGACTACCCTGTAATAAGAATTAGTTTCTCCATGGCCCTAGAAACTTTATAGCCTCAGTTAACAACAGAAAAAAATTACATTAACAAGAGCAGCAGAAATAAAACCATAAAAGGGTCTGCTGGAGGAAACAGCAGATAATAGATAATCCAAAAAGAGACTCTAAGCAGAGATTACATATTTCTTACTAGAAGTATGTATAGAAGAACCAGGAAGGTAACAAAACAACTGTCAAGGTCAGAGAAACATATGGGAGTGGAAAGCATTACACAGTCCTACTTTATGGGGCAGTCTGCTCACAGCATTTTTTACAGGAACAGTATCTGTTCAGGAACATCACAAAGCAAAACTTTCTAATTAATATATTGAGAAGTATGCCACAAAGACAATAAAAAGGGCAGGCAAGCAATCTCCTCTTACCAAAATTTAGCACATACCAGCCAAGTGAGAAACAATCTCGGGAAACAGATCCATCCCTATGCCTTTCTCAGAGGCAGAGAAAGGCATTTCTTACCAGCAGAGCAACTGAAATATGTTTCAAAACAACTGAGCATTGAAGAAACCAAAAAGCCACAGCACAGCCTGGAGAAGATGTTTCTGTTATACCCAACATTTGCTAGAGGCATGCAAGAAAATCTATTTACCTTAAAGCAACAAGGAGAAAAGGAAGAGGGCAAGGCATCATGCCGAGGTGGATAAAAACAGCCAGACTGACACACTCAGTGATAATCAGTGTGCACTTGTCACCTTGGGTAACAATGACTACTCGAAATTTCCAAGACAAAGACAAGTAAAAAGAATAATATCCAGAACAGTAAACATGGCTCTCATGAGAAAAATACAGGCTTCTCTTGAATTGGTACTTGTTTTCAGACAATCTGATCTATATTTTAGGACAACCTAGAAGTTTAAACTAGTGAAGTGTGATGAGTTCATTACGTGGGACCCCTCAGCACAGTACACAGTATTTTTAGAAGCTGAAACACATACACCTTAGATTCCAAAAAAACTTCGAAGTGTGGGGTTTTTCTGTTTATGATGTGGTCAATACCTTCAACCTACGTACTTTAAAAAATATTGTCACTGTCTAAACTGAATTTAGAACTTGGAGGTTGATGTCAAAAATAGCTTTAACCTTGCTATTTGAAAAATATCACTGCATTGAAACTGGAGCTACCAATGTTCTCCACAGGGTACCACACATTTAAAGCATTCCCCTTCCCTTTCCAAAATTTTCCCAGAGGAGGGAAGTAAATTCAGTTACATTGGTAATGAGACAGAACTGTGGGAAAATAGTTCAGTTTTATAGGGAATCATGAGCTGAGTTTCAAGAATAAGAACACAAAGTAGAGGCAAGGCTGATGCACATTTTATAATTTGTGAATAGATATGATTTTCCAAGATAAAGAACCGATCGCTTTCTGATCACAGAGCTGTTCTGCTTTACTGCATGCTTAGTACAATTTAAAATAATTGTAGGCTTCTTCTGTTGATTTTTCAAAAAAATTGGCTTATCAACACAATGTCTCCAAACAAAAATGAAATTAAAATGACTGCACATGTTATTAACTGCTTCCACTTTTATTCAAGATGAAGTTGAAACACACAGTATCACTGGATAAAGAAATAACACTGATCTGATCAATTTCCATAGTGTAAGAGTCTTAAGAAATTTCCTGCTCAGAAGAGTTCTGTCTATTTGAACCTGAAACAGGTTCAAAAGAAAGGGGGAAAGTTCACTAATGCTCTCTAGTAAGTGATCAGTTATTTGTGATGGAGTATTTACAATGTACATAAATGCTGTTTCATATACCCCTTGCAAAGTTGGAAAATCCACTCCTGCTTTAAAGGACAGAGGCCGCTAAAGGACAGCACATCAGGTGCTGTACACTGGGATCCTTCCCCTTTCTTAGGTGCAAAAGCTGAATTAAAGATCCTGGTTGACTGTTGATGCATTCTTTTTCCAATAACCTAATCCCGGAAATAACATTACACATAGTAACTACATGCCCACACCTTACAAACCACCAAAAAGTGCTGAGACAACCCAAATGAAAATTTTTGAAGCAACTACTTCAAATACTGTTAAATAAATACATAAATCAAATTTTCTCATGAGGAAATACTTTCCTATGAGGAAGAGCAGCCCCAGGTAACGATGTCTTCTCTACCAAGTTGATTTCAATTATTTAAGAGGCTGCACCATGTATATGGCTATTTTTCCCCTTACCAAAATATGGCCTTTCAAAAGTCACACTGCCTACAATCAGAACAGGCCAGTGTTTGTGGACCACAATGCACACACTCTGTACTACTTTGGCCTGTATAGCCAAACTGGCATAACATTTTTATTTATGCTAAAGGAAAGCAGGTCAGTCTTACACAAGTTATGAGCTACAGTTGACTCTGGTTCACTCCCTGTGGTTTCAACTTCCCCCACAACAAGCAGTCACTTGGGAAGCGACTTCTAGGCTAATTATCTCTAACTGCAAGGTTCCCACTATCCCATGGATACTCTCCTGCTATAAACTGACCTAATATAGAGACTGGCACAAGTATAGTTACCATGGACTTTAGGCATAATTTCTTCACTTCCCGGATAGAAAAAAAAAAAACATTTCAGTGAAGGTTTTCCCCCAAAGAATAATTAGAATAAATTATTCTGAAAACACAGAGAAGTTTCTATTTTCTTTTTAAGTGGACCAGACAGGCCTCAGAATGATCTAAAGAAAAGACTTCAGAATACATGAGCTTGGTTATCCTCTGCTTTTAACCTCACACAGGTATTCACACATCTGTCAAGTGCTGTTATCCCAGCCTGGGAAAGTTTGCACACAGAAAGTAACTGTCTACACAGGAATTCAGTTCATTAACTAATAGGGAACTCACCAGGAAAGGATATGGTACAGATACAATCTGTTAATTAAAATGAAAAGGGAAAATGCACTGCAAATATGATAGTTTGAGCTTTGCTTTCAAATGCACTATATTTAAACATTTCCATTTGCAATGATCTGAGCCTTATTCAACACTTGGAGTAAGATTTCTCTTTTCTGTGCAGATTTTCTCTTGCAGGGCCAACATTTTATGGCACCCAGCCCAGTGGTACAACTCAGTTTAGCCCCTCCAGTACAGCCCTGAGCAAAGCCCCTGAGTGCTTTAGGAAACAGCGTGCTCCTCACCCAGCTGACTGCACAAGGCTCTTCAGGAAGGGATACACAACCCAAGTGGGCTGTCTGATGCTGCAATATTAGAAAAGGAATTAAAAGAGCTTTATGTGTGACTTTTTGTCTGGTTTTGGATGCTGCACTTAAGGAAAAATATGGTCTAATTATAAGAATCCACAGAAAAGTACAAGAGTGGACAGAGGTTCTCTAATGAGGAAACAACTAGGAAATAAACAACCTTAATCATTCTAAAAGAAAAATTATTAGCAGGTAAAGAGAAGGTACAGACTAAAACATGCCAATTGTTTTCAATCTTATGTAAGGTTATAGAAAGGAGGAATAATCTCTTTTCCACATCTATACTGAACAGCTCAGCGGTACTAACAGCCATGAGGATGAGTTTTCCAAAGGTTGATGATGTTTTATATGAGAAAGGATTGCTCCAGATGGTCCAGGAGCCGCCATCACTAGAGGTCTTTCAGAACAGTTTAAACAACCACATCAGGAGTTATAATTACAGCTGATTCTTGCTTTGAGACTTCTTTCAGACCTATTTCCTCTGATCCAGGCTGTTCAGATGCACTGTAGACAGAAATCAATGTCACATTTTAAAGTTTCACGGCTGAACATTCTGTCCAGTTCCTCATGTACAGCAAAGCTGCTTAAAAGCAAATAAACCCAATAGGCTGTGTTTATGAGCATCCAAACCTTCCTGCTACTTGAGAAAGGAATCTCTCCAGGATACGTGAAACCAAAAGTATGAGGTTGCCAAGGAAAAGGTAAACTAACACAATAAAAGGTATGTTGAGCAGGGATTTTAATTATGGATTATAGGGAATTCCCTAATCATAACTGGCAATTAGTTGCCCATGGGTAGTAAGCAAAGTGCATACAACTATAAGAGCAACAGAACAATATGTTCTGTATTCAGCTGGATAAAAGCATATACAAACAACTTCACACCGCTGAGGACCTGGCAGTGAAAGACACCAGTGTTTGAAAGCAGTATGTGGAGGACTTAGTCACCAGTTGTGCCTCCTTTGTGGTGAATGTGTTATTTACAGCATCTCTAAACAACCACAGAAACTCATTATAGAAGCACAACTTGTCTAGCTGCGCTGTCAGGGACCTTTCTCAAGTGAGGCAAGCCTCCAAATTCTCTTTCTTGCCTTCTAGCATTGCCCATTCCCTTTGAAAGGCCAGACTGTTCAGTCCTTGATTACAACTGGAATAAAAAGTCAAATGTTATGAAAGACTCAAATAAACCAAGTAGCATTTCCACCTGTAAGCAAATCACAGCTGATGTTCAGCTCCCTGAAATTTGTTTCCACATCTTCTTACAACCATGAGAAAGGAGCAGTTATAACCAGTTTCTTAGTTATAAATACAAACATTTAAAAAGCATTCAGTACAAACATCCATACAATTATAAAGTCAAAAGAGTAATCCCCATCACAAACACACCACTCTTTACTTCACGAGGCTATTTTACCTTCTCCTTCCCTCCCCCGCTGCTTCCCACAATACCTACAGCAAGGATGAAACCGAAGTAATGAAAAATGTATTTTGGGCTGCTTTGGACTCCCACAGCCAGCAAAGAAGTTTCTTCAGCAGCCTAGGCTGTGGTTATCCTCAGCTGCACTCCCAAGACCTATGTGGGCCTCCAAAACTACACACATTTTGATCTAGTGCTGCCCTGCTAACTGAGATTAACAACAAAATAGGACAATTCCTGCTGCTGTGGAATGCTTTAAATTCCTATCACCGCTAACAAAAATGGTGTGAGATAAATTTGCGAGCACATACTGCACACCGCACTGAAAGTCCCCCCCCAAAGTGATACTAGATGATGCTTCCACCTGAAAAACTCAGATGAAAAATGGGCATGGACAGTTACACTTCTGAGCTGTAGGGTCAAGGCTCTGGTGCCTGCAGCAGTACTGGTTATTTCAGCCTCAGCTGGGAAGGCAAGAGAGGCTGCTCTTTATGTGGAAGTAAAACTGGAAGAAAATCTATACATGTCTTGCCCTTAGAGATGGAGCTGTTCTAACATTGCCATCCTGGGATCAAAGAAGTGTGGTTTGCCTCCTCTAGTATAATACACTGGCACCCAACAGGCAGAATGGTTAAAATGGAAACCCTTGGTGATGCTTCAAGGTATAGCAGAGGTGAAAGATATTTTGCTGTTACTTGCTGTTTTGGGGCACCATGTGCAGGGCCCTAACAGAGATCCAGACTCCAGGCCTTGGCAATACCCGTTCCATGAAACCCTGCTTCATGAAAATTACACTAAGTGCTGACAGGAGTTTTGTCTCGCTCATAATATCATGAATTAAATTTATTCTGACTACGAAAACTAGACCCAAAAGATTTTTTTCTCTGGTTTCTATTCTCCCTCCTTGCAAAGTTAACTACCTGGCACCACTTCAACTTGAGATGATCCTAGATTTTATTCATTCACACACATACAGGCATTCATTCTCTATTAATTGGATTTGAAAGAGCTAAAAGCATATGGCCACATAAGCTTCCTACAGACTCAACAGTAACATCTGATATTATTTCCAGCTATATTTTCCATTCTGGCCCATCAGATCATCAAATCATTTAACCCACAAGTGGTTTTGCTTATTATTTCTCAAAATGAATGACATTAAAAGACTGAAATACTCAGTACCAAACTCAGCTAGGAGATGCAAACAGTAATTTTTCCATCCAAGAAAACCTCATTCAAAAATAAGTAGCCAGGTCTAGTGTACATTTCAGTGAAACCACAACTTGCTTAATAAAGAAACAAAAAACATATAGAAAAAGAAGCACATTAGCACAAGTATTTATAAAGCAAGAATACCATCATCTTCACTGGCAGCTAATTCACTAAAGCACCTATTACAAGCTTCCTTGAGACCCTCAAGGTTCAGGCACCCCTGTAATTACCCCCACAATCTTCTTATGTGCTCAAGTCCCTGCTAACACTAGTTGTCAAAAAAAAAATCCCTTTCCCTCATCTTGCAGCACTAACTCCAAAACCAGTAACCACACTTTGTGGTAAAGGACCGGTTATACTTTTGAGACAGGAGAAAAACACTGAAACTCAATGCACTACCTGCAGTTGCCAGTTCTAGTTTTAGCAGTTTCCATGCCCAGAGACATGGGATGTGGCTTCCTGTTTGCCAGGTCTCTGAAATGTCACATTACACAAACCACCGTTAGGATGAATGCAAATGGAAGGTGTCTCATGCCATGAAAATATAAACAGCTAGAGGTCTGAAAAAAACAGGTGAAGAGAACGTTAAACATACACACACATATAGAATGTATATATTAGATCTAGTATATGCATACATGTAGTACATAGTACATGGATATGTGTATGTTTTAGGTCACTTCTTTGGGTCCTCCATCCTACACAGCTGAGCTTAAAGCTCTAATGCTTTCCCAATTTCATAGCCTGGGACTCAGGTCTTATTTCAGCAATATCTCCTTCACACATCTTCTCAAAGTACAGGGAATCACATAATGCTTATATCCAAACTCTGCTATGATTTCACAGAGACTTAAATCCTTGCCTCCATCCCTCTTCTCCTTCCAGTTCCCAATTCGCACTCAGCAATTTAAGTCAAGATGAAGATCTTCATATTCTTGTGAAGATTTATAGCATTCTGACCTATGCCTAAAAATTCTAAGGGCCTTTGGCACAGTAAGTGAAATGATCACCTTAAGGAAGGCTACAAGAAAACCAGCCAGCACTAGCCATGAAAGGCACGTAAACACAGCATGCTGCTCCTCCTGTCAGAAGAAAGCACTGAAAATGGGCAATCTGAGGAACATGATTCCCAGCCCAGTCTCTGGGAGATATTGCAGCAGCCGCCTTTGCAGATCTGCTTCTAACAGCTGCCAACGATGCACAGACCATAATCTAAAAATCACTATACTAAGCCTGCTTTAAGAGAGTATGCAGTAAGTTATTCTACTTCTGCCTTCTCCAGTAACTTCTGAATCTAACAGCCAATTCAAAACACACTCAACAGAAGTCTAAAAACTCAGAAATAACCACCTTCATATTTCATGAACATAAGCATCTGAGATGAGGAAAGTATAAATTAATCACTTGTCTGCCCTTCTCTCCAGGGAGCGAGGCTCAGGCAGAAATCATGCTTTTAAGATGCCTTTTGGGAGCAGCTGGCTAGCAAACTTGCATATCCACAGTTCCACACATAGCTCCACATGTACTGTTTGCTGCCTAGTTCAAATATCTTTTTGACATTGATCTGCTGTGACTGGCCTGGTTGGACAGAGATAAAGAGAGGAGAGGGAAACAGAACACTAGTGTCAAGGTTCTGGGATTCACAAATTCTGCCCATCACAGAAGATATTTATTTGAGATCACAGTGCCCTTCCATCCACCCACCTAGTTCTGTCCTGTGCAGAAAGCCCAAATCCACCTAGTCATGCCAGGTTCTCAACTGGCTGCACAGAACACTGAACCTAATCACTTCAGAAAATGAACACTGCTTCCAAGTTACTTCTGCACATGGTTTGAGCAGCCAAGCTCTTCCAGACTCAAAGCTCAACCTGGCAAACAATCATGGAATTGGTTATGTTGGAAAAGACTTTTAAGATTGAGTCAAACCATTAACCTAACAGCGTCAAGTCCATCACCAAACCGTGTCCTCATGTGCCACACCTACATGTATTTCACATTCCTCCAGGGATGGTGACTCAATGACTTCCCTGGGCAGCTTGTTCCAGTGCTTGACAACCCTTTCAATTAAGAAATTCTTCCTAATACCTAATCTGAATCTTCTCGGGCACAACTTGAAGCCACCATTTCCTCTTGTTACTTGGGAGAAGAGAAAAGGTGAAAAGGTGCCTCCTTTACTCCAGGCTGAACATCTCCCTCAGCTGCTCCTCATAGAACTTGGGCTCCAGCCCCTACTCCAGCTTCATTGTCCTTCTCTGGAGAACCTCAATGTGTTTTTAGTTCAGAGGTTTATTCCCAAAGTCAGTCCATTCAAGGCAAGTTTAAGAAAAACTGCACAGGTTCAGCCTACGGTGTTTGGGTCACGTGAGGGCTGTCAAAGGGCTGTTGCCCAACACAAACAACCAATGGGTTTTCATCCAATGAGAAAAGAGAAAATCTTGTTTTCCCCAAATAATTATTCACTTGTTAGATAAGGGAAAAGATTAAAACAACTGCTTGACAACAATGATGATGACATTATGAAGCTGTTACATCATTCCAATTCGGACTCCTGTTGCCATTACAGAAAGAACCCACGTGAAATGATGGCAGTCCTACAGCAGATTCCACATTAGTCAAAACAAAAATTTTCATTGAAAATTATCATATTTGATAGTCCCCTCTTCCACTAAAACTATTTCCTGTATTTCTGAGAAATCTGCCCTCTTCCAAATCCTGCTTCCAGCTCTAAATACTGCAAAAACTTGACAGTAAGCATGGGTTCTTTCTTGGTTTAGCAGTGGAACAGTAATACACAGCTATAGCATTGCCCACACTTCAGTCTGCAGCTTAAAGATTGATTTCCTTTCTCAATCTTATTGAACGTTTTTTTCACTTAATAAAATAAATAATTTGATTAATACAAAAATGCAAAATGAGCATCTCATGTAACATGGTATAAAAGAGAATCAGTGGGAGGGAGTATGGTTATAAACTAAAAAAGTAAAGTAGACAGAACTACAAGTATAGCTTGGACTGAAGGCTGGAGTTAGGTCAGGTGTTCTCTCCAGGTTTACAGAGATCATGAATCAGATTTAAGTAATAGCTGGGAATTAAATACATCACTGTGCACTAGTCAGAACACAGAATTTAGCATCATTCAGGATAAAAGGATAGAGAATATGCATCTTCATTACTCTCCAAAGCCTTCTGGCCCTAATTTATGTGCACAATTAAATTCTGTGGATATTATTGCATTTATGTTATTTAATAATTTGACTTGGAAAATCCGTAATTAGGCTTAGCAGTCCTCATCGGAGAATTGTTATTTCTGGATACTTAAAGCAGCACCATATTTATTTGCACATTTGGACTCCAGGCAGTCCTTTTAGCATCTAGTGATTAGAAATTTTACTGCTGTTTCCAAACCATGAGCTAAATTCTGCACAATCTGTTAGTGGATCTAGAGAAATCATAGAATGATTTATATTGAAAAAGACCTCCAAAATCATCAACTCCTGCCATTACCCAACACTGCCAAGTCTATCACTAAACCATGTCCCTAAGAGCCACATTCACACGGTTTTTTAACACTTCCAGGAATGGTGGCTCCATCAGTTCCCTGGGCAGCCTATTCTGATAGCTGATCACTCTTTCAGTAAGGACATTTTTTCTAATATCCAATTTCAGTCTCTACTGGAACAATTTGAGGCAATTTCCTCTTGTCCTATCACCTGTTACCTGGGAGAAGAGACAGACCCCCACCCCACTACAATCTCCTTTCAGGGGGTTGTAGAGAGTGAAAAGGTCTCCCTGGAGCCTCCTTTTCTCCAGGTTCAACAACCCCAGCTCCCTGAGCTGCTCCTCATCGTGCCCCAGACCCTTCCCCAGCTCCGCTGCCCTTCTCTGGACCCCACCTCAAGGTGGTGAGGGGCCCCAGCCTGAACTCAGCATTGGAGGTGTGAGCTCACCAGAGCCAAGGACAGAGGGACCATCACTGCCCCAGTCCTGCTGGCCACACTACTGCTGATACAGGCCAGGTGCCATTGGCCCTCTTGGCCACCTGGGCACAAGCTGGCTCTGTCCAGCTGCTGTCAAACCAGCGCTCCCAGATCCTTTTCCTCTGGGCAGCTTTCCAGGCACTGTGCCCCCAGCCTGCAGCACTGCAGGGGTTGTTGTGACCCCAGGGCAGGACCCTGTTAACGTCACCCCGTTGGCCTCGGCCCATGGAGCAGATCAACCCTGCCACACAACTCGGGGTTGCCTGCAAACCGACTGAGAGTGCACTCGATCCTCTTGTCCAGATCATTAATAAAGATATTAAACAGGACTGGCCCCTGAACACATCAAGCAGGCCAGATCTGCCCTAAAGGCATTCAGCTTTCCTGCTCCTGTTACATTCCAGCTAAACAACTTGAACTTCAATATGAACAGCTTAGACTCCAGAACAGATAGAGATAGCTATGGGGGGAAAAAAGTCTAAAATCTAGGGGCTATTTTACTAAATCAAGTCACATATGTACAAAAGATTTAGTTGGAAGCTATATAAAAACAAAAACAAAATTGCCACCACCATTTTATCCATGTCATGTCAGAAGCCAGGCTGTCCATACACCAAGCAGCAAAACTAAATTAGCCCTTGAAAAGAATGTGCTAAAACACCAAAGAAAGCACACCAAGCCTCTGCTAAGCATCTGTTAAGAAAAAAAAAAAAAAAAAGAAAAAAGAAATTAATATCAAACAAGATCCTACCAGGAAAATATATACTATAACAGACTGGTTTAGGGTGTTTTACTTCTGATTGCTCAGAAAATTATGTTGGTGCAGTACTGTGACTAAGTAGGGCAATGATCTCTCCAAAAAATACAGGATTCGGCAGATCCTAGTTGCATGCCAGCTTTGATTAGCACTGCATTCAAGAATCCCACTGTGGTGAACCTTCCCTTCCAACAGTAATTTAATTCCCATAAGGAATCAGAAAAGCTAATGAATTAACCAGCTGCACAGTGCTAACTTCCGCATTCTCAGTGCAGGGTTCTTATGCTGCTTCTGATCTCTGCAAGGACATTTTAGTTGGAGGAAGGGGAGGAGGAGACTGAACAAGAAAGTTAGAATTTGTCTGCTGCACCTTGGTCTAGGAGAAAATGAAATTAAGTAAAAATCCAATTATATGTTGAACACTATAGCAACAGGAACCAGTTAAAAAAAATTCTAGATGCTCTAACTGTTTGAACTTCTGAAATAAAACCAAATTATTTTGTATTAGTAACAGTTTAGGATTTAAGCTTTTATTTTAAACACACAAAAAAAGCATCAACTCTCAAAATTTAAGCAGTGATAGAAACTTCCATAACATAGGTTATTACCTTCAATTAATACTAGCACTATGCTTACATTTAAAGGAGAATAGAAAAAAGACCACAGTGCTTAAAACACTCCACACATCCACCTGCAGCAGCTTCAAATCACATGTGTAACCAATAATGAAGCCACTAATTCTTTCCCTAGAGATAACAAGGAGTGAATAGAGCAAGACCCAGAACAAGTGAGAAGTCAAGGAAAAACATGCCACTTTTATATCCTGGAGCAGCAAGATAAGATGAAATCCCAGGAGAGAACAAGACTGAAGAGATGCTCTGTCACTTAATTATGTAACTGAACAGCTATCTAAACATAAGTGTAATTTTTAGCTTGATATTTGCCCAATAAACAACAACAGCAAGTAAAGACAAATTGAATGTAATCTCTTCCTCATTTCCTTACACACAGGGGTCTAGAAGACATGCAAGATGAGATGGAGAGGGAACACCACAAAATGTTTATTGAGGTGCCAAGACCGGCAGTACTGAAGCCCTGCAGGTACAATAAATGTGAAGTCTGAAGTTGCACATGATTTCAGTTGACAGTAACCAGGAGAACACCAGGCTCAGTCTGGCTAAGCTCAGTTATGAATGTCAAACAAACACAATTGGTGCTCTGCTGATTAAAAGCATCTCCATCTCAACAAGCCTGCTTCTTCTGCACTTGATTTCAGAAGCTGAGCGAAGAGAAAATGTGGGACTTAGATTTATCTGAGCATACCCATAGCTGTTAACTCCTCATCTACAACTTTTTTCCATTTTCTGGAGCTCAGTTATTTAAAATCTAAAAGCAGTACACTAATTAGTAGAATTCAACAACAAATTCCATTTGAGCTGGGTGATCTGCAGTGCCCCTCAAAGTCAGTTTAACTATTGCAAATTTTGAAATTCTGTAAAATCGATTTGATGTCCTGTCTCCAAGAGCAGCTACAACATGCTGGAAAAAATAGGACACAATTATTTCAGCAAAATTCTTTGAACGGTATTAAGCATGTCCAATAACAGAGCTGGTTTATACAGGTGAGCAGCCTACAAACAGCACAGAACTGGTAAAAGCAAATGGTTTTGCTGCATTAATTGAATGAATTGGCTCAGCAGAGAATCCAAAGTGCATCAGAACCACTGAAAAAGTGAAGCTGGGCAACAGTCAGAACACTGGAAGTTCCAAGGAAGTCAAGTGAGATGTCCGGTTTCAGCAACAGTAAACAGATTCAGCCAGCCCAGTACCCTAGCACCAACAGAAAGCTCAGACCAAAAAGGAAGAAAAAAACTTAAAAGGGAAAATTAAATGAGACCAAGTTCAGATCACGTAGTTGAGTAGACAAAATCTGTTTAGCTTATGCTCTAGAGAAATGTAAGTAAGAATGTCTGATCTTAACAGTAGCAAAACTGAGCTGGTGGTGCTGAATGATTTACAAGTAAATTAAGTATTAAATTTGTCCTGCCTTTCTGCTTTCTTCTATATGCTAGCAACACAAATCTAAACATCCTAGTCACTGGGTATGGTTTATTTCAGAGATTCTTTTTCACATTTGATTTAAACACAAATCATTGACATCAGATTGACATTTATTAGGACCACTGCTACAATAAAACATTATCTGGACTTCACCATGAAGAAAAACATGAAGGAAACTGAATGAAACTCAAAACACTAGAACTTAAATTGCACAGGAGAACGTGTAGTTTTGTTTTTTTAATATGCAAAAGTCCACTTTGATGATTTCACATTTTTTGGTCGACTGATTCATTGTGCAGTTGTTTGATTTCTCTTCTTCATCCCATTAAGCTCTATGCTTGACATACTTTCCCTGTACCATAACTAAATTCTGCCGACCAATATAACCTTCAAGTGCTACATGGTTCAGCACTGACCTGGTTACCAACACAGCTCTATCACAGCATCTTCCTGCACTTCTCACGTCAGGCATGAAAACTCCACATCATTTACAACTTGCTGGTTTCTAAGCAAAAATTCGAGCCACAGTCTTCAGGGAATTATTAATCTCGGCTAGCTCAGCAAGCCCAGCTGAGAGTACCCCACGTACAAGTCTGCTTTCAGGAACACAGGTATGAAGCCCATTAGCAAAACCCAAACCCAGTAGGTTTATCAGTACATCAAAATCAAAACCTTGGAACAAAAGCATATAATGAATAAAATCTCTGCATTTTTTTTGACTTGCAACTCTCAGCACTCCTAGGTTCCTGAACTCCACACACCTGGCAGCAGGAAGAAACCACACCCTTTAAACTGCTGTATTTCCTCCTCTTTCTCCATGTACCTCCATCCTCTCTTCAGAGCCCTCTCCTTTACTTCTAATTAATTGGGATATTTCCTTTCCTATTCCCCACTTAACTCCAAAAAAGAGTAACATCCTGGTTTGGGTGATGCCAGCTCATTGAAGCTTCTCCCCAAAAATGGTAACACAGCAAGTGTTATTTGAGCTTCTCCAAAGCCAAGCTCCTACAAGTACTCATCCTCACCACCATTTTCTTTTCTAGCCCTGCTAGAGTCTCCTTTTAGTGCAACCACGTGGCACTGCATCATGAAAAGAAGAAAAACCTACATAATAAAAAAATAACACAGATTTTTTTTTCCATCCACTTTGTTGCAATCATCCCAGTAGGGCTTAGAAATCTTTTTAAAGTCAGAAGTGCCACACAGGCTTCTCTAACTCCAGATTAACTTCTGTACATCCTATAGTTAATGCTCTGTAAATTGTGAACATTTTATTTTGGGTTCTCATACTCCCCATACTCATTAAGACCGTAATGTAAATATTAAACAGCTATTCTTTTTCATTTATATTTATTTATATTTACTTACATTTTATTTATTTATATTTATATTTAAAGCTGTAGCACATTTTAAAACAGAATGTTAAACCCTTGGGAGCTTAAAGGATCACTTGATCTAATTCTCCTTCCCCTCCTACAAAATGTAATCATGACACAGTATTGCAATATAACAGCTGTGTTGATGATACAACAAGATGTAATCCCCAAGACTGAACCAAAACTACTGTGTATTTTTCCTTAATAGCCTCCCACCTCACACTATAATTTAGACAAAAAAGGGAGAGGTAAAACTGTTTTCTGAAGTCTTGAATCTTGAGACACACCTGCCATTCCCCTTTTCTTCTTTACCGCATGAGCAAGAATAGATCACTTTAAATCCAAGACAGTCACCACTTAGATGTACTTACCTGCATTCATCTAGATATTCTAGATCCATCTAGATATTCAACAATGCAGTACTTCATGTTTTGCAACAGCTTGTCAGCTTTATTACATAAAAGAGTATGATTTTTATCTATTTTAAATGTATTAAAAACTTTAATTATGGTACCCTTAAGATGAAGAACTTCCAGAAGAGTCTTACAATAAACCAAAAAAACACGGTAAAGAATATTCAGAGTATTACATAAATATCCAACATGTACATAATTCTAATGAATATATCAAATGCAGCTTTCACTTAAGTACTAGGTAACCTGTTTCAAATTAAAGGTTCCTTAGAGTCATTCAGCTGTGAAGACACAGACACGTGAACAGAACATACACAGAGCTTGTTACCACTCTGTGAAACCTGCAGTAATTCCTGCTCAAAAAGATCCAGTTATTAGCGGTTCATATGGGAAGCAAGCGCCCCTGTGCTTCCAGAAGACAGACTAATCACTGCCTAGAGTGCAAACGTGCTTCCCTTGGAGCTAATCAAGGTAAAACCTGATTGCTCTTCTCCACCTACATGATTATTTCATGGCTCCGCAGTCATACTTTGATATTCACACAGTCCAAAGGCTTTTCTTTTAACAGACAGGTTTAATTTACAGGTGCCATTTACATGCTTAGAAGTTCAGCAATCGGCCTTCTCCAAGCCCTTTCCATTCTCTAGAAAAACTGAAGTCTTAAAAATGGGATTAAGGAGATGATAGGCATTTTTTTCCTTGATTTTTAGGTTGTCATGTATGTTGAAGAAAGAATAAAACACTTGGAGAACTACACAATGAGAAACACATGTTATTTCAGAAAATGTTTTAAGTTAGGGAAAAAAAGAAACAAAATTCATTCTATACTTGAACTCCACATGCAAAGTTTTTGTTCAAGGCAGAAGTTATTCAGTACATGAAATTTACTTCCATCCCTCTCCCTCCATCAACAATGGTTTGCATAACCAGATGTTCTTACACACTGCATTTTAGAGCTGCCCCATATGGAACTGCAACACCAAATATGCATAACTATGGAAACCAAAGCAAAGGTCAGAAAAAAAGTCAGCACTTTAGTAACCTGATACCACAATTTTAAGTTACTCAAGACGTATCTTTCCCAAATGAACCTGATTACAAAATATGTCAAATATATTTTGCGTTCAAGTGCCTCTCTCTATTCTTAAAACCTAAAGAATACTTTCATTTTACTTGGAAAAATGTAATTTGGTTTTAAGACTGAGCTTTGTCCTACAAGCTTCCAAGTGCTTTCCGCCAGAAAAAAGTTCAGTAAATACTCACTGAACACAACATGTTGTAAGTTCTACATCTCAAAACCAAGATCTTCAAGACTATTCCCAGATCTTACTGAGCTACACCTCTGAATAACCCAATGTATACATTGTCCATACAGCAAAGACTTAGTGAATAAGCATCACTTGTTTTTCATTTCAAACCGTCTCCCTCTTGGTTACACAAGTGGACACCAGTACTTAACAGTGCAGTAACACTACAAACATAAGCTCTGTTACATTTAAAGTTATGAGAAATGTTAATTGCACACATCACTACATAAACCTTTAGCGAGGAACAAAAGTAAAACACACCTGCAAAAGCAGGCTCAGCTAGTTGGTTTATTTCCTAAATACACCAAACCTGTCATTTATCCTAAGCTAACAAAGGGTTGTTAATTTGTGCCTCCAGAAATACGTACAAATTCCCTTTCTCGCTATTGCCAGGAGATAGCATGAGAAGAAATAGTTTACTACAAAAGTAATTTGCTCTTAGCATGGCTCATGATTTCAAAAGTAGGACTGCCAGATACTGTCCAGCTGAAACTGTGAAGGATTATTTATTTTTAGCAAAACTGTAGTTGTCTCAGCTCTGGTGCGCCTTACAGAATTAGCAAATAGCTAATTGAGTAAGGCTTTTAATTCTGAAACCTATAAGGCAATTAAACCATTTTACTTAAAAACTGATCATTTTCGAAGAGGTCCTACCCAATATGAACGACAAACTTTGAACGCCTGAGTTCTTCTTGCAACAATAAAGTTGGGGCACAATGGAGAAGTTTAAATATTTAATTTAGACTGAGCTGCAAGTCATTAATTTTTTATTGATGCAAATCTGCAATTCATATAGAGCTAGACAGTTGCAACCCATTCTGGCTGAAAGCAGGGTGAATTTTTCCAACACAGAATAGGACATAACTCCCCTCTCCCTTCAACAACATCATCTGCTTTTCCATGGAGATCTCAGGCCATGTCAGAGAGAGTCAGAACAGCATCTGGGCCTGGATGAAGGTGCATCTGCTGCTCATCATTTTGCTCACTAGTCAAAAAACGTGTCTTGATCATGCATCTGGAATATGCAGTTACAGCATTAATTTACACAACGCTGCTAAGTACACACTGTGCTTGGAGAATGCCATAGGAAGAAGACAGTTCATACTTAGTCCTTGTCGATGGTGGCAGGACATCCCTCATCCAAGTCAAACACTGAGGAAGTAGTGATATTCATACTGAAAAATGAAATATATCTGCATTTCCTTATGCACAGCAAGAGAGGTTTTAGCTGCTAGCACATCTACAACTAGAAGCGGTCTACTGAAAGCAGTTAAGGTTCACTAAACCAACAAACGTGCCAAAAATTGGAAAATTCTAACCTCTCCCAAGTCTAGCCAATATATTAAAGGCAAATTATTCTTTTGCTTTCCTTTTTAATGGTCCTTAAATATTCTGATGAAAGTATCTATTTAAAATTTAAGTCAGGCTTGCTGCAAAGTACTAACAAGTCTTGACATTACATATACTTCATAAAATTTACTTCTTTTCTGGGAAGCAAGAGGAGACCTGATACCTGGTCATAGTTTTTAAAAATAAGCCTTGTTCCAAAGTCCAAAAGCTCAGTACTTTGTCAAGATCAAGGTTTTCAAGATTAAGTCAAACTGGTCAGCCAGTGAAAAACCTGAACGGATGACACATGGGTACACTGTTGTGAAGATTTTTTATTCGTATCAAGTCGTTCTATAGAGAAAACTATTATGAGATTGCAATGGTGTACATAAGAATGTATCATGGGTGGAGAAGAAACTGCAAAAGCAGCTCTGGTAAGTGAATTCCAACTAAACAGAAAGGAAGAAGTGAAACTACAAAAACAAGATGCCTGTGATAACGTCTAGAACCTAATCTTTCACATATTTAAGGTTATTTATTTACCAAAATCTTAGGAACATTTTCAAGGCAGGAAGTTCTCAAGTGGTTAATGAATGTTTAAATTCATGAAAATTTACTGCATGTACACCCTAAATATATATTTATACATCAATATACCTATACAGACAGAAATATCTGGAGAAATAAAAACTGAGCCACCAGTGTAAGTAAAACAAGCAGATTTTTTTTAGTAACTTTTTGAGTAAGAACGACCTTTACACTTTGGGGATTCCATCTTACAAATGTCTTGATAGGGGGCAAGTCATTAGATATGTGCTAATAGCATTTCAGATTTATTGCTGAACCAGAAGCTCCACCAGGACATGAGAAACATGCTGCTGAGACAGAGGTGACCTCATTTATTTTCTAATGTACATGGGCCTGCCACCACTGGAAACAGAAAAAATAGGACATCTTTTTAAAGTTCAGCTGGACAAGACTGGACTTTCTGCCTTGAAATGAGAACTCTGAAAGCTGAAACTATTTTGTTCAAAAAAGTTGGGGTTTTTTAAAACTCTTTATATCATCATTTGAAAAACAGGCTGCATGACAAGTGAAAAAATCTGAAATATTTACCAATGACTTTAAAAAAAACCTTAATCCCTGAAGGGTAGCAAGATTTCCCTAGTTAGTAAAAAACAGTAGAGCCTCAAAAAATTTAAGATTCAATAACAATTAAAAAATCATATTAAATTAGCCATGCTAATGAGAACAATGAATAAAAGATGATGCAGCAATATTTTCACCAAAATACGAGCCAGTTTCTCACTACGAGACCCTCGTCACTTCCAAGGGGTTATTTGGTGGTCAGCAGTCCTGGCTAACCACCAAGTCCCTGGGTGACTGCAGGTCAGCAAATGGAATATCTGCCTACAAGAAGGGTCAGATTTATTTCAACTGAAACTCTTCTAAGATTAAGCTGCACACTCGTATAAAACCAGATTTGCTCGCTTTAAATGGTAAAAAAAAAATAGGCCACAAGCATTGAGAAGCTACATATGCAGTAATCCTCTTTCCCTTCAAGACGTTAAGATTGCTATTTTACGTTTGGTATTTTTTCTGCATATGTAAAATGCATTCCCAAGCATTTTGCTCCTGATGCAAATGAACTGACAAAGACATCCACAGCACTGCTGAGTTGCTACAAAAGCCATCCTGCCTCCCCTGCAGCCCCAGCTCTCAGCACAGACATGACAGACTTTTATGAACTGAGTGCTTATTATCTCTTCCTTCCTCACTAGCGTGACAGTCTGAATTTAAAAGCACAGTGGAAACAAATGCTTGATTGAATCACCTTTTCACAGAGGCCATCTCTATCCACATGGATGACAAGAAGGTGATCAGGAGTAGTCAGCGTGTATTCACGGAAGGTAAATCGTGCGTCACCAACCTGATTCCCTCTCTGTGATCAAACAGCCACCTGGATGGATGAGGGGAGAGTGGAAATTGTCTGCCTTGACTTCAGCAAGGCTTTCAACACTGGTCTCTCTCAACGTGCTCACAGGCAAGGTCAGGAGGTGTGGACTGCATGAGTGGACGGCGAGGCAGATGGAGAGCTGGCTGAATGACAGATCCCAGAGGGCTGTAATCAGTGGAACAAAGTCTGGCTGGGGGCCTGGCACTGCTGCAAAGCAGCTCTGCAGAAAGGGCCTGGGGGTCGTGGTGGACAGCAAGCTGTCCCTGAGCCAGCAGTGAGCCCTGGGCCAAGAAGGGCAATGGAATCCTGGGGGCATTGGGAAGAGAATTGCCAGCAGGTGGAGGGAGGGGATCCTGCCCCTCTACTCAGCCCTGGTGAGGAACATCTGGACTGCTGTGTCCAGTTCTGGGCTCCTCAGCACAAGAGGACACCGAGTTCCTGGAGCGGGTCCAGCGGAGGGTGACAAAAATGAGGATGGGACTGGAACATCTCTTACAAAGAAAGGCTGAGGAGCTGGGGCTGTTCAGCCTCAGTAAGGGATGACTGAGAGGGGACCTCACCAATGTCTGTCAGGATCTGAAGGGAGGGTGTCAAGGGCACGGATCCAGGCTCTGCTCTGTGCTGCTGAGCAATAGGACAAGAGGCAATGGGCACAAACTGATGCCCAGCAAGCTCCACCTGAACATGAGCAGAAATTTTAGTGTGCAGGTGACCGGGCACTGGAACAGACTGCACAGAGAGGGTGTGGAGTCTCCCACTGGAGATACTCGAGAACCATCTGGGCACAATCCTGTGCCATGTGCTCGAGGATAACCCTGCTTGAGCAGATGACCCACTGTCAATCAACCTGACTCATTCTGTGATACCCTAACAACATTAGAGAATGAAGAAAACAGTACTCGAGGGGTCCAACTCGCCTCTGGACTTGTAAAGTCATTGTCCTCTCCCTGTGCTTATAAAAATACCATATTAAAAACACCCATACAAAAATACACTGATGAATCAGTAGGCTGTCTCAGTGTTAATACCATGGCAGACAGACTGCATCACTTGTCAGTAAGTAGCTGCTTTTCTGTCAGTAGGTCAGCTCTACTGCCCATCACAGACTATTTAATCTCCTGTGCTAGGAGACCGAGTTAGGAGGAAAGAGCGAATACAGCCTGCACAAACCTTGTTCTGGGTGCCCCAGGTCCTACAGGACATGTGAGCTCAGCAGCAGAGCTGTGAAAAGAGAAGTGCTGGTTTTGGAACCACCAGCAGAGCAGCTTTGCATTAACCAGCAAACCCTTTCCACATCCAAGACTGCTTTGCACAGAACCATCTTGAACATAACCAAAATGTCAAACAATTTTTACACACAGCTATTGCTGAATTTGTCTCACAAAAGGGAAAAAATAAAGGTAAATAGCCATAATAGGTCAAAGGGACTGGCAAGAAGGGCCCTCTCTCTCCAAGGTTTTGCACACCTTGGACAATCAGGAGAGACAGCCCATGCTACTTTTTGGCACCCTTCTCTGTCACCCAATTTCTCAACAAAATGTCAATCTCAGCTAAAGTGAATCTTCAGAAGGAACGCAAAATGACTTACAGATGACCTCTAAAAAAAATTTCCCTAAAAGAAGCATACAGCCACGTCCATGAAGAGCTCAATAATTAACACCTGTAGCTGAAAACTAGGAAATTATAGGGAAAAAGAAATTAAATTAGATCTTTCACTGCTAATGCAAAGCTCTAGAAAGTGGTTTGTAAGATAATTAAAACTGTGAGCCCCACCCTGCAGCAAGAGATAAATAATGGAGAGGTTCTCTCCATTGCATTTAAAAACCAAGAAAGCATTATGTAAATCATCAATCTAAGCTCTAATTGTTTGTACACAAAAACACAAGTATTAAAATCTGTATTCTCTTCTTTCTTTGCAGACTCAAGAGAACTTCTCTCAATCCAATTACTAATGGAATAACAATCACATTAATAAAAAGCCTTTTTGAATAACCAATCTACAGAACCTATTTTCTGCCTAATTAAATGGTTAAAGTGTTTGTGGGGGCAATTTTTCTTCCCCTGCTTGTACATCAAGTGTCTTCTTTCAATGCCATTATTATTTATTCAATATTTTCAGCCAGGCAGATACTTTGGGAACATGTGACTATTGATTAAAGCAATAGATATAAATCAGGGGGTACTTGCAGAGGTTTGTAAAAGGCATCTCTATCTCTACAAAGCCATTTTTGGGAATTAAAAGGCCTGGAGGAAGTATTAAGTGAGATGCTGCTATGAAAACTTAGCCACAATTTCTTCTCCCAAGATTATTATTTCATTTGAGTCTCTCTCATGCTTCCCAGATGTAAAACAAGCTAAAAGACAAGAAGACAACAAGCTCTTCTTGAGGGATACTGAATGTTTCCCTCACCTAAGCCAAGATGTTCACCAGTGTCAAATATTACACAAAGACTTCAGTTCCACCTCGCTGGGAACACTGGTTTAGCTCACACTGAGTGCACCACCATCAGACCTACTTCACATGTCTTACTTTAAAAGTGCTATTGTCTACATCAATTCTTGTTCCCTCTCAGGTCTTCCAAAATATTACTGTAGGCCAACTAAGATTCAAAATTATGGCCCACGTATCTTCAACACTTCACTGCCCAGAAGAATTTTCTGTGCAAGCAGGGCAGACTAGTCACATCAAGTGAAATAAAATCTACTATTTAGAACAGCACTGCCTCAAGAGCAAAGTCAGATGGACTCACACAGCCTTCACCTCAAGATATTCAAATCATTAAAATAAGCTTTATCGTGCAAAGAAATAACTTTTACTCCAATGCTGAATCTCTCACAAGATTCAACGTTTAAGTCAAGGATCTTCAGCTAGACAAAACTGAGGTACCAGCCATCTCCAGCAACTAGGAAGGTACAAAGCAAGGCCTGAAAAACCTAAGAGTCTGAGCACTGAAGTCTTCAGATGCTCTGAAGAGCTAACAAGCGTTGGCTGTGCTAAGATGTCCAAGTCTCCAGCATGGATAAGGATGTCTCACCACTTCCCATTTACTACAGTGCTTGGGCATTTCAGGAACAGTACAGTTACGAGCATACAGACTTTTGAAAAGACAACATTTTTGGGGAAAACTTCCCATTTTATAAAACACCATTTTCATAAAATTAGTTCATTTACTACCTGAAAGTCCATTTTTGCCGCTAGCTCCGTAACAAACAGAAGTGAGCCAGCATTGTTTAAAATACAATAAGCTGATGCGAAAGGGAGCTAAAGCAACCCCACCCTCCCCTCCAGATTCCCCCAAGATAAGGCTGCGCCAAAATCCTATCAGATGTACTTTGATCATTCTTAATTCTTCAGTGTTTCAGACAGTATGAACTCAGGCACATCTGCATTTCTTTATTGTCAGAATAATGACAGGATAATGGTGCTGGCACTTGGCCAGCCACTTTTTTGAAACATTGTTGGCAGAGACCATATTTGCAGTACAGAGAGTAAATGGTCTTGCCTGACAGTTATAGAACAAGTCAAGGAAATATCGCAAAACAAACTTATCCCTAAGTTTCCTGCATTTGTAAATAACTCCTTATTAGTTAAAATCTTTGTTATTAAGTAGTTTACATAACTGTTTTAAGACTTTTCTGGAAAGTGAGGCCTCCTGTATAGAGCTAGCAGTCCTGTGAAAAAGAGCAAATGGACCTCAACACTTAAAAACTCAAGCTGTACCTGCAGAAACACTTGAACAAACTCCCAAAACACTTGTGAACTGAGTTAATACCAATGTATTTTTGAGCTGTGCGAAAAAAAAGTTGAAAAAAAGTTCAGTCACATACAGAACATGTCCTTGAAATGCACTACAAAGTGGAAGTCATTCCTTCTCTTCCCTCACCATTTCAAGGATGCGCTTGGGCACTTCAAGTTTGCTTAGTTTTCCCTCAGAAAGAAGTGTATACTGAAGAGGAAATGGCAAATCAGTTAAGTACAAATCAATACTTACTTGAAAGGCCACAGTACTTTAAAATAGAGAAAGCGACTGTGCCAAGGCTATTTGTGAAATTAAGAAAGTGACAGCCAGGCAAAGCCGATGCTTTTAGCACCATACGGCCTTCAGACTTCCCGCATATGAAAGTATTTCTTATTCATATAAAGGCTTTTAGCAAGTTATGGAGATAGGCAACCAAATAAGCTTGAGAGACATTCACCTCCGGGTGCTCATATCTGTAACAGGTTTCTGCTCCATCCAATACTCTTGTGCTCAAATAATGCTGTCACAGAAAAGTCTACAAGTCTTACCTCACTGCTGTTCAGGCAAAATATAAAAAACAATAGTAAGTGGTTTGTTTTTTAAAATGAGATCTTTTTTAAAAAAAATATTGTTGCATTTTGTGGGTTCAGATGACATTAGAAATATTACTGTGTTTAAGATATGAAGTTCATCAAGACATTTGATCTAACATAAGTGTACTTAGTGAAATGGTATTTACTTGGCTTATGTTTACCTATACAGTCATATCAAAACACTGTTATAAATTACCTCAATACACTTCAGCTGAAGTAGTTTCAGAAGCCATGTGAGCTCACTCCATCTCTTGGAAATAAACAAGGACAAAGATTTCCTGAAATAAATAGGCTTACCAAGTAGTAGCAAAAATCCCCTATGAACTCTCCACAGCCACCATACTGAGAGCTGTAGACATAAGAATTTGCTGGAATAAAATCCAACAGGATTCACAAAGAGAAGAAAAAAAACCCCACCAACAAACAACAAGAACTAGCATAGAGAATCAAGTGAAATTCAGTAAGAAATGTCAATACCCTCAAACATGCTTCAGTCTGTGTCTCTCTGTCTGGGAAGGTACAAAAAGCACACGTATTTTCTGGAAGTTTCTCTAGTTTAGGTAGCATGAGAGAAGTACCTAGGGAACTACTCCTGAAACAAATCTATTCACTACTCCCTATCTTGCTAGTTTGAACAGAGAAAAAACAAACTGCAGCCAATTTCATTAATGTGTCACCAACCACATAAGTATATATTAGGGAAATTTCTGGTCTCAGAGCACATAACTGACCCTTAATATAAAGGGGATAGGGCTGGACAAGGCCAACTTCCACAACACAGAAATTACAGCTAGCTGTGACTTTTGACTGCCCTTGATCCTGGAACCTGCTTGGCCTGGTTCTGCCAAAACAAATCTCAAGCATCCTGCACAAGCACTTCTGTGGGGAAGAACAGACAGGCACCTGATGCAGGTACTGTAGTCACAGCTCAGAGAAACAAAATCATCTTCAAGAGCAGATGGTTGAAGAAGACATAGTTTATGAATATTTTTAAAACAGCCTTTAAGTGTTTACAAAATTAATTATTCAGCCCCCATGCAATATTGCTGATGGGAACTTCACCTCATGATAGGTGGGAGAGAGTGGTAGTGTCAGGGACCCTTGTTCTCCATGGATTTGTTATTTAGGTTTACAGCTGCAAATGCTAATTGAAAAGACAAAAAAAGATTGTGGCTAGCAGTCAGCAGAGCTCCAGGAACTGAGCTGAGGCCACCAGCATGCTTCAGGTATGGTGAGACATTTACAAAATTAATTGCTCACTGAAGCCTTAGTCATGCAACAGCAGGATTCTTCCTCCCCCCCATTTGGGTTACCACAAACCATGAATTTGTGACAGAGTTATGAAAATAAAATGGGTCTTTTTTTAAAAATGGAGATATTTTAGTTTTTGGAACACCAACTTGGACCAATTAACAGAGGCAACTGTATAGTTAATATAAACATGCATGTCAAAAGAGACAAAACTGTGATTTTTGTTTTGTTGAAGTTTCTGTCAGTTTGAGCTGACAAATTTAGAGAGCCACAAGAATGTAAAAGGCCCTACTGGGAATTGTAGCTGAACAGAGAGCACTAAGAATCCCTTGCCTACCTCTGAAATATTTATGTTATATCAAGCAATATCTCAATTAACCTCTCCAGCAAGAGCCAGACAAGCAGAAGTTATGGTTCCACAGCACTGCCTGCTATAGAAACCCAAAAGACAATTTACCTTACCTTTTCCTATGTGTTAGGTTATGTGCATTGGTCCTCCTGTAACTATAACATAGTAACAGTAGAATGAGGCTCTCTCTGGCAGCTGAGTGTTTAATAAACCTTCATATATAATATGGGCCATTTTAATAGCCACCATTGCCACAACGGATCCCCAGTCCCAAAGTAGTTTCTACAGAAACAGGATTTCTGTATATATGGGTTTGGGTTCACAGCCATTTTATTTTCCTATGTTTTATTTCCCATGTCATCAATCAGAAGGCATTTTAACAGATAATTTCTAAAGTCAGATTACACCCTGACACAGAACACATATTCGACAGGCATATCCAGAGCCAAAATTGCTCAAAACTCTCGCCAGGAATTATGAAATACATCGCTTCAGGCAAGGAGGCATGACTTACTAGTTAGCTTAAGAAGTCCTTCCTATAACATGCTGTTTACTGTACTCTAGTAATGCTAAATATAGTTTTCATCTATTCAAACTACACATAGTAAGTCTGCAGCTCAGGTTTCGAAATACTTCTGGAGTGCCAGAGAAATGTATTAAGAGGAAAAGCAGGCAAAGAAGGGGTGTGCACATAGATGACAACCCCCTGCCCCCTGCTTTTACACATTAGATCAGGTCACAAATGGCTGTAGTCCTTTTTCTCTTTCTTGAACTTCCACGACAAGGCAAAGGGAGGAAAAAAACCCACAACATGACAGCTCTCTCTTTTCTTTACATCATAAAACTGAGCAACTATTAGTTCAGACAGCTCACTTCTCATTACCTCCCAAAGAGATGAAGTCAAAATAAGGCCACTCAGCCTGAACAAACAAGCACTCATACGTTCCCTTGCCCAGCTCTAACCAAACCAGCAACTTCAGCTCATAATGCACATCTCACAGGAAAAAAAAATTACACACAAAAAAATGAAGGACTGCCATACATGTCAACACTTCAGAAAGTTCTTAACTAAAATACTCCTTTGCTTTATGAGGTAACTCTGTGTAGAACTGTCAGTACAACCACTACCACCACTCCCTCCCAGTGCTCTGAAGAAACAATGGCATACATGTTGCAGATTATGTACTTGGAACTACCACTCCTGGTTTTACTTCACCTGCTTTGGTACTCTTAAATCTAGAGCTGGCGATCTTATCCATACTGGAATCACATATTAAAAGATTCCTCTTTTAAAAAGGAACATCATTTCACAGGGCATAATCTTAGATTAGGCCAAATAAGGTCATTTCAAGCTTTTAAAAAATGGAAGTGGATAAAAAGAAGAGATGAGTTAACCTCCTAGGAAAGTTACCACTTCTCAAACTCTTTTGCTTCGTGGCAACAAACATTAACAGAATGACAAACCTCTCCTTGTTCAATGGTTCAATTTAACTGACAGCAAAATGCACCCCTGTAATAACAAAATAATTGAGGTTGGACGAGACCTCTGAAGGTCATCTCGTCCAGCCTCCATCCCCCTCAAGCAGGTTGCCCAGGACCATGGTCAGGCTTTTCAGTATCTCTGAGGATGCAGACTCCACAACCATCCCAGGCAACCTGTGCCAGCACTCAATCACCATCAGATACAGAAAGTGTTTCCTGACATTCAGGGAAACCCCCTACGCTTCGGTTTGTACCCACTGCCTTTTGTCCTGTCCCTGGGCACCACTGAATAGTGTCTGGATCCCTCTGCTTTGTACCCTCACTCCAGGTATTTATATGTACTGTATAATGTAGCCAGGGAGACTGACAGCCTTCTTTGCCTTTGATCTAAAGGCCAACACCATCTTCTCTTCTGTGCCTGCAGAGTTAAAAAAATATAACTATAGAAAAACAGTTCACAGTGAACAAACATCTGTGGCTTTAATTTGTTTAAATACTGGGTTTCCTCGAAAAGAGGAAAGTTCTACCAGGGCATTGCTATAGCACGCATCTTTCACATGCCTATACAAAATACAATGCTAGTGCTCAAAGTTACACACAAAAGGGGAAGATGAAGCTGACCACTTTTTCAATTAAAGGAATTCATGCCATATACAGTGAAGTAATACTCAAATGAAAGTGATTTATAACAGATGACCGCAAAATCACCTTTGAACAGTCACCCTTGTTTTTCATTTTGAAAAAACAGGAATAAATAGCAGAGTGTTTACTCCTAAAGTAATCTTTTCCTATTATAAAAAAAGAGAACAGAAAACACCTTTGACAAATCCTTTCTCAGACTCAAATTTTCCATTAACTTCAAAATGTTAACATTTAGCAAATCCTTGGACATGCAAGAACAAATGAGAGCTTTAACTTTCTAGCTAAGGTTTTAAACAAACAGAAGTGGCAAAAGATGTCTCATATCCTGTGTGTTCCACCCGTACACGTACTGTTTCACTGTAGGTTACTGTGATGCTTTCATCCCCACATCTTTTACTGCTTGTTTGTTCATTTTAATTTTATAAATGGACTGTTGTGCTGCAACTAATTCCCTCAAGGCCAGCCACAAGCTACGGACATTTTCCTTGTTCCACCCCATCTCTCTATTTCAATGGACCACTCTTGCTTATTAGCAGTAGTACGTGAGGGAAAGCCTCCACAATTTTGGTGTTTAAATCTTGTCACTTCTTGTGAATTACTAGCTGCTGTTTAGCCAAGTCACACACATGGCATTTAGTCACTTTACTTAAAAAACAGATCCCTGAAATTACTGCCCTGGAATTAAGTAAATGCAAAATCCTTTCACAGGAGTTAAAAAAAAAAAAGTAACAAAAGCCTGCTTCAAAAGCAACCTAGTGCTCTGACAGCTGACGCTGTAAACAAGCCTGCCATTAAAAGGGACTGTTACAGCCGCCAAGTCATGAACAATGGCAAAACATTTATTAAAGTACTACCTACAACTGGATGGCCTTTTCTTTACCACAGTGTCTAGCTTCTCCATTCCCATCAGGAGGAGAAATTGGACAGGAACTGGACAATGCAGTGTCAAGAGTCTTGTCTGATATGCCTTATCATCCAATGTGTAAAAAGAAGCAAAAGAAAACTGCCTTTGTGTTGATAATTTGCCCCAAAATGACATATTTAATACTCTGCAGAATTACCTGTTATGTAACATGTCGTTCAGTCAAATCTTCCAAAGCAACATAATGTCTTGTTCCAAAGTACTAAATAATTTGCTTTTTGCGTATGTCTCCTGTCACATTCAGTAAATCTACTTAAGGTTTCTCTCTGTGCAACAGGAAATTGCCTTAACTCACGCATTCCATTAAAGCAGACAGCCAGTGCTTGGCTTTCAATTGCTCCTTTGTAAAAAGTCTATGAAACGCTAAAATGAAAACTACTGTATCAATGTGCACTCTACAGGCTAAAGGAAGTCAGATTTAAGCAGATGACTCATGATGAAGTGATACAATATCAAGTCTGCTTTGTAAAGAAAAATGAAGTTTCAAGATTTATATATATTTATATATTTATGTATGTATGTATGTAGGCAGGTGTTGAAGTATTTAGGATCTCTATAATAGTCCTATTATGCCACATCCATTACTGCTTATTTTTACTGCTCAGAAATCTTGAGGACCCCAAAAAGCCATTTTCAAATAGGAGATGGAAGCAAAGCTTCAAAAGGCTTCCTCAATTCACAAACATAATTGTTTATGTACAATAAATTCTTGCATTTAATATAACCATACCTCAATTTCACCACGTAATCAAAAACCCTATTCTCTTCCTAGAGCACGAGCAAGACAATCTCTTGGTTTATATTGTCCTAACATACCCCAACTGCCCTTTAGCTCTTAAAATTCCAGAGTCTGGATAGGCAGATGGAACAGCTCTTAGTAACTTTCTGGTCTTAGCTTTGTACACTTTAGAGTCCTGCAATTTTGGACATAACTTTTACATCATATTTATACATATTTCACTAAATACTAATGAAAGGTTTTATTACTGCGTTTCATGCTGGTAATATTTCCCTTTCAATCAGATCTGATAACCATTCTTTGGCACAGAATTTCAGCATATTATGCAAATCAGTTTTTGCTGAGAGCACAGCTTGTATACTACTTAAAATTTACAAAACTGAAATAACTTCACTGGCCAAGAGCTGCACAGGTGTGTAAGAAGGTTGTATCCAGAACCTCAACACAGCCTGCCAGCTCTGCAGCACACGTGTCCCTTCTGAAGTTCCACTAACAGTAGCATAATGTATTGAACACAATAATATGAATGATCATTCTCCAAAATTCAGAATATTCTGTTTCTTTAATAAGTCTCTTAAACTTAGGAAATCTAAGACAAAGTGACCCATTGAGGGACTTAAGTGAGACCATAAAGAACATATGAGGAGGTCAGTAGCAGTTCTTAGGTTCCAGCTTAAATGTAAAGACAGTTCTTGAACACTGGATGTAAATAACATGGCTCACTAAGTAGTTTACAAGCAAATGTCAATTAAAAAAGAGAATCATTTACTTCATGAAAGCCTATATATGCTTCCTAGTTTCAAAAGCTTATGACAGACGTGAAAGCAAAATCACTCCATTCCCTCCCTGCACATATAACCACTGCCACTCTTTTCTCTTGCTTTTAGCCAGACGCAGTCCCCTTCCCCTTTCTTTCCAAGAACTGTAAAATACATTTCCAGACACTACAGTATTTCACAGAAGCAATGTTTTGCCTAGACTTAAACTACCCCATCACTCAGATATCCTGATTTATACGAGAAATCTTATCCAGTGTCTTATGTTATTCCAAATACACATGTACATTAACATCAAAATATTTTGACTGAAACATTACCTATTTTCACTCATGACTCAGTTAGGAGATCTCACTAAGTATTGTGCGATTTGCATAACAATGTGCAGACAGTTCACACCAGCTACATAGAACACGATTTAGTCTGCACATAAACAATGGCTAAATTCAAGCCAAATTAGTTTGCACTTGCCAACACCCCCAACTCCCTGACTGCTTCAGGCTCATTGACTCAGGATAACTCATGAAGCCACAAGGCTTGGAAACATTCAGTACTAAAGACACATGATCAATCTGTTGACCCCGCACCCCATCAGAGAACAGCTGCATTACAAGAGAGTATAATCTGACCAACATTTTTCCTGATGCAAAGTACCAACTGCCATAGCTGAGCCTTTGATAGCAGCAAGGCAGCCGTCAGGAACACCACTGGGCAACAGTTTGCAATCCCCACATCACCTCCAGCCCTAACCTTTGCTAAATGAAACATACACTTGGATCTTTCAGAATTCACGTATTACAAATCTATGGCTCACTCAGTCTATTTGCCCTACTAAGTGACAAGGACACTCTCAGTAAGACTCTTTCCAACTGCTATCTTTTGTTTAACTCCCCAGGGGATGCAGAAATTGGTGTTCTTGACTGTACAAGGACACAACATGGCACGTTTCAGTCTCTAGCAGCTGCCACCACCAGACACTTGGCTAAAAGATACAAGAAACTCTGCATACAGTAAGCAACAGTTGGGCAAGCAGCCCAGCCAACAGATTTTTAAGCCCTCGGTAGCTGAGAGGCAGCCTTATACTGGAGAAATTAAATTCTTCCAAAATTTGGTGGTTTATACTCCAAGTTCTGGGAGGGCCAGCTTTCCTTAGGCAGCAGGAGCTAAACATGGCCTTCAGAGTAAGAAACCACGGCAGCACACCCCGTGTGCTCCTTGTGAGACCAAAGGGTAGCGAGAGGACACAACATCTGCTATCTGGGACCTCGGGAAAGTCAGGACAACTGTCACTTGTGATCAAAAGGCACAGTCCCTTTAGAAAGCACATACACAGAAGTGCAAACATTAAAGCTACTGCTGCTCTGCATGTTCGCAGCATCATTGTAAGGTTTGTACTTTAAAAAGCTGGCTAACCTGGAATGTATGGAGAGTTCTTCAATTACGTTCCATAAGCTAGCAAGCAACCTAATTAAAGAGATTTCCATCAACACATTTTTGTTCCCAATTCTGCAGTCATTATTTATGCAAATAATCTTATCAGCTGCTCTAATAGAAGTCACTGTGAGATAGAAGCAAGTGTTATGCTACTTAAACACAGGTCTCACTTACATATCTCCCATATTAAGGATACAGAACAATATAGATAGGGAACCTATGCTACTAAACACAGCTGGGAAATCGTAATTTCCCCTTGCTCAGGGGTTACGAAAGAAAAAAGCACACTGTAATTATTATACAGTATACACTATATATTACATAGTAAAAATTAAGAACCCTGTCATTGACAGTGGAATTAGGAAAGCAAGCAGAATGACACCTTTGCATAAGCTTAATGAGAAAAGCTACTCTAAGTCAGTGCTTTAGGTAACACTGAAGTTTTGTTTTGCTGTCCAATTTAACAGCAACAATCATAGTCCTAATTAGTGTCATCATATTTATACAAAGCAGTTAACTCATTCACAGCTGAGATAATAAAAAGGTTCATCGATACCAATGAAAAATTAACCTTACTATTTAAATTCTAGTGTAGTAGGATTTATTATGCACCCAGGGATACTCAAAGAGATCCCAGCATGGTTCCTTTCTGATCTATGCACTTTCATCAAGAACACAGGAACATGTAGATGGTGCAAGACACCCTGCTTGGCTGTTGTCTGACAGAAAGTAACCAACCTGAGCCACATGAAATGGTCTCAGTATCCTAAATGGAAATTTCTCTAGTATCCTAGATACAGACAGGCCTTTTTGAAAGTACTTTCCCATCAGGATGGGACATGTTTGACAAGTCTTTATGAACATTATGTAATACTTCTGCAGTAAGGAAAGGAACATAAGAGGGATAAGGAAAATCAGCTTCTTAAGATTTTCAAAATGTAGGGAAATAAGTACAGCTAACAATTGTACAATCACATTACAGGTTCTGATGGGTGATGTTTGCCCAAGTCTTATTTTAGTCCTACAAAACCAGTCGCTGTCTGCTACCCCTGAGAACTCCATGATTTGGTTTCACCTCAACAGGGGAGGGTCGATACAATCATGTTGTTTCCAAAAAATACACAACGCTTGTAGAAAAAACTTGTAGAAATAACTCAGCCCAACTGTTCCACTGCACACTACATATGTTGACTTTATCACTGACAATGAATGCACCTATCATTAGGACACTGGCCAGCACTACCTCAATTCTGTTTCCTTTTTTACTTCCAAAATCACACACTGCAACAGCTGAATATGGATATGTCACTCTTCCAGTACCCTCTGCTCCCACAAACCACCCATGGAATCTTTCATTCCACTGAAGTTACCACTGGACAATTTAAAATTTCAGGTATGGAGTTTAAACAGGGACTGTGCCGTAACATCCCTCTTATTTCAGGCAGTCAGGGCACACATGAAAAATATCTTCCGGCACTGACTTCTCGCACCAGAATTTTAAGGCTCCATTTGGTTGCTATGTGGAAACTGGAAAAAATAATGACAAACTGTACTACTCAATTAATCTTTCTTCTAGTAAACGGATTATATTCTTTGACACAGTTCACAGCTCTGTAAGAGCAAGGTCTTGAAGACAGAACAACAGAATACCTCTGATAGTTTCAGGACATTTTGTCTGGATCAGTTTGCATTCTCTTATGTATTATGTAAGATTCCAGAAACTTAAATTTGAGTTTTATACAGACAGGTCCTGCAAAATTGTGCATGAATGCCAAGATACCAAAAAATGACCAAGTTCACAACCAAAAAGACATTCAATATGCAAATTATTTTCAGAAAACTACAGTCAGTACCTTGCAAGTCAAGGTTCTTTAATGAACTTAATGTGTCAAGCGTTTTCTTACTCCAAATGTTCTCCATCATACAAGGACAAGTCAGAATAGGAAAAAACTTGGACACAATCACACATTTTCTTGCAATGTCTGGCATCTCAAAAAAAAAAAAGGAAAATTCTTCTCAAGTAGCAAACACGGCAAGAAAAACACAAAGTGAGAGAGCTTTTTATTTCATCAAGTCCTCCGAAGAAAAACAGCAAATTCCCAGTTTCAGCTCTCTATACAGTATTATCCCACAAACTCCATGGTCAGACGTAATGTAAAAGCCCTAACTGAAATTTAAACACAAGCCTGCCTTAGTCATCTGCAATTTTCAGAGTCTTTAATAAGGCTCTTAGTCAAAACTCTTAAATTTACCTACTATGGACTAAGCTCAAGATATCAACAAGAACCAGTTAAAGGCTTTAGAATGCAAAAATATTTCCAGCAGTGGTGCAGCTATAATGCTAAATGTCCTCAAAATGTGATCAGGAGCAGAGAGGTAAGATGGCACCATTTGCCAGTGGTGTTTCAGGAAAGCCCCAACTGGAAACCAACGCTGAAAAGCAATGGAAGGCTCTTCCAGTGCCATGGGCCTATGACAGGTTAGGTGAAATTCAAGATTGGTGAAGGTGAAATATAGAAAGGAGGAAAACCCTACCTACAGAAGCAACAATAAGCTCTAAGTTAGCTGCTACTAACTTGGGAAAAGAGATTGTACAATATCATTCACCGTGATTTCAAAATGTCTGTTCAGTGCTCATCAGAAATCAAAGATACAAAGCACAATAGTAAAGACCACTAGGAAAGGAACAGGGAAGAAGAACAGAAAGGTGTTATTATGCCACACTATATGCAAACATTGTGATCTCATCTCAAGTGCTGCATGGTTATAATTATCTCCCCTGAAAAAGAGTAGAGAAACAGAGGTGTCACAGAGAAAATTAAAGATAAAGTGTAGGTATAGAATGGCTCTGTTGCAAGATTTTTCAGACTGGAGAAGAGAACACAGATGTGAGATGACGAGAATGAGGCTTCTAGAGCCACAAGCAGAAGGGATGTGACAAATTTAAAATAAAAACTACAATATTTCAGAATAAATCATTAAAAAATTCAATAAAGGTATCAACTAGAGTAAGTTTAAGAGCAACAAATCAAATTCCCTCCAAACATAATGAAATTGTGAAACTCAATGCCATAGCATGTTAAGAGTCCAAAAACCATATATGAAGTTTTAAAAAATCCTAGACAAATATTTGGAAAATACTGTATTCATACTGCATTCAGTGGCAGAAAACTAGAATAAATCATCAGAGAAACGAATACTACAAGTTTGCTCTGTTAGCTCTGAGGAACAAGAATTAATTTGACCTTTGCTACAAAATAGCAGAGACGGGAGTAATGCAGGAACAAATTTCAGGATCTGCCATGTGGATAAAGCACACTAAACTACAGCCCCACATGTCAAAGTAGATGGGTATGTTATCAAAACTGGTGCTTTCTAAACTGTTCGTTAAAACACTTCCAACACGCTCTGGGAATTAAAGTTTTGTTAGTAAAATCTTATCTCCTCCAAGAACCATTTTCAGAAATTAATGTGAACCTTTACAGTAGCAGGAATATAAACCACATAACGAAGTGGAATAACTACCCTCCTTTAAGAACTTTGCGGCTGACTGATGGAAATCACCTTTCTCCTCATGTGACCATGCACTGTTTGAGAACTTTTGCTCAAGTATTTTATCTAAACACTTCCTTGAAAACTTGCCCCACAACTTCCATGGAAGCACCATCATTCATTTCAACACTATGAACTTTTACATGGCCTGATATATATTCCATGAATTTACATTGTTTTAGAATATGCTGTTCTGTATGCAACATATTGCAACATGAGTTACAGCCCTCACTTCAGCAGGAATTCAAGTTTCAGTAAGTTATGAACACATCATATATCTTTAAAGGTTTGTCAGGTTTTAACTGACAATTTTCTTTGTCATTTCAAGAGAAACATAAGGGACACAGAATTGTCTTGGTTTCTTCCACATCGGCAGTTTTTATCATCAAATGCTCCTCTAAATGGCATTTTTTTTTTGTCTGACAACTCTTGCACATTAATGTATTTGGGAGGTGGGAGTGGAACTTTTGAATAATTTTACTGAAATGTACCAATACCTACCTGCTTTTACTTCAGTTTCAAGGGAACACTGATTCCTAGATAAACTGGTTTTCAAGATGCTATTTTTATTCTCTGTTCTTTCTTTTATTGCTCCTTTTGTTCTAGTGC
Source organism: Pardalotus punctatus (assembly GCA_013400915.1). Taxonomy (NCBI): domain Eukaryota; kingdom Metazoa; phylum Chordata; class Aves; order Passeriformes; family Pardalotidae; genus Pardalotus; species Pardalotus punctatus. The sequence goes on from VZTX01009928.1 coordinate 162,849, forward strand.
ATCTTTATCTTCCAAGCCCTTTTCAAGTCTGTCCTCCTCTGCCCTGACCTTTCAGAACACAACCCTGTTCAATCACACCATCAGACATCTTTCCCCTCCTCCTTTTTACATTCTTGCCCAGTTTTTACATATTCTGTCAACTGTGAATAAAATAAAGGGCACCAGCAATAAAAACCACATCTTGAGACACATTCACTTCTCTAATGAAAAGCCATAAAAGTTGCCTCATTTTCATTCAGCCGCTCTTTTCCCCACTCACTGCTTTTCTTGATCAACCACTTCACTAAGTTCGAAATTTGGTTTAAACTTGGATTCACGAACCCTCAAAGGTCATTACAGCAGTATTTTCAACCATTCCATCCCAGTTTCCTGGGGAAGACCATAAAACACCCACAAAAGCAAACTCAGAAGGGAAAAGCATATTACCACCAACTTTTCCTACCTACTGGGAATCTACAAGTTAAAGAGACATAGCTCTGTTGCATATGGCTTGTAGAGCAGTAAATTCAGCAAAGATTTCTGAATATGGTAGAAATTCAGCAGTAAACAACTGAGCTGAACAACCATGAACTAGTTCAGCTAGCAAAAAGTAAATGAGCTTGGCCTGAAGGGTCCAAGTCAGATGATGCCATCTTCACTCCAGCAAGTACGAGATCAATAGGACCTCTCCTCAGAACAGCACAGACAACACCCTATGCTACTGCTTCACTTAGCAGAGACATCAAAAGTCACAGCTGAAAACCACACAAAACTACTGAGATGTTGCTGTCCCCCTTCCCAATCACAGGTTAAAATGACAAATATTCCTGTTAAATGGCTAACAGAGCCATGAAGTGAGAGAGAATCATTAAAATGATTGATATTAGTGACCACAGATATCAGCTTCCATGGTGCTGCACTGAATTATTTATTAATAAGTTTCCATTGCTACAGAAGTGTCAGCTGAACTCACTCCAGCTTCACCACTCTCTGCACACTAACAGCTGCCAGTGTTCAAAATATTTTGGAGGGGGGCCTTCTACAAATAATACTTACCAGTAACACTTAAACCTAGGATTTTTTTAAGAAATACTACAAATACTCCAAGCAAATTAAACCCTTGGTATAATGGAGTCATTTGGGAAGGGAAGACAGTGGTGTTGTTTGGTCCACTTCCAGTTTTATTTCTAGAGCTACCTCTTACTTGTGGTGGCACACGTCTCTGGGGAATTTCTTGTTTGGTGGAAAAGTTGACTCCAAGACTTCTTTTCCTTTCCTTCTTTCTTCTTGCCTCTCCATGGAAATTCAGAATATCATCCAAACACAACCATCTGTTTCTACACCCACAGAAGCCTCCCTAGCACGGGTACACAACAGTCTGTGTAACACCTCTACTCCTCTCTGGCACTCCTTAGAAAAAAGGGAGAGGCACAGCCAGCCTGGGTGGCAGGGACCAAGCTCACCTCCAGCTCCCCACTGCTGAGACTGCCACAGCACCACCAGCATCCAGGTTGTGCCTTGTCACTCTCCAGAACATGTTCCTGAATGACACTGCAAACTGTTATATAAGCCAAAGTTTTATTTATCAAATTGCATGTTATGCTTCAGCATCACGTTCTGTAAGTTTACTGCAATTCATTACCATCTTGATATTTTACAGTACACAAGGGAATGTTTCTAAAGCACTAAAACTTTGCATCAATCTCCTCCAAATCCCAGCCAAGGGAGGCAAGCACAAGAAACATCACCGGCTCTTGGTCGGAGCACGTTTTGTCATTTATTCCAATAGAAGGTGACTGGAGTCAAGGGAAAGGAGAATTACATTCCGTGCTACATGATTAGACTACAAAATGTCACTCTTTTACAGCACATAGCCAGAGGTTTAAAAGGACAGAAAGTGACAATGTGATCCTCCATCCCCATCTCTGGCCTAATTTGTTCATAAATCTTGCCTAAATTAACTCTTGCTTTTTAAAGTTTCCAACACAGTACGTGGCCCTACAGATTATTATTCCTCATTGTTACAAATCTTGTAACTTCTACTCTAATGTTCTTAAGCTTCAATTTCCTCTCACTGAAAATCTCTGCTATCTGGTCCAAGAGCCCTTCCACTACAGAATTAATACTTTCCATGACACAGAAATTAAGTCACATTTCTATTGTTGCTAGAGCATGTTAACTAGGCTGCTATTTTTGACATTTTCACCTGGAAACACCCTTTCTAAAGCATCGCAGGGATATTCTTTGAACCATTCCCAGTAAGTCAATCAACATCCTTCCTGAACAGTTGACATTAGTAGCTACCACACAGCTGACACACACACAGAGGTGGGAAAACTTCCCAGATTCCACTCAGATGTTTAAAGTGTTTTCCCAGCCATACCACTGCACAGTGAGCTCCTCTTCACTTGCCTACCAAACTGTTCCTCCTCCTGATACGTTCCCCTCCAGCCCCATGTCACTGATTTTCAGAAGCTTTTGCCATGTCAGCAATACAGAACTTCACTGGTCATATCCAGACAAATCAGGTTAGGTCTCCCAACGCTATCCATATAAAAAAAACCCCACAGAAACAAAACTTTCTACACATATCTTATTCAAAATATTAGTGAACAAAGCTTGTTATACAGTGTTGGTGTCTGTTCTACCACAACATTAAACAAATGCATTTAGTTAGCTTTTTCATCTAAAGCTAATATCTATCACAACAGATACACCTTTGTGGAGTACACTTTTAAGGACTCAGCTCCCAGGGGACACATTATTTCCCAATTCCCAATAACATCTTTGCAATCCAGAAAGTCACCTCACATCTCTTTCACATTGCCACACAAACCAACATCTCTGA
>VZTX01009928.1:166298-184002 GCA_013400915.1 Pardalotus punctatus
TCAAATTGCATGTTATGCTTCAGCATCACGTTCTGTAAGTTTACTGCAATTCATTACCATCTTGATATTTTACAGTACACAAGGGAATGTTTCTAAAGCACTAAAACTTTGCATCAATCTCCTCCAAATCCCAGCCAAGGGAGGCAAGCACAAGAAACATCACCGGCTCTTGGTCGGAGCACGTTTTGTCATTTATTCCAATAGAAGGTGACTGGAGTCAAGGGAAAGGAGAATTACATTCCGTGCTACATGATTAGACTACAAAATGTCACTCTTTTACAGCACATAGCCAGAGGTTTAAAAGGACAGAAAGTGACAATGTGATCCTCCATCCCCATCTCTGGCCTAATTTGTTCATAAATCTTGCCTAAATTAACTCTTGCTTTTTAAAGTTTCCAACACAGTACGTGGCCCTACAGATTATTATTCCTCATTGTTACAAATCTTGTAACTTCTACTCTAATGTTCTTAAGCTTCAATTTCCTCTCACTGAAAATCTCTGCTATCTGGTCCAAGAGCCCTTCCACTACAGAATTAATACTTTCCATGACACAGAAATTAAGTCACATTTCTATTGTTGCTAGAGCATGTTAACTAGGCTGCTATTTTTGACATTTTCACCTGGAAACACCTTTTCTAAAGCATCGCAGGGATATTCTTTGAACCATTCCCAGTAAGTCAATCAACATCCTTCCTGAACAGTTGACATTAGTAGCTACCACACAGCTGACACACACACAGAGGTGGGAAAACTTCCCAGATTCCACTCAGATGTTTAAAGTGTTTTCCCAGCCATACCACTGCACAGTGAGCTCCTCTTCACTTGCCTACCAAACTGTTCCTCCTCCTGATACGTTCCCCTCCAGCCCCATGTCACTGATTTTCAGAAGCTTTTGCCATGTCAGCAATACAGAACTTCACTGGTCATATCCAGACAAATCAGGTTAGGTCTCCCAACGCTATCCATATAAAAAAAACCCCACAGAAACAAAACTTTCTACACATATCTTATTCAAAATATTAGTGAACAAAGCTTGTTATACAGTGTTGGTGTCTGTTCTACCACAACGTTAAACAAATGCATTTAGTTAGCTTTAATCTAAAGCTAATATCTATCACAACAGATATACCTTTGTGGAGTACACTTTTAAGGACTCAGCTCCCAGGGGACACATTATTTCCCAATTCCCAATAACATCTTTGCAATCCAGAAAGTCACCTCACATCTCTTTCACATTGCCACACAAACCAACATCTCTGACACACTTAATGGACCCTAAACCAGCAACATCCCTCTCATGTTCTCCAAGTGGTGTCCTACATTTACCATGCACTGGTCTGGTACCTTGTGTGATAGTTTGTAATAGTTCATGACAGAACTGCAGCAACGTTGTGTAAATGACAATGCACAGAACACAGCCCGTAAAATGCTACCCAAGGATTAATCTTGCAGAAATTGGTGGAGCTGCAAGAGTAGGTCTTTCCATAGTCATAAGGCAAGAGGTTATACTCTGAATATTAAATTGTTCTTTCATAAAGCTGGTCTAAAACCACTTTCATACAAATGCAGTTGCTGTTGTAACCTAAAAACTGAATGTTCCTCTCCCTGCAGCTGAAAAATGAAAGGGAAAACATACTCAGTAATGTTTTTCACTATGAATAATCCAGCTGTAGTAAATGAAAGTGTTTGTGGTATCTTTCATTAAATGTAGTTAACAATTGCTCCTCACAGCAAATACAAAATTGGATAATGCCAACAGAGACCTGCACAGGATTCCTTCCCCCTCTTCACCATCATTTTTTTCTATCAACTTCTGTTACTGGGGAATAAAATCATTTAAATAGGGTTTTAAATGAGTTAGGGGGGAAAAAAAAGGAGCCTTCCTTTCTCTGCTATTAGGGATCTAAAACAGTTCAAACCATGACTAAATACACTTACCATTTTTTATCTTACTCTAGTCCCAAGAAGAAAGCATGGTCCGTGTACTTTCTAGTAAGTTAAGCAAATCAACAAAATGTTTCATTTTCTCTGCCCTTCCTCCCCTCTTATCCAGTACACTTCCAGGTTTACCAAGCCAGAGGATTTTAGCAACACTGCCCTCTCCCCTTCAAGAAGCATTTCACTTCTAGGAAACAACATGCACCAGATATCTTCAGGAAAGGTAAGATCAAGTTCAACAAAGACAGTAGATCTTTGCATGGAATACAGTTTCCAAGGGCTCTAAGCTGGATCATATAGTGGACATTATTTTCATTTTAAGCATTTCTGAGTTAAATTACACTGCTTGAAGCGTTAATCTCATCATAAACTGAAGTATACTTAAAGTGAAATAAATGAACTTTCACATTTAACCAAGCCAAAATTACACTCTAAAGACATGAAGCCTCTAAAAAGTAGCCTGAGGTTATCAAATACCAGCAGCACGTCAACATCAGTACCATGGGTGCCACAAGGTCATGGTGTTGACATTAAGAATGAAGTTCCTCTCTCTGAAAAATCAGCACCTCTATATTTGACTCAAACTTGGTCTAAGCAGAAGAAAAACATATATATTAAAAGACAAGCTATGGATACCATTTTTTCACCCAACATCTGGGACATCTCATGGCATCCTTACTTTCATGCCTGCTCTGTAGAACTCAAGTGACTGATGAAAAGCACTTCTTGTGCCACAGTTTCCTTACAGGAGTCTAGTAAACCTCCATGTAAGTTCTTACATCTTCCTTGATTCATGTCATACACGACTATTCCTACAACAGACATGGGAACATGGCAGGGATTTAAAAAATTTTTAAAAAAGGAAAAAAGCTATGAACATCTGAATATTCACTACAGTACCATCTCACAGCAAAGACTCATTCTGATGTTTTCTTTATTGTGGAAAAGGTACCAGTAAAGTCCACCTAACAGATCTATCTACACCCCCCAAAGTTTAATGAAACCTGGCATTTCTAACACTTGCAGTTTTCTTTAAAATGTCAGCACCTTCAGATTTGTATGGTGCTCTTGAGCCTTCTGGATTGGTTTTGTTTTCTCTCCTTTCTCTGCAAGGGATTAGGAAACTGAGAACTTGTCACTTCCCAAACAGGTTTACATAAACCAGCCCTAATTAGAGCCTAAATCTGCTACAGTCAGCATCATGAAAGATCTCCACACTTCCCCGAGTACCTCAAAGATCACTGCACTGCCAGGGAGTATGGACAAAGAAAATCTCTTACTGATCTTCAAATAGTTACTGAACAGAACCCACAAAAATTATCAGTGTGAATGAAGTTAAATAAGACTGAGATTCCATGTTGAAATACATACCTCTGGAAAATTTTCCGGCATTAGTTCTTGGTGGCAGCACAAAATTTTAGTATTGAAGCTAACTGTTCAAAACAGTGAAAGGTCTAAAGCTCTTTCACCATTATGGAGGGACATATCAGGAAGTCTGTTTTTCAAAGAAAGCCTATTTTGACAAAAAAGTCCTTCTCCATTTTAAATACCACTGAGAACTGCAATCATGATTTTTTAAATTGAGTCCCAGAGACGCTTTAGAATTTTTAATGTTTTATATCCATGTGATGATACTTAAATCATTACAAAGAAACCACAAAGGTGACACTTCAGTTCCACACAACAGTCTCTCTAAAGTGACCTACAACATGCACTGACTCAAATAACTCACTTTTATTAGTTTTTTTCTGATGAGGTTCCCTCTCCCCAAGACACTGTTCCATCATTAAGCCAACCAATTAAACAAAATACTGAGTTTTGTATCATTTGGCTTTAAAAATACCATGAAGACAAAAATAAAAACCATTTCCACTGTTGCAGTAAGCAACATGATGGCTTATCTTTTTCTCCACAATATTTCACTATTCTTTTCTTCTCCCAACCCTCCACAATATCACAACCTTCTGGAAGAGCCTTACATTTTCCGTGGTAAAACACATTAGTTTCCATCAAAAGGGGCTGAAAACTGACATGCCACCATGCTGCCTGTCAATGTCCCTGCTGCCCCCCACTGTTAATTCAACTATTCTGCTCACAGGAAAGCTGCTGCCAGCAAGTTCATGCTCACAAAACTCAGAAGTCTGCTGGAATTGAGGAGCATGTTCATTACAAAATATTTTGTCTCCAGTATTGACAGTGTTTTCAAATCCTGTCACAGTAACATTGAGTCAGGCAGGAAAACAAACATTTCCATTACCTACTTTAAAGCTGAAGATCACTAATTGGTATCTTGTTATCTCTTGGATGATGCAGAAAACACCTAAAGCAGCTGTAGGTAGACAGGATGACAGAATACTCTATAACCTGATTTCAGTCAGGTGCTAGACCTTTACCATTTCATATTAGGTCACCAAATCTGCACTCCCAAAATTTTCTTGCTTTTCACATAGACCTAACTTGCCAAATTAAGAGCACTGAGATCTCTGAAGATGTATCTGATTCACCTCAGAACACCCAGACGTGTTTGCTGCCCTACTGACAAGCTTGGCTCGTCAGACCAGAACAAATTTCTAGCAATGGCCTGATTTGCACACACAGTAATAGAGGTGTAACTACAAGGTGGTTTCCTGTTTGATAAATGAGTGTACAGAAATAGAAGAGAGGCAGAAATGGAAGAGCAGCTCTGGTTTAGCCAGTAGCCCAGCTAGTCCTCCAGGACCACAAAGCAGGAGCAGTGCTGATGCTCAGGGAAGCAAGCAGATGGAGGGAAGCCGAGCATGTTGGCAAAGCTCGGGGCCCGTGAGGCTACACAGGGAGAGCACATGCAGAAACAGTGTGAAGAAAGGAACTGTTCACATGGGGACTGAACAGTAAATAATTCTGATGCTAGGGCAAGTGTTGAAGCCAGGCTTGAAACAGAAGGCATCAACTGTAAAAAAGGATGTACTAAAAGGCATTAGCAAGAACACCGATTCTCGATACCTGTCAGTTTGAAAAGGGAAAATTCTTTATCTAGACAATTTATGGAGCTTAAATTTTCTATACAAATTATAATATGGCTGAGGACCAAGGAGACATTTTAATTAAATCACTGATAGGAATGTCTCCTTAATGAAAAGTTTTTTACTATGTACTCTGAGTTGAACAAAGATCCACTTTCTTTTCAGCAGATAAAAATACCAGAAAGACCAACAACTCATAAAAATTACTAGTAAGTTATGAAGTTCAAAGAGAAAGGAATTGCTGTTAAAATAAACGCTTCTCAATAGGAGAGGCTATTTAAGATCAAGCAAGTTCTAATTCAGTTGCTCCTAAACAAATTAATTTCAGAGTAAAAGAGAGCTCTGGTGCCATTCTGTCAGTGGCAGCTGTGTTTTGAAAGGTTCTTGCCGCTCCCTTCTGTCCCCTGATACTCACTGCTGCACTCAGAGGTGCCAATACAATTGTTTGCATGACTGTGCTCTAAGTCAGGGTTTCAAGAATTATCCCATTTAAAGGGGAAAACACAAAGCAAAACAGTAAAAATATCCCAATGAAATACTTAAATACAGCCTACACAACAACCACATAAAAAACCTGATGTGATAAGCTAAGACGGAAGTAACAGAAACATCTGAAATTGAATCATTCATGTCTGGCAAGAGACTACACTCCTCCTTTCTTCCTCCTCCCCTTTTTTCCAAGTATTCTCTTCCCCAAGAAGAAAAAACCCCACCCATGTCTAACAAGTTCTACTGTTAAGAGCTTGGAAGAAGTACACAGAATACAAAAACCAAGACAGGATGGAATCAGATTTTTTTCTGGTTTTCAGTAAGAGGTAACATGGAACTCCCTGCAACTTTCACTCCAAGACACAAGATGTAGCAAATAGGATAAAATACCTGGGGAAAAATAAGAGAAGCACTGAGGAAAGCACAGAGGGGAACATTTGCTAAAAAAAAAATTAAAATAAAACCATAAAAGGATTTTCTTCCAAAAATGGCAAAAAAAAAAAAAGGAAGAATTAGCGTTTACTATATTGGTTAAAAGAAACCATATTATCACGTTTGTGTAGCAGAATCTCTTGGTCTTGTGTCTCTATTTGAACAAGCACATATTATGACAATTCAACATTCTAGACAAACAGTATAAAACATTGATATGAAACAAGGCTGAGCTCAAAAGACTAGCTTTGACTATTATTGCGGTGTCTTCTGATTAAATATATATAACACCTGCTGTAATGTGTAAAAACAGAGGAAAATCTAGAGGGTTTACTTGTTTAAAATAGAAATTGATTGCTTCATGAACAGCCCACTTACCAAAGCATGATTTTTATTTAGAAATGTGCCATTTTCCATGAACACCAACAGAGAATAGCGTAAGGAAGCCTGAAAGATTTTTTGGATGGCAAACAGACTATTGATATGATTATCAGACATCATCACAAGTTATGCGACTCTAACTCAATTACACAGCCACTGAACAATTTCTGCATGAACACAAGCACTTAATTAAAAATAAAACACACTTAGCATGTTCTTTTCAACTGCTCAATACAAAAAATAACCTACCCATTTAGGAAAAAAACCCACCTGTTCCCACAAAAGACTATAGACAGGAGTTTGAGATATGCACAACATTTATTGTTAATTACGTACTCCATTGGCTTTGATATTCTTTCATGAAAGCAAATCAGAAAAAAAAAGCCCAACACAAATGTTCTTTAAAAATATTTAGTTTCAAACAAAACTTCTACTTCAATATTTTCCACCTAGCTTGAGACAAGAGCTCTAGTTTAAAGGCTCTACATTCTTTAGACTGGAAGAGACAGGATGAAATTCCTGCCTCGACTTAACAGTTTTGAAGCAGTAAAGAATCCAGTCCCAGAAGTTACAAAGGATGCAATAATGCTATTTCTCTTACACCGCAGCAATCAGGAAGCACCAACAGGTGCCTGACCTCGCAAAGTTTCCAAGCAAGATGAACCAGACTAAAGTCAGCACAATAAATACACTGCAGGTCTTAGAGACAGTCCAAAGGGAGCTTCAGTCATTGGGGTTCCCCATCACCTTCACCTTCCCCATCAGGGCTCCCTCTGCTCTCCTGCTGATGGACTCTGCTCATGATCCTTCACACTGCAGGAAAAGAAACTGAAGGAAGGCACTGTAGAATTACCAGAGTAAACTGCTATCAGGTTACTGCTGACAGAGCTCCCAAGGTGAGCACAACAGAAACAGAACTTGAGACAGCGGTTCCCATTAAACTTTGGGAGAGTTCAGAGCCAACCTAGCACAGAGTCTTCATGTATTGTTCAATCATGAAAATAAACTACCTGGTTTAATATTTTCCCTTATGTCCCCAGGGAGGGGGAAAACCCCCCAAAACAAACACCAAACCGAAACACAAACATGTTAATGCATTGTGAGGATGACCCAGTACAACATGTCTGAGCCTACGTGAGTGTTTCACAAACACCTGCTGTGTTGGGTGGCTGCTTTCCCTGTCTATGACAAATTCTATTTTAACATTCACCTGTCCTACTACAAATAATTCCATCCACAAGAATTGATCTTAAACACTCTGAGCAATCCAAATAGCTGTTATTTTATTTAATTCATTACTTTCATTCTACGGGTAATATTCTCAATTTTTTCCAGCTCTCTCAAATCTAAAAGCAGCAAATCCCAAAACACATTTTCATAAACCCCAAGTCCATTAATTCATTAGAAATGTAATTTCTGATTATGAGGAATGGAAATAGGAGCTCATCTTCATAAAGCATATGAACTCTCGTACCTGCATTTGGAAGATGTAAAACATATTTCTGCTTTTGAAAATACCTAGAAAGCTTTTTAACATCATATTTACAGGGAACAACTTTTAGATGTGGCCTCCAAGGCTGATACTATTTAGGAATGAAGGAAAGTAATGGAGAATATTTCTGAAGTATCTTGCCTAAGTCACGTAGATGTTTTTACTGAATATATGATCCAACATAAGCCTGCATTCTGTTCTTCAAGGGCTGAGTTTTATTTCCAAATATAAAATAATATAACCATTAAAAATTAACCATTAATAATACAACCATTAAAATATAACCATTAAAAATTGTCAGTGCAATTTCACACATCAATAGCATGTTTCAATAATGGCTTTGGCTCATTCAAAAAAATACATCAGAACACTGCCATTTGAGGGTTATTTCAGAAAAAATTTGAAAGAACCTCTTTAAGGTTTCTAGAACTATCTTCACCTGACTTCTCCACTTAAACTTTACACATGGTAAACAGCAGCAGTAAATACTTAAGCATACGTCAGTACAGAAACTATATTCAGTTTTGTTTCTAAGTTTCTAATACTCCCAGGATGTTAAGAAGATTATACCTTCAAGTGACACTGTCTGCTTGGAATCCAGTCAATTTAAAAAGAAAGAAACTGGATTTACATTCATTTCACATTCCTCAGCTTTCCTAATCCTTCTGACAAATTTTACAGTTTGAAGAACATGGCTGTGGTAGAAGCAGCAAAGTAACTTCTCACAGAGGCAAATGAAGTAAACAGACTAATACAATTTATTTTCTTGAAACTTCCTTGCTTGTATTAATATTGGATAAAATATTTCTTGAGAAAACTTTGACTACCATGTTGATAAGCATTTATGTAATTTTTTAAACCAAGTTACTATAAAAAAGCACAAGCACTCTGGAAAGACAAAGGAAAACTTTTTATTTTTGTTCTTTCAGAATGGAACAAATTACATCTTCTAAAAATTGAATGTCGATGGCTGGAAGCCCAAATCTGTTTCATCTTTCACCATAAGCACAGGAAGTAAGGTCACTGACAGATTTTAATTGAAAACATCTTCAAACCAGCCTTCTGCTCTAGATCAGGATTTTGTTCTGTGACATGCAATTTCTATCCCAATACATCACACAAGTTAGTCCCAACTCAGCGGCAGCTTCAGTTTTAAATACAGACACCACTGGAGAAGTTACCCAAGCAGAACACAGTGCAGCTGACAAACAACAGTCTGTCTCCCATTCAAAAAGTAACCTGATACTGGCCCAGAGGGGTCTGCTGCATAAATGCTGGAGCTTTGTCTCCAAGTAATGCTCAGCTCTATCACTGCGGCTTTGTGGTTGAGCAGTGCTCACTGCAATCTGCAGACATGAGGTGGAATTTATTTACAAGAGAATTACGGGCCACAGGAAAAGGCGAGACAGGCTCAACACCTAATCAAGCTCACACCCAACTAGAAGAAGAATAAACACTCCCTCCACCACCCTGCAGCTTCAATCAACTGCCTTTAAATGAGGAAAGCAATTTACTTAGAGGCTCCCCACGAACTAGTTCAATACATTATTGGCTGGGGAGCAAAAAAATGAGACTTTTCTTGTAAGAAATCATACCACTTTCATTTTCTTATTCAGTATCAAAACATTCAATAAGAAATTCAGTCCAATAGGGTGTGAATTAAGAAAAAAGAGGCTGATAACAAAACCTATAAATTTTATCAATACTACTTAAGAAAAAAGATCTCTACCTGTATTGTCTACCTGTCCTATGTGACCATTTATTTTCAGGTGCATTTGCAGTTCTCAAATATATCTTAACAGACATCTGAGAGTTTCCTATTAAAACTCAGACCAGTTACCCATTCAGAAAACACCCATCTGCACAGTTCTAAGGCAAGGGCTGAAGTCAGGTATTCAAGAGAGCCACAAAAACCTCTCCAACTCTGCAATATCAAGCAACCTCCTCCTACCACAAAACTTCCGAACTCAGCCTTCCATTCTCAATACCCTGATCTATATTCCCAATTTCACGCATTCTCACCATAGCTCCAGCCCCTAGTGTTACCTTTGCTGTTCCTTATTTCAGTATCCTGCTGAACTTCCCCTTTGGCACAGACCCACGGCCGGCAGCACACACAACATGGCAACTGAAAGATTTCCTCTGGTGCCATTTCTTTGCCCAGTCTCCCAATTATCTTGCATCACTTAGGACTTTCTGCTTGCACCATCACTCCCATTGCTAGGGACAAGGGCAAACCCTACTTTCTGTGCCAAGATGAAGTTCCCAGTTTGCCCAACTACACATTTAACAGAAATAGCGATAAAGTGTTGTGAGCACAATACTGCCTCTCTATCCCACCTGTGAGATACAAAAATACTAGTAATAATTCAGTTAATGAATAAAGACATGTAGACTCACATCCATACCACTCACTTGTACCTGTTGTCTCAGTGATAACCTATGCAGTATTACAAAATGCTTCACGAACTGAACTTGCATAGAGACCAACCTAGCATGTTCCTCCTGCCTGTCATTACCACGCTAAAGTCACTATAGCAAGGATTACAAAATGATCTTTGGAACCTTAAAAAATGTTAAGCTTAAAAATCAACCAACATAAAAACCACAGACTGTTTCTTCACTTGATCATCATACCAAAGTTCTCAGTAATCAACAATATTAATCCCAATGTTGCAGTCTGCACATAAATTACATTATTATTTTTTATTTGTAGTATCTCACAAAAACAGAACTGCTAAGTATTTCATATCACTGTTGCAATCGTCTTCTGCTAGATCATTATACAAGCTCATCTGTCAACTCCAGTGACACATTACATTATTGCCCCAAACCATGCAATTCAGGGTTTCGTTATCCCCACTGCTAAAAAGATCAGCAGTTAGAAAATGTCTTGTTCACTGGAGTTCAAGTCTTCTTTTCTTCCTTAACATAAACAACTATTTACTACACTTCTCTTTATGTTTAATCTTTTATGTGTTTGAATAAAGCCCTGTCCACCTGGGTTTCTTCCTAGATTAGGCAATCTGAACTGTCTCTAGCAGCCTGTCTCTCCCTTGAAGGACAAGGCCCTTCACTAGACACAACATTCCAGCTGAAGGTCTTCTGCTACCGAAGAAAACAAATGAGTTATTACACAGGATATATATGCCCAAGTTCAAGACCAATGTGTCCACCAGGTCCAGCACCACTGTGATCCTGTTGAATCCCATTCTGTCTGTGGTTCCTGATAAACACCAGGTCCCTTAATACAACACTGCCACATTGTCTAGCCCACACCTCATGGTTTTCAATTTAAATTCAAATTCAATTCTGTTTCAATTTCAAAGCAGGTTTTCAATTCCTCCAGTATGATACTATTATGCAGGTTCCTTACTGAAAAGTGTGGATTTCAGGCCCTTGATTTACTGTTTCCACCATTCCTCCCTCCTCTTCCCCTTACTTGATGGTGAATTTCAGCCTCTTATCTATTTCAAACCACAAGACCTGACACGCTGTCTTGACCACATGGCTTAAGCCAATTCAAAATTCTGTACAGGATATTCGTTCATAGAAGAGAAGCCTCACTAAATCAGAGAGGAGAATGGAAAAGGACTAAAAGGATTAGAAAACATGCACATGAAGAGCAAACAGGCAGGGGATGTAGGCTGAAACTACTAAAACTGAAAGTGAGCAAACATCAGTAACCATGGTTTCTTTTTAAAAATATTTGATTTATTAAAAAAACCCCAATATCAAAATCATCTTCCCATATAATAGGGCTAGTTAACGCATGAAAATAAGTCTTAATATGGTAAATACATCATGTTACACCACCACCTGTTACTTTCTATTTGCTTACAAATAGTTTATTTCTTATACTTGTTTTCTATAGAGTCAAGTTCTGCAGACTGGTTTATCATCTGCTGGATCTTTACTGTTCTCAAGACAAAAGTCTGGCTTTCTGATCAATTTTTTTGCTCACTGTTATTGCATCTGGACATTCCTTAGTATTTTGAAAATCAAATGAGGAACTGCATCTGACAAATCACGTTTTACAAATGGTGAAACTAAGAAACAAGGTTAAATTCTGAGAGCCTAATTTGAAACAATTAGTATTTAGAATTTCAGACACAACATCTATTTAAGAACAGCTTCCCTTGACTTCTTTGGCAGCTGGAAGCACTCAGCATTTCTGCAACACAGATCCCAGAGGTCTGACATCCAGTAAATGAGGAACACACGCAGCTAGTGACCACCTGTGGGAAGCTTGGTTTAAGCAACCTGAGCATCACTGAAACTCTCAACAGCAAGACAATTCAATCGTCTAGGATAGCATTTAATTACATTAACAGTGAAACCTTGATTCAAACTTCCCTGTCCCTCCCTTCATGTCACACCTTCAAACATCTGCTAAAAAAGTTGCAAGAGTCCTGTAGATAACTTCTTCACTTGCTATCCAGTTCCCACTTTTCCCCAGGGCAGGATCAGTCACTGAACAGAACGATGGTCCTGTCTGGGTGTAGGTGTGTGTATGTGCCCCTGTAGCTATAAATATTATCTATATGGATACACCCTTTGTGACCATGTGAGCACAACTGTACAACAACTTACAGGTACAGACGTTTAAAATTGTATGGGTTAACAGGTTATTTTAATGTCAATATTTCCAACTTGCTGGTTTTTGCCTCTGCAGTCTTCATCTGCTGCTAAAATTTTTGTGGAGGAATTTTTCCAGTTCTTAAAACAAACTTAGAAAAACACTTCTGTCACAAGGCTGATTCATGCACATTCATGAAATGTTCCAAGGAGCAGCAGCAGATTATCATGCTTCTGGCTAAGAGGAGAAAAGGACCAACACTCTGAAGCCCTGGATTCTGTGCCAGATTCTGAAGGAAGTGTCCCAGAACAACAGGCACACATTTTCCCATTCCTCAACTGCAAGCTTGATGCTTTTGGTCACATCTCCTCCAGTCTTGTCCCAGTCCCTTGTCTTCCCCACTTCTGATTCATCCTTTCAGCACTATTTTTTGATGTTTATTTTCCTTTTTTAAACTGAGTCCATCTGTGGTTCCCAGTGTGCTTATCCTACTACCAGACTGCATTGCTTGCTTCATCAAGGATTAATTTCTGCATTGCAGTTTCCCTCATCCACAGACCTATTTTACACTCCTGACCTACTGTCTTGGCTCCTAGTCTTCGTGCCCTGCCAGTTCCAGTTTCTTCCATCTCACAAAACCCTCTTGGGGTTTGTGTCTCTTCCCCTCCTACCCCTACAGCTTCCAGGTTTCTGGACATATCTCATCAACAAGCAAAGAGGGACTGGAAAGATCCTTAGACCCTTACTCCAAACTAAACCCGAGTCCCACACTGGTTCTTTCTAAAGCCTTCTTTCTGATTGCCCTCCTGGGCCTAATGCAATCAAAGACCACCACACAACAGTGCACCAGAAGGCAGATGCCAAAGATCCCCTAAAGAAATCAAAGCATTACACAGCAGAGACATGTCCTTAAACACAAGGCAGGCAGGTGGCCAATTCTCAGTCCTGAAGCTCAGCCCAGTGCCACTTCTGGAGCAGTTCAGGTAGCCTTTCACGGCTCCATCTTTCACGTAACATTTTGGGCTATGGGAAGCATGCTGAGTACATCTTCCCAGGTGATACAAACCCTCCTGGTCAGTACTGATAGGTAGGTGAGGTCCCACAAAAACACGCCATATTCAAGCTTCAGCTGACAAAAAAAAAAGTCATCTTCTCTATTGTAGCCATGTCTACCTAAATTCAGTCATTCCAAGCTTTTGAAAAAGAAAAATCACTTTCAAAGCAGGAGTGGATAAAACATCCCCTTCAGAGCAGAATCCACAGAAGTTTAACTGCATGCTCCAAAGCGTAAGGGTATTAAAGTCGTTCAGAAAAGAAGCTGGCAGAACTCAAAGCAGAAGCCATTGTTTTCCTCTTGCCTCAACATCAGAAGCTGCCGAACTCTTTCAACTGATATTTTGCAAAAAAGAAAAAGCTTCTGCCCGTAGCTAAATGCACAGTTCACAGTTCAGTTGAAATATTTAAGTTTGTTCTCAACTTCCTTACAAAACAAAAATATTTCTTAGACACATCTTATAACATCTTACAGCTTTAGTAAGAACTAGCACAATCAGGCCCATCTACCATTTTCCAATATTTATTTGGGCATTTTACATGCCATTAATTACACTGATGAATGAGTAATGTGAGTACTGATGGTCAATTTTATCTTTTTCCCCCCCAATCTCATGTGCTAGGAAAAAGACACCACTAATGCACTGCTCTTATGAAAGGCTCTCCTTTAGTCTTCCGAAACATCTCCCCCCAGTAACATCAACAGCTGAAAACACTGTACATATAGGGAGTGTCAATCAAATTTGTTATTGAGTGCATGTGTGTTTGGCAATCACTACAGAAAAGCATAGAAATATATGACTTTTCAGGAGATGGAAAGACATCATATCATGTAACTCCAGAGTGAAATAACTGTCCATTACTTACAAGGACTCCGTGAGAATGGGATTCTTATGCAAGAACCAAAATACAAATTAAGTCTGCATTGTTTCTTTAATGCTACTTTTTGACTAAACTATGGGATTCTAAGACAAAATTTAAAAGATAACCACTTCCTTGCAGCTTTTTCCTTAGACCCAGGTTCCCAGGACACACTATTTAATAACTCTTATGCAATTAGCATTCATCATGTTGTATGCCACAACGGGCCAGTCTGGAGACACCCTGGTACTTAAGGACATCATCCATAATAACTCTTACACAACCAGTGTTATTCATACTGTCTGCCACAATGGGCAGAGCTGGAGACTCGCTGGTAGTTTAGGACACCAGCCACAAACAGATTTACTTTCAAATGAAGGAAAGCCATGCCTCCCACAGCTGAAGTGAGACTGTATTATTAAGAAGTCTATTCTGCTTCACTTCTCTCCCAAGCAACTCCCACACACACACACATTCTGAACTGACAAGGAAGAACTGGGATGTCAGAACCTGCCATTTACCACAATCACTGGCTTCCCAAGACTTCTTGGAAAAGATCTGTGCTGCAGCAAGAGTCACTGCTCTTTAATGTGCCCAGTTCCTGAAATCCATTACCTAAGGTAGGTCAAAGCTGTTAAAGCCTTCTTTGCTGAAGTCATGCTCTCTTTCAAGTCCCAGCCCTGCCTGAGAAGTCTAAAACTTTGCTTCACAAGAAACAAACGTTACTCACAAAACAGACACCACTGAACAAAATGCTGCACTGTCCACTAACTTGTTCAGCATTCTTACTTCTTGAAAGAACATGCAAACAAAAAACACATTTCCTCTGGAAGGACTACAAGTGTAGCTTGTAAACACGAGGCTGACATAAATAAAGCTAGCACAGCATAGAAAGCAGTCATAAAGAGAATCCTCCAGCCATATGGGTCTTCTGTGAAAATGAACTGAAAGCAAGCTTGACAAGCTGAACTGGCCACAAGAGACGTGATGCCAACTCAAGTGTTCGCAGCAGACTAATGCAATTAAGTTGAATAAACAATATCCTGCCACTGTCCCGTAAGACAGCTACAGATGATTCCTTGCTTGACCTCCACAACTTGCCTTTGGTCCCTGAGTCTCTGAGGAGACTCACTGCAGAGTCCAGCATAGAGTTCTCCTCCCGCTCATGAAAACAGCGCAGTGAGACATGATAAATCCTCCTGATTGTCAGTGCAGGAGTTGTACAGATTGTGCAATGGAACAAAAGCAAAAACACAGCCTGTGCTGAGCAGCAAGACATTGAAATAGCCTGGTCAAGGCCCTGCTTCAGAGGTGCTCAAATGCAAAGCTACCTTTAGCACACTGGCAGTCCAGCCACATAGTAAAGAGTTCAGCATCTGCTTAACCAGGGAAGCTGAAGCCCTGATTCAGCGACATGTGACTTCAGTGGGAGCTGGATCAAGCATTCCAAAACCCAAGTTGTTTAACTACTACATTTTCTTAAGTATTGATGTTGACTTTGCTATTGCAACTGCAAGTAAGTGGCCATTCACTCTTATTGTATGTTTCTTTTGTGTAACTCAGAGCTGTAGGAGTTTGCTCTTGCTGTCCCTAGACTGGTCAAGACCAAATGGCACCGAAAAACAAATGAACTGCGCCCTAGAGAGATTTACAAGAGTTGTAAATCTGTTGATCAGTTGATCAGTTAAGTGAATTCAATCCAAACCTACTGCACGTGGTCAGTATACAGCTCTTCTATTTCACATCACCCATTATACCATCAAAACATTTCAAGACTAAAGAAATTACTAGGATAAAGACTGCGTTTTCTAAACCTTCTGGGCCCTGGACAGAGAAATCAGACTCCTGTCATGCTTTTTAATAAGGCATGTCACCTTAACGAAAAGGAACAAAATATCCTTGTTCTCTGCAACCTGCAGACTTTAAATCTCTGCAATCAATGAACCATTTCTGAGATGCCTACAAAAAGCATCCTCTGAAGAGCAAGTTCACTCTTTGTATCCTCAAGTTCATTGTACATGATACACAGGCCCAGGGGAAATAGAAAACATAGAAGACTCTCAAATCAAAACATTTTAAAGGCTCCTGCCCTAGACTGAGCAGGAAAGCATTGCTTTGGGCAAGATCTGTTTTCTCTGAGTGCTCTCTTCCAGCAGCCCAAACACCGGCTGAGTTACATAACATTTCTACTGCTGTTTTTAAGTTATACAAGAATGCACAATAATCACATAAATATTCAGAGAAATTCACAGCTATGTTTAAGTAAGAGCTACTATGTAGGAGAGAAACAAACAAAAGCCTTCACTTACGAGGAAATTACAGAAGAAACCCAGCCATTCTAGGAGGCAAAAAAACTCTAGTCAATTTCCAACTTATTAACCTACTGATTTGCTTTCTACTAGTATGCAAGGCCTGATCTATTTCAGAAAAAAAAATTGCCAAAATTTACTATGAACTGTCATATTTCATGGAGCCTGGAATGGAACATCTCTTACAGGTTATGAAGCGAGCTGGAGGAGAGCATTACTTCCCTGAAAAGCTAACTAGTCACCTCCAAAACACGAACTACTTTCTGGAGTGGAATAAAGGATTATTATAAAGAGATAAGCATGTTTTATAACACCAAAGGTCCTTAAGCACACAACAATAATCACCACAACTCTTGTGCTTGAACAAAAGAGTCAACACTAGTTGGTCCACTTCATGAAACAGGTTACTGCAGGTTCTTATCACTTCTTACCACTTATCAACAACTTACTGATGTTGATAATAACGTTTTACTTTATACCTGTTATCTACCAAAAGAAAACCTAGTCACAGCAAAATTGTACCTTTCCACGAAAATGATAGTTGTTGCAATCTGTTTTAAAAGGAATTAAAGATTAACCAAGAAGTGCTATGGGACCAGAACCAAATGAGACATCCTTGTGATTAAACTGTCTGCTTAACTACAGAATAATTTTGATACCTAGAGCCACAAGAGAAAAGAAGAGAGGCAAAAAAGGGGTCACTGATTCATGGCTTTTCCAAAACACCTACTGAATACACCACCCTCTGGAGCCCGAACCGCTGTCTCCACACACAAGTCATGCCACGGCAGAGCTCGGAAAGTCGTATTGTGTGTTTCGAGAGGCTCCGATGCCCCTTCACTCGAAAGGTGAAGGAGAGCCAGGATGCCCTGCACCCCGCAGGTGCTACCGCCGCCCGACACGGGGCACCTCCAAACGCCCCGGGCGGTGAGGCCACAACTCGGGGTGACCCCTGCCCGGCACAGGACACCCCACACGCCCGAAACGCCGCGTGCCCCCTTTGTCCGCACGCCGCTTCCCTCCTCCGCTTCCCAGGGTCGGGTCCCAGCCCCCGAGCCCGGAGCGTTCGCGGTCTGGCTGCGAACAATGCGCGCCTTTTCTGGCGGAGCTCCCCGGCCGCGCCGCACCGGCCCCCGGCCCCCGCCCGCCGGCACCGCCGCATTGTTA
>VZTX01009928.1:184557-216812 GCA_013400915.1 Pardalotus punctatus
CCCGGCGCCTCCGCCCGGCGCGCCCGGCGGCGGGGCTGGGAGTGCGAGCGGGGACGTTGGGCTGGTGCCGGCTGCCGGGACCTGCTCCGTCAGCGGCGTTAGCCCGGGAGCCGCTGTTTCCTGGCTGCGCTCTCCGCGTGGCACATCCCGTTCCTCAGCCCTCGGGGCAGGCTGAGTGCAGCCTGCGGTGCTGCCACAGGCTGTGCGCGGGGTGTTGGGAGCTGAACCTGACAAGCGCCCCAGCGAGAGGGGAGAAGGCGCAGCAGGGAGGGCAGGGCTACGTGGCAGGACATCGAGGGAGCGTTAGTGCTGCTCCGGGGGGTTGCAGACACAAAGACGAGGACCTTTCACCACAGGGTTCCTCCTGAGCCCTCCTCTCCTCAGGAGCAAGGGCAAGTCCAGCAGTCAGAGAACCATAGAATGTACTGAGCTGGGGAGGACCCTGCACGACACAGCCCCAAGAATTACACCATGTGCTTGAGAACGTTGTCCAAACACTTCTTTAGACTGTCAGGCTTGGTGCTTTGACCACTTCTCTGGAGAGCCTGTTCCATGGTATCACCTGGAGGAGGAGGAACCTTTTCTTAATATTCTGCCCAAAGCTCCCCTGACACAGCTTCGGGCCATTCCCTCAGGTCCTGTCACTGGTCACCAGAGAGAAATCAGTGCCTGCCCCTCTGCTTTCCCCCACGAGGCAGCTGTAGAGCCCTATGAGTCCCCTCCAGGCTGAACTGACCGAGCAACCTCAGCCACTCCTCGTATGGCTTCCTCTCAAGGTCCTTCACCATCCTCATGGCCCTCCTTTGGATGCTTTCTAATAATTTTAGATCCTTTGTTATGTTGTGGCACCCAAAACTGCACACAGGACTCAAGGTGAGGCTGCACCAGCAGAGAGCAGAACCATCACCTTCCTCAACTGGCCAGAGATGCTGTGCTGGATGCACCCCAGGCCATGGGTGGCTCTTTTGGCTGCCAGGGCACCCAGCCACTAAGGAGCACCAGTGATATCTGGAAAAGATCCCACTATAAATTAGAGCTGGGCTCACATATTTTTCAGCTGCACTCAAAATTAAACAGGCTATCAGTTCATCGGGAACACATCCGTTGCAACAGAAACAACTCACTCCCAGAGATGAATGGCAGGAGTGAAGGGTTCATTTTGCTGACATACAGAAGTAAAACAATAAGCTGCACCTGTACATCACACAATGCATATCACAATATCACTCAGACAGCAAAGGAAAATAAGGCATGGTGAGTCCTTGGCAATGGAAATAAGCAAAGCTGAAATCACATCAGCTGAAGATGTGGCTCAATATAGGCATAGCAAGTAAGGGGAGGGTGTGATATCTCAAAAACAAACCCCTGGTTTTACGTTAGATATATCCATGGTCAAAAAGTCCATGGATGCCCTGTCTTTAATCAAAGGCAATCAACTATGAGGAGTTTTTCAGGCCTTCTAGCATAAGACCTATACTTTCATTCTAAAAGTCTCAGTTAATACAATATAATTTTCTTTCAATTTGTACAGTGGAGAGTCATTTTACAGAACATTTCATGGGTGTTTGCAACATATATCTTAAAGCTAAAGTAAAAACCTAAGCTCTAAAATCCATCATCTGAACACAGATGTTAAACATTGCAAAAAGAAGACCACAGTAGGACAAACTCCCCACCCCATAGTTTTTGGAACATCTAACAGAAAACTGGATGCAGAAAAACTTGCATACCACCACCTTTTTTTCCCTTTTATCTGAGCAAATAAAAAAACCAGGGCCTGAGGATTGCTTCCCTTGCATTAAATTGCTGATAGACGGAAGAATGTCTTTGATATTCCTTTTAATTTACTAAAACCAGAACCCATTAGGACATAATTTTTCCTTTGCTAGTTGCCAGTCCCTGAAAACAGCTCAGCTCAGAAAAGCACTCTAGCCTTTTGTTATAATTACATACCCACCATTTGTGGATACGTGCCATGTCAAGTACTTCATTGCTGCCATCTCTCAGTTTCTCTTGTCCTTCCTAACCTCTCCTGCAAATCTGCAGAGCAGGCTAAACAATAGCCACCAAAAGCTTAAAAAAACCCACGTCATTCCAATATGACTTCACTGTAAGCAGCTGAGTCCATGTATGTTTGGCACTGGAGCATGCAGTCACATACTCCTTCTGTTGGCAAAATGTGTTTTTCTTTTAATAAGTTAGCCCTCAGTAATTGACCAGGAATCCATCTCTCCTTCAGATTCTGTGGGAGGTTTGGCAGTTAAGACCCTTGAAATAATTACAAAACATATATCAGGCCCTGTCTATCATCTTCACCTAAAGCTACATTTCACTGTTGTCCTAACAGTGCCTCTAGTAACAAAGCACATAAGGCTGCCTTTAGTACATTTCACATTGCCCACAGATAATTTGTTTCACCAAGATCCAGAGGTAACTTTCCGGACTAAAGTGTGAGACAACTTCTCTTCCATTTCTGAGATGTTATCCATAATGAAATACACTGCAACTGCTAACTCATTCACTGTCTCAGCTAACACGATTTCCTGCTCCAGTTCCCAGAGTTCAGTTCATGAAAATAATCTCCTTGTCTCATGTTTGGGTTCTTGTTCCCCAGTTTCTGTGTCTTTTGAGACCAAACTGGTATTTATGTTGCTTCCCTGCTTCCTGGGCCCATTTAAGAACTGTGACATTTGATCACATATTCTCTATTCCTTTGCAATTTCACACATTCCACCAGACACCTCCAAATTAAAGTCCCATTGTTAAACAATAACCAGCATTGAAAGAAGAGCTGTGAGATGGTTTACCTGTTATGCTACAGCTCATCCTCTGGTTTGATCTGCTGTTACCCAGAAGGTGTGAAAGAATTTCCCTAATCTCATATGATCCTCTGTCCTGCTTAGCCTCTTCTTTCACTGAAGCCCTACTTTGGGGCAATGCATTTGCAGTTGTAGGTCCTATTCCTCTTAGTAATTACATTAACTTTAGGATTTTTGTACTGTTGTTTAGTTTCTTTAATTTTTTTGCAGTCCTTCTAGTCCCCCTTTTCCCTGGGAAGCCACATCACTTGTGTCAACCTGACTGACATTTACTTCACCCATTTGTCTTGATGAACCAGGGCAGGATTTGGGCATATGAATTTGGCAGCTTTTTTGTAGCTGACTCCCACCAATTTAAGACAAACTACCTTCTCTCCCTCTCTCTCATCTCCCTTTCAGCTATTGCAGATGCACAGATAAAAGGTGCTATAGAATAACCAGCATGAACTTCACACAGATATCCCTTGATCAGATGACATGCTGGGATTTGTGGTGGAGGCTGCTTTTCCTTTCCCTTTGGAACAGCAAAAAAACCCCTCAAAACAGCTTACATGCTTCTAACGAGTATCTTAAGAATGACAGTTAATTATATCCATATAAACAAAACAAAACAAACAAAATCCCCAAAGACCTACAGAACACTTCAGATTCCACTAAAACAGAAATCTGAAAAAATAAGTCAGGTTCTGCTAGGACATTAGTATAGTCCAGAAATCCTGGAACCTTGCAAACTCACAAAGTACAAGCAGCTATAATTTTAATTAAATTTTACACTGCAGCTTGCAAATGCATTTATCATGAGAAGTAACTGACTTGAAAGGTGAGAAATTCTTTCCTGTGGTATCCTGCTGTGATCCATGGTGGCATGGAGCAAGATATGAGACATCCTGCTCAGGGGGAGAGTAGAAGTAATCTTTTCTAACAGTGTGACTTGCAAGGGTTATTTACTTACTGCTGAATGACTTCCCATTGCACATACACCAGGAAGCTTTTGACATTACTGAGCTTTCCACTACAGCGACGGCTACTCTGATTTATCACTGGGTCAAGGCTGAGGATGCAAAAAAATCAAAGGCTGTGCGAAGTATGATTAGATTAATGACGACAGGCTTCACCTGGAAACTGAGAGTTTGTTTTGTGAAGGATGTAAGGCAGAAAAAAAAAAAAACCCACAACATTTTGGATAGGAACTTCAGAAGTGAATACAGAGAGAGGGACATTCAGGAGCTGCATCCTCAGCCGTGGAAATGTGCATCCACACTGCAGTGATAGAAACAAGAGCGTCCTCAGAAGGCTCTTGGTGGAAGTGCTCACTTCTTGTTGCTGGAAAGAAAGGTGTGAAATTAGACCCTCTTGCCAAGCTGGAAGTACTTTCCAATCACCCTGCTTTCTGTGGCAAATGTAATACCCAAATCCAGAAACATGATTCTCAAAATTGCACATCAGAACCCTGGTTCAGAGACACTGAAGTGAATCAGAAACCATCAACATTATTTCTAATGGATCCAGACAACTGCCCAGTAATTCAACTTCCAGTTATTTCTGGTTTGGGACTCAGTGATCAGAACCATGGCTGATATATTTTCCTTCTGTGAACAATATTTGTGTTAAAAAACAACAGGTTTTTTTCTCCTGCTCTTTTGCTGCTGCTGAAATTTTATATTTTAGATTTTTGCCGCTGAAATTTCTAGATTTTTGTGTTTCCAATTTGCTGAACTACCCATTGAAAAAACATTTGAGGGCAGTGTTCTAGTCTGGCTTTGTGAAGACCTTCAGACAGTTTGTTGGGCTATTCCCAGTGCTCTCAGACATCTAGTTTTCTATCAACACTTGTGTCTAAGAGAGCAGAGAGAGCTTTTTTTTAATTCATGTTTTTCTTTCAATCACTGCAAAGCTGTGTGCTATGGAAAGTCGCATGGTGTGAGACATGAATAAGACTCAAACCATCTAGAGAACAATACAGCTCAGTCTTATTGTGCTCTTATGTTCTATTTTTGAACTCTCACACATTGCTTGATGCAGACTTGTGCTCTAGGTTACTTCTGCCCTGCTCCTTTTAATTAGCTAAGGAAGTACAGTAGCAACAGCTGCAAGCACCAGAAGAGAAAAAAGCCAATTTTGAAACAGAATAGTTTTGTTCTAGAAAGTCCAAGGAAGGCAGTAGAAAATACATTTGCCAGGTTAAAAAGTGAAAGGAAAAAACCCAAACTTTATAACGGTATCAATGTTTGTATTTTGGTAGCTTGACAAGACACTCCTGGAGTCTCATGTTGTAACTGTGTAAGAAGCAATATTGGGAAGTGGCACCAGAAATGCCCATATAAATACCAGTAGCAAATACCAGATTCTCCCTATGTTAAAAGCAAAAGGGCAAAAGATGCATGTGTGCTCTGTTTTCAATGCTGAGCTTCTAAGCTGCAGAAATATACGAATATACAGAGGTAACTCTGGGAAATAGCCATTTATTTTACAATAAATAAATAAAAAAAGAGGTGTCTAATAAATGGCTTTCTTCCATATTTTCCACTACAGATTTCATCGACACATTAGAGAGACTGCCCAAGTGCATCTCTGTTTTCTGACAAGTTCGGAATCTTCTTGCAAATACCTCAGGCTGCCTATTTAATCAAGTTCCTGGACCCTGGCATTGGGTCTGAAACACGTCTCTGATATACAGCTTCATACTACCCCTCCTAAGAATGGTAACTCCGATTGCCTTCTCTGACTTTCTCACTTTCACTACCTGCCAAAATCTTTTATCTCAAATTCATGTCTCTTCAGTTTTTCTGAGAAAATGCATTATAGTAATGGGCTAACTGTTCCTCCAGTAAAGAGGTGTGTAGATCTCTGAACTGTGGGTCTCTTTTCCTTCATACCTTCAACCAACCTTGACCTCAACTATCCAATTTTGTTCATCATCTATCATGTTATAACACAGACATACCCTATTCAGAAATTATTGCACTGCAGATATATTTTGCTCTATCAAACTATCATTCATTCTTATTCACTGAGCAACTGAAAATAATTCCATCTCTCCTTAGCTAACTTACACTATTAAAAATAATGCTGTAATAACAATAATGCTATAGCATTGATGATAACAGCAATTATTTTTCTCTGTTATGAAATGACATACACACAAAAAAGAGCAAGCCAGATCTTGTCTGTTGTAGCTTTGAAACTTAAGAAATGTAATTTTCAAGTACAGTGAATTTACTATAAAATATCCATGGTAATCCCATTTTGAATAGAGTGCTCACTGGAAAGGTCACTTACACGAGCATCCATTAAGCTCCTCCCACAAAACAGAATAAACAAACCTTCCTGTTACTTTATGCAATGTCAATAAATACTTCCAAAAAATATCCAGACTTTGCAAAATCTTCCCCCACATCTGCTCCTAGTCATCACTTCATAATTCAAGATACATCTCCCATCCCATTCCGGAAACCATGTGGACTTCATATAAAAGATAAGACCTCCTCCTGTCTGGCCCAGATATAGTTTATACCAGAGATTAATCAAATGCTATCCTAATTTATATAATGAACAAGACAGATCAGTAAGTTTTGCCAGAGTCAAGGATCAGTGTTTTTTGGAAAGTATGAATAACTAAATCAGGGAAACAGTAGATGCTTTGCCTGATTTTAGCAGGAAGAGCTGGAAGGAACACTTTCAAAGCCTTGTCCATGACATTCCCCTCTAGTGAGCTTTTGCACCTGCTGACAGATGCTGCTAGCTTGATCTTCCTAAGAGAAATGCTTTAGCAGTCCTTTTCCCTTCCCTCAAATCTACTTTGGTTTCCGACTGCTGATGGTTTCTGGTCCCTCTAGAAGTTACAACGCCAGGCTCCCTCCCATTCAATAGCTGTCACACAATACCTATACTTCTGTTCTCTACTCTTTTTTCCTCGTTCACATTCATCTTCCTACAGTCTTCCTGCCTTTATGTCACCCTAAAGACCTTTTCTCCCCATGTTGCTTTCCCATCTTTCAGTGAAATGTCACTATCCAAATCTTTGTCAAGCAAGAAACTGACTTTCTATTATTGTACTTGAGGCCCAAATTCTGTGATTCCTAAACCATGTTTCACATTATTTGCTTCAACAGCATTGTCCCCCAGCGAGCACCCTTGGTAAGCACTGAACACTGCAGTCGGGGTGACGTGCAACTCTTTGTTACATTCATTGCTTTTTTTCTTTTCCAAAAGTCGAGCTTACAAACCCTGCCTGCAAACCACGACCCCTTTGTATCAAATTCAACAGACACAGAGCAAAGTGAGCCAGAAAAGATGGTCCTTGTCTCTCTCTATTAAACAGCCAGAGTACAAATCCCAGTTTTGGAGCAAGCTCATTCAGCTTTGCCTCAGGGATGTTTGCACCATGGTGTGTCACAGCGCAGCTGTGCCCTAAGTAAACTTTAAAAGACCATTGTACAGACTTGTGACAGGCAGACATAATAGAGAGGCATAAAACACTTGAAAAGCCTTAATCGTTGAGAAAAAGAAGAGTTTGTTAAGGTTGATGTTTGAAAGAAATAATTTAATCCAAAAAAGGCAAACCTGAGTCAGAACCTCCAGGCAAAATTTCTGGCAGTGGGATACACCAGCATGGAAATCGCCCTCCAAGAACCGCAAAAACCCCTCTTCCTTTGCAATTTTAAGGCTCATGTAGACTGGGCACAGAGCAGAATCCAGGGAACAACATCAGATGCCATGAAAGGCTTAACTCTGCTGCTAAATTCAGTGACAGAAATGAGTTGAAAGCTGTGGTGTTACTAAGGCTCCTCTTATTCACAGCTCAACTGTCTTTTACGTTTAACATTCATTACAGGATGCTGACCTGGTGTTTTCTTCTGTACTCTGATACGGATTTTAAGCTGAAAAACTCTGGGAACAAGATTGAATTACTGACACAGATACATTAATTGGTTATGTGATGTTATCACATTCTATGTTCGTCATAGAAGTCATTAAAATTATTTCCCTTCCTTCAAAAATGGGAGAGAAGACATAGGCAAATGTGAAATCGCCTCTGAAGCGCACAGAGACATTAGTGACATGGGCATTTTCCTCAGCAGTGCAGTGAGACATGCCTGGCACATGCTCCTGAGCAGCCAAGTCTTCCATAAAGATAAATGCATAACTAATTGCAGTCTTCCTTCTCAGGTGCCATGGCAGCAGGCATTGCCCAGACTGAAGTCAAAGCATTAGAATAATTAGCCTGAGTCAGTGGTGGGCCAGCATTTGTCTGCTGTGATGACTTTACTGGAGTGGAGCTGCTTTGTTAAAGCCGCCTCTAAAAACGGCCTCTGTAAATGCTCTTTCTTAAACACTGAGGCTGAGTCCCAAGGGAGCACACAGGGCAAAAAGGAAAGACCAAGAAGTTAAGACAAGGGAGGACTTGGGACACCTGTCCTGATAACCCTTCTGCTCAGCCAGGGGCAAGCCACAGGACAGAATCATCCTGTGTCACAGAAGTTAAAAAGGCACAAGCTGCAGCTGCTGCCAAAGTTTTGTTAGGAGAGCTACTGGAGCGAGCAGCTGCAATTTGAGACAAAACTCTTTCCTTCTCCAGTTCTTTTCAGCAATATTTTATGCAACGTTAAATTAAGGTCAAATAAAGGACATATTAGTAGTGTTCTTGCCAGTGAAAACCACAAGTTCACTACTACATTATGTTTATTTACTTACGGTTTGATAAAGAGTTTCCCTTTGAAAGTCCTCTTGAGAGACCTGTGAAACTGAGAACAGAATTTGGACACAGCTTTAAAGAGTTAATGGAAGTTCTCTGTGCTCTGAAGTCAGTTGGGGTTCCCTTTTAGCATATTAGTTGAATGTATACACTGGAAATATTTTACTTTGTTTTATGTTACAAATTTACATAATGCTACAATTTACAAAACTTACACTAATAACCCAATTTCATGCAATTATCTGAATGCAAAACATTGTTCACTTGAATTCCCATAACCTAATCCTACTAGTTCCCTTGGCTGCCTCACTTTCAATTATGAAGCAAGGTCTGCAGATCAGATGAAATGCTGCTATTGTAAAAATGGAACCTTTCTTTAGAAGTTCTTTTCAGTCGTCTTCTGCCATACAGGCTGTTTTCATTGTCTGCAACCAAAAGCACTTGAAGGAGATCTGATTTTAACATCACAGGCTTGCAATACATATACTTTAGCTTGAGTGGTTTGTTGTGTTTTTGTGGTAATGACCCAGTTATGTTTGCACCATAATTGTACCTCTAAATGTCTCTTGAGCTGCACATATGGGGAAAAGTGTGGCTTTATGCATACACAGGGGAAGGGGAAGAAAAGAGGAAGGTCATACAGAGAATTACATCCTTCTTTTCCTTACATATATAACACAGCTAACACAGTTTTGGAAGGCAAGCAGTGGATGATGTGAACACTCCATTAATGCCAACTTGGTGCTCAAGTCTGAGTACTCAGATATCATAAGGGATCATACATGTTTGGTTTAGTATTTACTTTCCCTTTTTGGGGTCTTTACAGTTTGTATCTGCAAGTTTTACTCCACAATCTATGAAAAAATAAAGTAAGCTTTTTTTTCTAAGTAAAATCCAGGATTTATTAAATCACATGACTCCAGGAACTAGGACTTAAAGAAGGTGGAACTTATAAGAGTCAGGGACAATTGTGCTATGTTTCTCAAATCAAGCTATTAAATTAACCTAGCCAAACGACCTGCCTTTCTAGAAAGAAAACGTGCATCTTGAAAAATGTGGATAATGTCATACTGTGGAGTGTACTTCCTTGAAGCTTTGGAAGGTTTGGTTCTATTCTAGTACATCCCTCTCTTCCTCTTCCTCTGAAATACCCATCTTGCATTTCCTCATTTGTGCTCAGTTTACTGTATTTTTGACTGATTACAGATCTTTTGGGTAGGAGGAAACCACTCTTACATCCACTTTGGAGAGAGTGGATGTAATAGATCCTTTCAAACTGAAGCTACCTGCATCCATTTCTTTGAAACTCAGTCTCTAAGCTCCATTCCTTTGTTGTGAATGGAAAGAAATAATATTCATTTCATTCTGAGATAGAGCACACATCAGCCTCTGGCCTTTCCTGGCTCTCTCCTTTGTCTATAGAGGAAGGCTTCGATAACCAGGGCTTTCCTTGTAGATCCATAGTGTTACATGAAATTAATCTCAACCTTGATATCACATTTTGGACACCCATAAATCAAAATAGTAAAATTAAATTCCTTTTGCTGCCTTAAATATCTTCCATCTTTTTTTTGCCCTAAAGGAACAGCTGCCTCTCTAGGCAGTGAAATTTCTGTTCTTTATAAAAGCTATACATTTATCTGACATCATTATTCAGGTCTCTAAATGACCTTCATCAAAGAAGAGGAATTGGAGACACCATATTTGGCTTATTAAAGGGTGAAAAATAATCAGAAAGAGGGGAGGAAAAAGATACCAGTAAGGTTTTTAAACAGGAGAGCAATAAAGAACAAGCACACTGTTTTTACCTTTGCATTTCACCTTTTATATACTATTTACATAGCCCCACACCCTGATACATACATAGACACACACAGATACCCTGTTGTTAATTATCTTTAAGGAATATTTGAGATAGTAAAGCAGGATTCTCCTGCCTTATTTTGGCTGGCATACTCTACACTAGTCCCTTGTCATTGAACCTGCAAACATGGCCATTCTGGCATTTTACTTAAATGGTATTTTATTTGTGAAATTACTGTTAGCCCAGAAGAATGTATTGGGGAAAACAAATTTCATTTTGTGCTATATGCCGGCCATCCCTGTCACAGATGTCAAAGAATAAAATAATATATATTGGCTCTCTAAGGATCCTTTCATTTTCTCTGTCTGCTTTGTTAGAGCTGCCACAACTGCTCGCTCCTTGCAGAGCATCAGACAGAGACGTGTAACATCTCTGCTCACTTGCACAGGGAATCACTCACAAAGCTGGTTTCCTCTCATTAAGCTTCTCTAAGAAGTAACTGATAGCGATGCAGGCCTTGGCAATTATTTAACATTTTGAGCAGACAGAAATAAGTGGACTGCCTGCCTTGATGCTGCAGCACTTCATTCTCACATGACTGTCTGGAAATTCTGCTGCCCTGAATCTCTGGTTTCTAGTGAATGTGTAGTACTGCACCAGCCTCTCCTCAGGAATGCCTTTCACAGGCAGGGAACTGTATAATAAGCTTTCCAGCATTTACTTATGTGCACTGCTGGCTCAAAAGTTTGCATTGGAACTGGCAAGGTAATGAATTATTGTTCTGATTTAACCTTCCTCTGTCTTTTACACCTTTGCAACACACACTCATGTATATGTATATATATACATGCACACATACATCTATAAATATACAAGCATTTGATGCCCTATTTTTGGAGCAGAAATCAATACTAGCTGCCCACTGCCGAGTGACTCCCCAGAATGCATGGCCATGAAATTCTACATTTACAAGCACCTGCACGTGCGACATAGAGGAGAAAAAAGAAAAATGTTCAAATGAAGGCATCTTTCCATTTTCCACTTCCAAAGCACTATTTAAACAGAAAATTGGAAGGGATCAAAATCCACATTCTTAGAGCTTCTTGTGTATCACATATTGTATTTCATTATACATTTTTCAAAAGGCTCCACCTACTCTGAGACTAAAAATCTTTTAATAGCATGAAGTTAGTCAATCTTCCTTTCATTAATATTCATATATATGCCCCAGTTCTTACATTTAAATCCACTAATGAAGATTCACTGCTGCTGCAGATGAACACTGTGCAGGACTGGGACCCTTTTGTGCTTCCCTGTGTAGCACTGAACTACATGGTGGACAAACAGCACTTATTAAACAGCAGCCACTTCACCTGCTTTCTGCTCCCTTAGCCCTTGTGCTAATTCCTTGGACAGCTTCAGTGCAGTCTCAATTGAGGGGGGTTATGTTCTCATTGCAGGGATGTGGGAGATAGCAAAGACTTGCATGTCGCTGTCCTCTCTGTTGAAAAGACATTTTTAATAATCTCTGCCAAGTTATTCAATCTTTTCATCTTTTGCATTATAAAACATTCCCCATTTTACGAAAGGGAGACAATAGTGCTTCTCTTCTTCCCAAGGATTTCTTACAACCATACAGTTTCTGGTTTCCATTTAGCACTAACTTGATCCCTTTATGCAGCACCACACTGTGATGTGTAAACTTAGCCTGGAACAGAGTCTGAAGGCAGAAGAGACCATTATGATCATCTAGGATTTTTCTCAGGGATTCCTGCATGAGGCTGCACAGTTTCAGTTGCCAGGGAAACAATTATCAATCTTTTCCATCCCTCACCATCCTTATGCCTCCTTTCCATTTTGCTGTTTCTTGCTACAATAAAAAGAATCTTGTGAAATGTCCTAGTCCCCAGCTCTTACATCCTGACCTCCACCACAAAGAAAGAATAGGAAAGGGTGGTGAGGATGCTTGGCTGGGAGTTCAGTCTGAAGTTTACCTCCTATCCTTGAATTTTGTGCTGCAGGTGGACAGCCCTTTGAAAATGATCCTCTCAGCTGCAGATAGCTTATCAAATGCTCTATTGTTTGACTAACACAAGACATATTATTTTTTTAATTACCCAGCAGTGTAATTTAAATTACCACTTGATACCTTTGTGGTATCTTCCCCTTCACCACAGCCTCGTGCAGAAGTGATTTGGGGAAAAAAGCACACTTTATTATAACATGCAGCTGAAGAGCAAAAGCAGTAACAAGGAAAAGAAAGGAAGATGCATCAGATGGGAAACTGTGTAGGAGGAAGATAGAAGGCAAAAACTCTACATCAACTAGAGAATAAATTAGATGAAGTCACAGCCAGAGATAAAATTTTGGAGTCTCAGGAGGTTAAACTTGGGTACCTTCAGGCAAGTTACAGATCTGCATGGTCCCCTAAGGTCTAATGAGTTCCACCTGGATAGTTCACAGCTTCTGACAGTTGCACTGATTTTATTCCTTTAAATACGACTCTGATCGGGGTGACTGTGTGAAGGACAGAAGGGTGACTCACCAATGTAATTTGAGGTATTCCTCCCAAATTCAGTGGAATTATATCAGTGTATTCAGCTCCTCAATGTGCACAAGAGGGAGGATGAACATAGCAACTGCGGAAAGCGAAAGAAAAGCCACGTACTCACAAAAAGCTTATAGGGAAGAGGGCTGCCATTGGGCATATCTTGATAACTCACCCCTTAGGGCAATTGTCATGCTTTTATAAGTAGCCTAACAACAGCTCACATAAAGGAAAGCAGACTTATCTTGCAAACCTTTGAAATATCAGATGACCAAAGAAAAGTCATATATGTAGAAACTAAAACATTCCTCAGAGTATACTTCCAGGGAGAGAGAAAGGAAATAGAACATGCTAATAAAACAACTGCTGCTTAAGGTGAGGGAGTGATGCTTCAGCCCTTCCTCTTCTGGACACTCATTTTTAAAGCTTGCTGAGGGGTTTTTTTTTTAAAATTCTGTGTGTGTATGAGCCATAACAGGGAGATTCTGAGGATGGCCAAACCATGCATGTATACACAGTCTCATACAATCGCCACTGTGGAAACACTGAGCCCCTGTCCAGTAGATCTGGCACCAGAGCCACTGTACCCCTTCTGGGACCTCTACAGGCTGACACTTCAGGGCAGAGCTGTGCCATTACTCACTATAAGCCTGGGAAATCTGGGGTTTTTTGGTCATTTGGCTCCATTTATTTAAGGCATTGCACCTGAATGTAGCCCAGAAAGATGCACCATACTAAAAATCCCTGAAATCTTTTTTTCTGCTGAAATCACTTGCCGATGGTTTGGGGTGGTTGTAACAGAAGTAGTAAGAACTGTGTGTGAAAAATAATGATGGAGAAGACAAGTTATTTTTATGAATGTCAACAATATTTCAGTTTTCTTGTTGGCTATTTTCCTGTCAGGCTGTACAAAAGAATGTTAGAGGAAAGCAAATAGGAAGAAAACAGCAACAATGTACCAATACAGCTTCAAATATCACAGTGCTGTTAAAAGTAGTATATTGGGGAATATATACCCACATACCTTCAGGCAGGCAAGTGTTAATTTCTCCTGAGTCCAGGGAGAATAAAGAAGACATTGAACTGCTGAAAACCACAGCTAGACAAAGGGAATGGATGAACAGCAGTGTTGAGATGAGTCAGAAAATGCCAGTCTTTAAGAGAGAGTTGGGTTTGGCACTTGACCTTGAACAGGTGTGTTTATGCTCTGTGGAAACTGTTGAAACAAACGTGTTTTCTGGTAAGACTTACGTACACATGCTCTCTCTTTGTTTCATCTCATGTTTCATCTTCTGGTTTCCTTTGGCTGAATAAACATCTTTTCTGTAAAAAAAAAATAAAATATTCTTGAGCCCCCTGCATCAGCTGTTGGCCCCAAGTATGTTGGGTCAGTGCAGTGCAAAGCAGGCACTGCTGGCTTCTCTATTCACAATGTTGAGAGCTGTATTCAGCTACCCTGGAGGGGAATATGTGGAGGGAAAAAACCATCCCTGGTTGGCAGTGACATGACATGACTTAGCATGCCAGCTGCCTCACAAGCCTGTGCTTCCTCCCCTAGGCAGCAGTACACAAGCGGGAGAACTCATAATTCTCATACAAGAAAAGCAACTCCATAACAACAAAACAAAGCAAGCAAACAAAATAAAACAAAACAAAAACCCAGAAAAACCCCCAACAAACAGGTAAACCTGAGAAAGGCTTACTGTCACTTGACTCTACTGTTTCTCCCCCTTGGTTGTGCTGCATAGCTCCCAGGCAACCGCTCTCCTGCTGCTGCCTGCCCCTGCCAGGCTGATGGCAGGGAAGAGGGTATCAGTTTGCAAAAAGAGAGTGATCCTGCTCCTCACAGACACAGCACAATCTTCCCTTATGGCAGACCTGAGCATATTAATCGAGCAAATGGCACCAGGAGGCAGAACCTGAATGCTCTCTCCTGCCCACATGGGCTTTCAACTGTTCAGCTGCTGTTTGCACTATGGGACATCCTGGCAATGGGGTGCAGGCAGCCGTGTTCTTTCCACAGCCCTGGCTGGAGAAGTACTGGGGAGGAAAAGGCTCTCTGCTACTTAGGAAGCTTGAGAGGAAGTCAGAGAGGGTCCTGATCGTGGAGGTCTTGTGTCCTGGAGCTTGCCTCTGGATCTCAGACAGACCCTTGATGCACTCTGGATCAAAACCTGTTCATTTCACTAAACCTCCTCTAAGATCTTGAATGTTTCAGACTCATCAACACCACCCACTATGCTAAAACTTTCCTGTCTACTCCCACTCACATCTCCCAGCTTTTCAAGTCTAAGTAGTCCCTTGCTGTCAGACCATGCTTGATCACTCTGCGTGACTGTCTGCATCAATGTCTTCTGTCCTGCTACTCATTGCCAACCCCTGCTGTTAGCAACATTCATTTAGATAATAGATTAGATTGTTACTTTAATGGATTAAACAGCTTCCTGCCTTGCCCTAATCTGCATGAGCCTCTCCTGGATTTCTCACTGGCTCTTCTGAGGTCTGTCATTTGGCCTATTGGTGCTGCTCACACAAGCTGTATTGATGTCATTTTTAGACTCAAAATGCAGCACACTACTGACTCCTATGCCCAACACAGTTTCACATACGTCATCACTATGCAGTTACCTTTGTCAACCAAATGTATATTCTCATCAAAGCACAAAAATCAGGTTTGTTTGACAACGTTGCTTATAGGTCCCATAAAACTCTATCAGTGGCATTAACCATATACTTTCACTTCGTTTTTCTTGACTGATCCATGCAAACTTTCCTTTACTTTCCCAGGAACTAAGTCTAGCCTGCCTCTAATTACTGGACTCATTCTCTGGGGCAAGATTAATACTATTCTTTTTGCTCTGTTCTGTGTCTTTAATGTGCCCTGACCCCACCTTTCTCTGGCTGTCCCTGACCTGCCCTCCTTCACAGAGCAGCATGTTTTCTTTTGCTCCTGGAGAGGCTTAGGGGAAGAGGTTGAGGCTTCTTCCTCTCCCTTGCAGAACACTGCAGAGCTGTTGCATGTATCAAACTTTGGGTTCTGGGAGGGCAGAGAGCAAGAGAGAGGACTGTGGAGATCTGCATGCCCACAGTTCCACCTCAACACCTCCACAATGTGTTGGTCTGTCCCACAGAGACAGCCCTGGTCACAAGAGGGATCAGACTGTCCCAGAAAAGAGGGATGAGTGAGAAGGGGAGAACAGGGGAGTTCTCCTGCCCCTGCTTAAACTTCTCCTAACCTTTGTCCAAAAGGTTTAACAGTACTGCCATGATTGATAATAGCATAGTATCATCCTTTTGGTTGTTATCAGGAGTCAGGTTCAAATGATATTATCCCTCCTTACCTGCAGGCCTATTCCGAAGTCTGCTGGAGTCCTTTCATTAGCATCAATTAGCATCAGATCAGAGTTTATCCTTGCATTTCCCTGGAGGTGTAAAAGATGCTTACACTCCTCCTCTTCCTTTCTGGAATGCTCTGCGTGGTCAGCGGGTCTCCCCTGCAGAATAGCAGTAGCAGTTGCATTTGCATTTCCAGAGGAATTATAGGGTTTCTTCCCACTCTCCAGGCCCCTCGCATGCAGCTTCAGAGCCACTGGTGGGGCTCCCTTCCACCAAACCAGGCTCACTGATTACAGAATTCACCAGAGGATTAAAATAGATTTTCCCCACAGGTCACAAAAGAAATCAGTGCTTATTCACCAGGAAACATACTCAAGATCATACAGCTGTCCTGCCGGGGTAACCTGTCAAATAAGCCTGTATAAAGACCATATTTCAGGCCACAGAAAGCACAGGAGAAACACATTGCACTGTACAGAAGGTAGATGCAGCAGAGCTGGTTTCAGATGAGGTTAGTGTATTCAGCAAAGCACTTCAAGTGCCATTTGCTGAGAAAACCTATTAATAAATGGAGACAAAGGCCATAATAAACTAAATAGCAACTGCTTCACAGTTCAGAGAGTAAATTCAGTGCCCTGGGCAAGGAAGTGAGACGGCTCATTTACAGAGAGCTCGGCACAGACCAGTTCAGACGATTGATAACTCTGCTTATCACAAAGAGAAAGATCACAATGATGGGAAAAAAATAAATAAAAGAAGGAAGAAGAAAAGTGAGAGAGAAGGAAGCCACAGAAAGCTGAGCTTTATAGTAAATGTGTGCATTGACTTGTGACACTGTCTGCCTATAGTTAGAGGGCAAGGAGGCATATACCTTATTAAAAATCTCTTTAAAACCCCAGATCTTTCTCTGTAACCTTCACTTGTGGTAAAGTAAGGTCATATATGATTCTGAAAAGTTTTCCCCAAATTTTCACTAAACATAAGGTGTAAACTGCAAGCAGTTTCCTTCTCAGAGACTCCTTGTAAGTTACGCTTTTTCTACAAAGCAGATCATTGGCTTCGCAAGTGTTTGCACATGGCTCAAAACCTTGAAGCATTTCTTGGTGAAAGCCTGGTCTCCTTTGAAAATTTTGAAGGCAGTAATGAGAAAAGTCCAAAACAGACACCCCTCTCCACTCAGTTCTTTTTCCTCATGGGGCTGAAATCAGGATGGTGCCTTTGCAGCTGAGGTGAAATTTACTGGGGAAGGGGGAAAAAGTGGGAAAAAACCCCCCAACAATCCAAACAGCTCCTCACCTTCCTCAAAATTTATATTCTTTATCTTCCTTACTATAGCCAGGAGCATCTTAAGAGCAATGGATTTAAGAAGCCAGGGACTCCCACTCCAATTTAAAGGAAGGGAAGCTGAAATGGATGAATGGGGCCCTATGACCTTTCGCCATCCAGATTTTGCGTTCAGGTAGTTCCATCATTTTGCCGTGAATCTCACAATCAATGGTTCCAACACTAGATGTGTCAGAGCTGTTAATATTTGATGTCCAGCTGAGGTATTATGTATCCTCTGTGCGGGCACAGCACTGTTCCCTGTGATCAAAAGCAAGCCCTGTGATCAAAGGTATGTGTTTGACTCCTTCTAGAGAAAAGCACCAGTGATATCCTCACTTGAGTGCTGAATGAATATTCTGTTCACTTTTGCTTTACCTCGAGTATCAACTGTTTTTTGACTGAAATCCATACAGTTTTTTGGGATTTTATGTTCCCTGAATTCTTCTGCTACCTCTGTTTCAAGGTGCCTGGATTATAGTGTCTCTCACAACGTTTCCCAGCTCTATAGGGTTTGGCTGGGATGGAGTTGGTTTTCTTCACAGCAGCCGATATAGTCGCCTGTTTTGGATTTTTGTTCCAAAATTGTGCTAACGTGGAAGTGTTTTAGCTGTTGCTGGGAATTGCTTGCACAGGGTCAAGGCCGTCCCTATTTCTCCCTCTGCACCCCAGCAAGAGGGTGGGATGGGAGAGCTGACAAAAAGGATATTCCATACCAGAGAAGGTCATATTCAGCAATAAAAAGCGTGGAGAAGGGGGAGATTCCAAGGTTGACTGGCTGAGATTCACTCTGCTGCTGGGAGGTGGTGAGTGACCTTGCATCGCTTTGAGTTTTCTTCTTTACTTATTAAGCTGTCTTAATCTCAACTCGGCTTTCTTTCACCCCTATGTCGTTGAATATTTCCACCATGCTCAGCACTTTAAAACGTCATCTAGCACCAACATACTTTGTGTCAAACAGACGCACAGCACCCAGCACAGCACGCTGGCCAAGACCACTTTCCAGCGCCACTTAATTTCAGTAAACAGCAGCAATAAGACAGGGTTTTTAAATCACTTCACTGCGGGGTACTGACAGCGTGCGCCCTGCCCTCACTCACCCGAGCCGAGCCGAGCCGAGCCGAGCCGAGCCGAGCCGAGCCGAGCCGAGCCGAGCCGAGCCGAGCCGAGCCGAGCCGAGCCGAGCCGAGCCGAGGGAAGGTGCGGGCGCCCTCTGGCGGCTGTCGGGTCCCTCGGCCTCGTCAGGCCCGGTGCCCGCCCGCAGCGCTGCTCTGAGGGGCCGTGCCCGGAGC
This sequence comes from Pardalotus punctatus, assembly GCA_013400915.1. Lineage (NCBI taxonomy): Eukaryota > Metazoa > Chordata > Aves > Passeriformes > Pardalotidae > Pardalotus > Pardalotus punctatus. Next base: position 203,375 of record VZTX01009928.1, read on the forward strand.
TTGCGCTGCTGGAACCGGGACAAAAACATTTCCTTCCAGCACTCCCATGGTCCGCTGTGTGCACACCCCGCTTTGGAGACCGCTGCTCTGTAGGCTCCGTGGAAAAATCTGATGGCGAAAGGACCAGATTTTTCCAAGGGGTTGAGCATACAACCTTCTCCCCCTGATCCCCCTCCCAGCAGTGGAAACTCGGAACTTCTAAAAATTTTCTCTTTCCCATGGATTTTCTACTTCTCTTCAACCCATCGCCTGCTTTCCCCTCGGTTGTCTTTTATCTCCTTTCAAATCTGCTCTCAAAGCATTTCACATCCCCTTTATCCATCATTCCCAGTAATTCCAGACCCCCTCCCATCTCGGCACAGGAGGCAGTGTCTCCAGCCCTTGCCTACCTGCACACGCCGTCATTCCTGATATTATTTTAAAGGCTTAAAAAAACCCAAACCCAGCCCTATGGGGTTTGCTTTTCCATCACCCTCCACTGCCCACAGCAAGCAGCATCCCTCTCCCCGTGCCCCTGGGTCAGCAGCACATTGAGGGAAAGGAAAGGAGGCAAGGGGAAAGGAGAGGAAATGGGATCATGCAGGACAGGGGTCATTAAAAAAAAAAAAAAAAAAAAAAAAAAAAAAGAGGGTAGTCTGAACCAGGGAAAGCAGGGACACCAGCACACCAATAGAGGAGAGCAGAGCTCTGGAGTCTGTGTCTCTACATCACAAAGAACAGGATACAGGACAGACAAATAATCTGGCATATGCAGGTGAAGTGTGGTTGAACCTTCATCGATCCTGCTGCAGTCTCCTTCCAGACCTCCCTGTGTCGTTCCTGTCACTCCAGTTCTGTAAACTCCTGAGGAGGCCTGTTGATGTCTGAAGGAGAGAAGCAGATCAAGGATATTTGGGTATGGAAGAAACAACTTCAAGACAGCCAAAGTGAGCTTTTCTTGAGCAGCCCAGCAGCACAGAGATGGAGCCCCAAACCTCAAACCCTGGTCACTGGAAGTGCAATTCAGTAGCAGCCTTGCTCTTTTTGGGAGTGTGAATTCTTCTCTGCGGTTTTCAGGCTGGCCCTGACTGTCAAGAGAGGATGAGAATTTTCATCGCAGGGTCCAGTCACAGTATTGTGAACTACATTAAGTCCTTCTTTTAAACCGTAATTCTCCACCCTTTTTGTTTTTTCTTCTCTGTGACTTTACTACACATTCTAATTAATTTTTTAAATGAGCTTGGAATAAAGAAAAGGGAATAAAGTGACTTCTTTTTGTTTAAAGTGTTCACACACCTGAAGCAATATGCTGTCCAAGAACAAAGGGGAAGTGTTCCAGACGCCTCCTGGACTTGTGGCCTCCTGCACCCCATACCCCCATGTCTGGATGTGCCTGGAAAAGCCTATGCAGAAATGCAGCTTGGAGCTAAATGTACTTAAACTACCTGGTGTGCCTTTTCACTGGACCTTCTTAGAGCATTAACACATGGGTGACAAGTCCCCATGGGAAAGCAGTGCTGCTCCCTGGCTCGTGCTGGGCTCCCAGGGCAGGCAGTGCTTCCTGGAGAAGCCTGCTCTGTCCCTGGAACTGCTGCTTTGACAAATGGGTTTAAGTGTGGCTCAGGATCTGTGCATCGAGCTCCTCCTGTGGCTGCCTTCCTGTGAGCACAAGCCCCAAACAGCAGAGCCTTTGATATACAGTGCAGTGCAGGGGCCTTTAAATAAAAGCCTTTATCGCTCATTATTTGCACAGCCACCTCACAGGAGAAAACATAAAGGAAAATGCGCATTGCAGGAAATGCTGATGCAGCCATGTTTGCCCTGGCCTGACCAGCAGAGTAAGAGAAGAAAAGAGAATTTACAAGCTGCAGATCCACTGCTCCAGCAGGGGTTTGCTGTAGAGAGCCAACACACATGCAGAGGTGATAGAAGGGCAGCAGCCTGTGTCTCACAGAACAGGACCATTCTCCCTCTCCCAGATCCCCATTTACAGTTTAATTTGACATGAATGGCAACCAGCAGGGCAGAGCTGCACTGTATGTCAGACACGCTCTCCTCCTATGTATAAATAAAAATACAGGTGCCAAACTTTGAACTCCAGTGAATTAAAACATCACTACTGCACTGGAAAGCACAAGCAGCACATGCCAGGAACAGCAGCCTCCATGCATACACCACATCTATGTATCCCCCACACCTTCCCAATTTTAAAAGCTATACCCACTTAGAATAAATCGATTTGGCTGAGGTGAGGTGAACACTGAAAGCATCAGTAGAGATTCCTTGTGGCTCAGAAAGAGCTGGATTTGCTCAAGTTTGTTGGTGGTAATTTTTACCAGCTGCTTGGGATTGTGCTCTCCAGGTGCTGGCATTTACTGCAGCTCCAGTGGGTTTGAGAAGACCCTTCCCAGCCTCTTATATGGTGGCTGAACCCGTCGCTCTTTCCTCTCACATGGTGCTGCAGGCTCTGTTAGAAGCAGCTCTGCTTAAACTGAAAAACTGCTTTCCCCTCCTGGGAAAAAAGGTCAGAAAGTACATTCTCCAACTAAAATGCATTTTTAATGTGTTTGGTCTTGGACAAGAGTGACAAATATTTTTTCCAGTTTTATTGATAAGTTCTACAAAAAGAAGAGACAAATAAAGAAGACACCATAACACAACACACACATGGAGAAACTCTGCACTAGTTAAACTATCTGTTCTGGATTTACAGCTGTTGCTGAGGTTAGATCATTCACTAATGTCTCTCATATCATGACCCAGTAAACTCTCATTTCCTATAGAGTACTTAACACTGCAATTACCTGTTAGCTGTTTAATAGGACACATGATTTTAAATTAAAGACTGACTTAATTGGTTTGCTGGACAGACACAGTTTTAATTGCTATTGCTCAGTTGGGTCTCAGCCAGTTTAAGGCAGCTGGGAGAAAGGGTCCATGACCTCTGGTTACCAAAAGTTTCATATCCACCTAGAAATTCATTGCAACAGTTTCTGCACCGCTCCTTGCTTATTCCAAGGAATCATGAGACAGAAGGCTGAAAAATCAAGGTGCCAGTATTCACTGATAACGAGCCTCCCGTGCTAACTCCAGGTTTACATCCTGAGGCAATCCCCTCTCCTGGCAGTGCTGTGCAGGGCCATCCGGCAGTTATTGTTTGCAGAATCCACTTGTCAGACACTGAACCCAAAGTGTGGCCCTGGAGCATGGGCAGCCAGTACAGCTCATGGAACGTCCCTCTGGCCATCCCTAGGAAGGGAGACACTGACCTAACAATGTGAATCCAACGGGCTGGAAAGCTGGTGGGCTGACACAGGAGTCACCACGTTAGCAAAGGTCAGCAACAAACCCAGGCCTGTCTTATTTTTCCTCCGTTAAGAGGAGTTATTGAGGTGACATCGGCCTTCTCCCAGGTGACACGATGGGATAACAGGAAACCCTTTGCAGATGCCTCCAGCTTGCTCCTGAGCAAACCTGCTGGTGAAAATCAGGCACAGTCCAAACGGGCAGGTGTGGCAACTGCCAACACGTGGTGGTTTCAGCAGTTTAATGTCTATATAAACCTTTCAAAGGCCAGCTGGGACTTGGCAAAGAGAGGAAAGGGAGAAAACGAATTGAGGGCTCAGGTTAAAAGAGAATCCAGACCTGTACCTGCAGCTGATGACCACACTCCATTCAGCACAGCAGGATCTAGCGGGGGGCTCGTGACAGAGCTGAACACAGCAGCTCTGCCCAGCCTTCTGTGCTTCAGTGAAGCATCTGAATGCAGATGCTTTTTCACCCTGGGAAAAAAATACATCTCACGAATCTAAACATGTTACCTCAAAGAGAAAACTATTTATTATTAATGATACTATTAGTGCTCTTTTTCCAATAGACTGAGGAGATTTAAATAATAGTATCCAAAAATGAACCAAATGTTCAGACCAAACTTTAACTAGCGAGAAGACAGAGAGACACACAAACTTTGCAGTGACTTAAAACAGTTTAATGTAATTCCAAGACAAAGTGTGATTACATTTCTACACATATACAATATGCATATGTGAGTTGACAAATTCTGATTAATAACTCGTTTCACCTCAGAGACCGAAAAAATGATCAAAAAGAAACCGTGAATAACAAGCTATAACATAGTTCACCACAACGGGACCTCCTTTCTCACCCTACAGTTAGTAATATTACAATTAAAATAACTATATTCTTCTATAATGTATTTTCTGTTAAAATCATCTCATAAATTTACAATGCTATTATTAGTTTCCAAGACTAATATAAATTCACTCCATTTTTCTACAACGAAAATGATTATTAATTAGAAGCACACAACGTCATGATGAAAAACACAAGCATTTTTTTTTTTAGTAGCAAGAACTTGATTGGTTAAGAATTAGTTTTCTTGTAAAACATTCTAAAGCCAAGTAAAATATCCATTCTTATAACATACCTATAATATGAGACTAAGGAATAGGTTACATATAGGTCTACAACACATCAGTTTGTTTTTGTTTTTTTCTTTTAAAAGAAGAAAGACATATTACTAAAAGAAAAAAAAGAAAAAGAGGAAGGAAAGAAAAAAAAGGAAAACAGAAAGGGACAATTCACATAGGTAAAAAGCAGTACACAAGAAAATACTGTTGCACACAATAATTTTCACAAAGATTAACATGGATTAACACTCTTATTACAGAAACCGTACAGTGAAGGAACACAACGGCTCAGGGCTTTCGTGGGGTTACTGGGCTGAGATGATACTGTAGAGAAAGAACCACTTGAGATCCAGAGCTGGGGCAGGGGCATCTTTTCCCTTGCGACTGCAATAGTGTTTCACAGCTCTGCCCCCACCTTCCCTTAATAATTTTGGTGCAGTGTATATTAACTTCCACTTTCCATCCAGAGTATGCTGGGCTTGTGGGCAGTTGAAAGGCATAAAATGTTCCCTCCATTTCACCCCTCCTGTTTTTAAGAGGATTTTACAACTCATTAAAAAAAAATGTTTCACCCGTTGGTTCATTTTTAACTACCCGAAATCTGGACTTTTCACCTTCCGAGATGCCTCTCTTTCTTCTCTCTCTCTCGCTCCCTCTCTTACTCTCTCTCTCTCTCACACACACTCCTTTATTAAAGCTATTAATGACACTTCCTCTCCTTTCAGAAATTGGATTTGGTATGAAATATACAGGCTACATTCTGGTTCTGCCCAAGTAGATAGAATCTGGTACCCAAAATGCCTTGATTGCTTTGTTGGTGAAACATGGGATGTGGAGATCCTTTTTTACACCTGAAATGGTTGTGCCCTGGAATATCTGTGGAAGTTTCATTTCAAGAATACAGAGCAAAAAATATACAGAGAAAATTAAAAAATCAAACACATAAGGGATAACAGGGAAAAAGAAAAGGCAGAAGTGTTGTATGTAACCATGTGAGGTGGAAGCGTTGCAGAAGCGCTTTCTTTCCTTGCTGAGGGCAGAGGTGCTGTATGTAACCATCCAGATCCTATGGGATGTGCGTTGCCAGTGTTGGAAACCCCTTCTTGCCTAACAAGTGTAAGCCAAAGTATTCAACAAGACTCTGTGGCTCCTTGAGTGTGCTGGTATTTGTGAGTGTGACTCCGGCCAGGAGAACGGGCAGGAGCCGGGGGCAGTGAAGCCTGTCGATCGAGTGGCGGTGCACAGGGAGGGAGGGTGGATGTTTTCCAGCTGGCCCGAGTGCTGCTGGCAGTCCTGGCTGGCGGTGTGACACCTGATGGCTTTGGCAATGCGGCCGGCAGGGCGGACATGGCAGCCCTGGAATGGAGCGGAGGGAGAAGGAGCTGGGCTGCCCTCGCCAGCCCCACGGCCTGATCGTACTGGGAGCAGCACCGGTGCGAGCTGCAAAGCATCACCGATTGCTGCTTTCCACCACCTCTGCTCGGAGCTGCCAAATACAGCCCCCTCAGGCACGCTGGAAAGACAAAAGGAGTCCTCCCGTGAGCACCCAAGCTCCACAGCTGAAGCTCAGATGTATATATACGTATTTTTAAATGCCAATTCCTGTACTTTCGGGACCTCAAAGTACCATTTTGCCCAGCAGACATTTATACCATGTTCATTGATTACCCAAGTGAGAGAACACAACAGAACAAACTAGACAGCTAAGTGAGACCAGGGAGTGGGGAATGTGATATATCAAAATGCAAAGTACAGGGCAGCAGCAGTGGGGAACACCATTAATGGGAACTGGCATGTGCTGACAAAACAGAGTTGACAAGGAGATGGTCAGTGAAGTTTGTATTTTGTTTACTGGTTTAAAACATTTCTGTGGTGGTGAGCATCATTTGCAAGAAAGGGGTGAACAGATGAAAGCCAAAATACAGCATTGCCTCCGAGTGGCACACACACATGCACGCACACATGCACACACAAAAAACCCCCCTCCCCCCAAAAAAACCAGGCATTCACTAACTCAGGAATTATTTGTTTGGCTAATGATTTATCAACAGTACAATACAATCCTTCTTTTGAATATCCTTCATTCTCCTGATGTGGGTATCTCCATCCAGATGAGGATCCTACATAGAACAGTGAATTTTGTATCGTGCTCCCTGCTTCAACCCAGGGAGGCCTGACAAAGCATGTTATTAAAACAAGTGAACAAACAAATAGCTTATCTGTTGAACTAAGTCTTCAAAGTGGGTGTTTTTTTCAATCAGACTTTGGAATACATTGGATTACTTCATCTCTGGACTGACTTTCCAACACTATGTTATATCTCAAAACAGAATATACATATTAAAAACACACTTGTACTTTTCAGTTTTTAATGGGCAAAATTAAAAAGAGGCAGCTGTATTGAGTTTTTGAAGGTGTCACTTATAAACACAAGATTTCCCTTAAAAAGTACCAGTTTAAATGTAAACTATAAAACACTGTAATAACTATAAAATGTAGCCAGAAAACTGTTTAAGTAGCCACAGTCTATTATTCAGTTCATATTGGTTTAAAATGTGACTCATTAAATATCTTCTAGAAGGCCAAAGCATTTTACAGTAGCTATAAACATATATACTTACATGTGCATTTTAACATCACAATTGATTAAAATACATAAAAGAGTAATCTATTCCTTGGTTTAATTTTTTTTTCTTTTTAAAGATTCACTGTCTTCAGAATTCACTCAAGCAACAATGACCAGGGTGGGCATTTATCGCTATTCCGCCCCTGTGGAGTTCAGAGTCTTTGAATCAAAGTTCAAGCTGGCTACATGATTTCAGAAAGGCTAAAACCAGGATGAATGCCCACATTTGAGGTAATTATTGCCATTAGGTCACAGTTTGCGTAATGTAAGTGTATTTAAATCCTTCTTTTAAAAAAGCAAAGGTATCCTGCAGTACCGGGGGATACCCATTGAAGCAATCAGAATCCAGAATCCTGATCAGTGGGTTTGCTTCCAAAGGAGCCAGTGGTCCCGGAGCACAAGGCACTCCCAGGACAGTTGCCAACCAGCCTAGAGCTCAGGCGAGCAAGCCTGCAACAAGCCTTTTTTAATTTTCAAAAATTTTTTTTAAAGAATAAGAAAACATAAGAAAAAAATGCCATAAAATAGACAGGTAACTTTTCTGATCAGAATTCCAGACCAAAGCTTTTCTATCTATCTTATTCCTTTCCAAACAGTTTGCTGAAAAATCAAAATACATCGGCTTAAATATTAACTCTATGCCAGCACTGCAAAAACTCCTTGGTTATGTTCTGAAAGTGGGATAAGCTTTGCTTTTGCTGAGCATTGTTGCCCCATTGCTTTCTGTTTCAAAGAGGAAACCTTGTTTGAAAGAAAGAAAGAAGAGAAAGAAGGAAATGAGAAAGGAAATAGGGGAGGGAGGGAGGGAGGGAGGGAGGAAGGAAGGAAGGAAGGAAGGAAGGAAGGAAGGAAGGAAGGAAAAATAATCCCTGGCTGTCAGAAGTACACGCAAGTATTTACAAGGTTTGTGTGAATCTGCACACAGTTCCCCTCACAGCGAAAGAGTTAAGAACAGAGATGTCACAATATTTATCAGTGCAGTAAAAAATATCATTTTTGGAAAAAAATATACCTTTAGTATTGCCTTTCTTAGATTAACTATGATAAGCAAAAGATTAAAAACAAAAACTTTATCTTCAAACACATATGAATAGTCTGTTATAGCAGCACTGCTAAAACTGGAAGGACAAAGCGAACCCGTAAATGAGAAACAGGAGTTTCAAACCACAAATGCCGAAAACAAAGCCTCCTAGTATGCTTCCTAAGACTTCTGAAGAACCAAGCCAATCTACCATTCAAATTTCACTCTCAACACACACAAATGCTCTAAAACCATGTCTTCCCACTGAAAGCATTTGATACACGCAGAGCTCAGCTCAGTTTACCTCCAGACCAGTTCTCACACCTCCACCTGCATCAGCAGCTCCTCACAGGTAACCACCACCTACGGGGTCCCTCACAGCAGTCACGTTTGTCACAGGGGACAAGGACCCCCTGAGTGCAGAGCCCCCGTGAGCAGAGCTCCTCTGCACGCTGCCAGGCCTTCCTGCCGTGGGTCTCACTGCGTGCCTGGGGTGCTGGGTGAGCATGGTGGCATCACGGCAGCACGCACGCAGGTAGTGGTGAGGAGGATGCACCACAGGGATGGACACCAGCCTGGAAAGCACAGCGCCTCTTATCTGATGCAGTACTCCAGCAAGGAGCCACAGCCACTGACAACAGGACTGGCACCATCTCTTCAAGCACCTCACTCAATATATTCAACCCAGGGTGAAACTGTCACCAGCATCAGAGGCAGCTTTGTTGGAGTACGGCAGTGGGGGAACCACAGCAGCAGAGAACCATCTTCTCCTCCCTAGGTCTGGAGGGAGAAAAATGATTTGTAGGCACAGAAGTGGGCCTCGAGAAGTAAGCTGGGGATTCCAGGTACTTTGGACACAGGTCCTTCTCACAGGAGCACTGGGAGGGTGACGTAGATGAGTGCCCAGGACCACAGATCAACTGCTTTGAAGCTCACACAGCAAATGGGACCACAGCAGGTACAGCTATGGCAACAGGAAGAGGGAGAACATTCCCTTCCCACATTTTTCCCCTCTGCATTGCCTACCCACTGCAGACCTTGCATACAGGTTTCTAGGACTTGGCCCACAAGCAGCACAGCAGATCTCTAAAGATTGCAAAGCCACGGAAGAACACAAGTCTAAGTCAAACACCCTTGCCCAGCTGTGCCTGGCCTGACCACGGCATCACTGTTTGGGATATCAGGAAAAAGTTTTTCACCCTGAGGGTGGTTGGGCCCTCTAACAGGCTTCCCATGGAAGTGGTCACAGCACCAAGCCTGACAAGAGTTCAAGAAGCATCTGGACAATGCTCTCAGGCACATGGTGTCATTCTTGGAGTGTCCTGTGCAGGGCCAGGAGTTGGACTTGATCTTGATAGGTCCCTTCCAACTCAGCATATTCTATGATTTTATGAACCCACAGAACAAAACCAGTGTCCTAAATCCAGAGAACACACTACAGAAGCATGCAGAGCATCCAGAAGCTTATCCCCACTACACAGCTCACTATTTGCATACTGCAATGTCACCACTAGAACACTTAAATCAATGTGAACAATAACAAGAGAAGAAAAAAGTTTTTGACATCCCCTACAATTTAGGATAGCAGCAATATTTAGTGTGAATTTCTCTGCTCATCAAGCTAGCTACTCAAAACGATGTCAGAAACTTGAGAGAGAGAGAGAGAAAAAAAGAAAAAGAAAAAAGAAGTGAATGGAAAGATGGAGTTCCACGGTGTATCCTCATTGCCTGGTGCTCATGACTCGTGGCTTCATTTAATTTCTGGAGTAAATGGGAGTCTCTTTCTCTCTTTTTAAAAAAAAAAAATAATCTTTGGTTAAAGAAAAAAATAGGTTTATTGCCCTTCAAATTTGCTAATGGAATTGCCTTCAAACCAAATTACAAGACACAATCCCTTGAACATATGAAAAAAGGAAAAATGTCACAGTCAAAAGCGTCCCTTTCTTGGAATGTTTTACATATTATAACAAAAGTACTAGAGAGAGAGAATTAGAGACCTGCCAAAGCCCAATTTATTGGGTACAAGCAGGTAAAACCTGCCAAGGAAGATACAACTGCATTTGCTCTCTCAAATGACTGGATTTGACCACTCTACAGTGAGATGTGCTTCCATTTGGGTTCTCCAGTCTGCTCATGTTAGTGGTTCTTGACCCTCCCTCTTTCATTCTGACCTCACAGCAGGAAACTGAACATCCATCTCTGAGGAGAGACATGTCTGTGCTCCCTTCTGCTTCCTGCACAAGCAGAATGCAGGAGGACATGATGGGGAAAAGGACTCCTTTTTCACTGTGCCAGCCAGAAGCCACCCATAAAACTTCCAATGTCTAAACATTCTCCTACCCCCTCAAGTTTCCATGCCATTTACCCCATGCACACAAGGAACACCAACTGAACCAAACCATGCCAATCCCATTTCCTCTCCAAAGGACTCTGCAAGCAGAACCAGCTGGCTATTATTATGTGTGGTACTGACAGCATGCAAAGCTTTTACTTCCTCTGCTGAAATGACTGTTTCCCCTGTGACCAACCACACCTTAATCCATACAATTCCTTTATACAGGTGTGAGGGAGGAAGTGTTGCTCAGCTCCCTTATACGCACCAGAAAACACAACTCTCACACAGTGTTGCACCATCAAAGCAATTTGATGGCTGTGCTGTGCATCTCTTGCAATCAGCATCCCACCACCATGACCGTCTGGCAGGCCAGCAACTCCAGGATGGACAATGTGAAAGGTGGCTCCTCTGACATGCATGGCAACCCTTCTCTCTGCCAGCCTGTGCTGCTGTGACAGTTCCACTGCCAAACACCCCCAAAATCAGATCTGAGCCCATGTGGGAGAGCAGTCCAGATGGGTACACAGGGAAAATATAATTAATATAAATAAAACATTACTGTGATTGAGATTGCAACCTTCCACACTTCGCCAAACTCAGGCCAGAGGAGCACATAAACTAGTACTTAACTTCAAGTTCTTTAGCAAAGCACTCAAGTACATTATTAACTTTTAGTCTTTGCTGAAGTCCTGTAATTTTTCAATGGAAATTAAACTCAGTCACTGCTTCCCCCTATTCTAAAAGAGCAGGTGATGCAAACAAAACTTTAAGTATCTAAACTGTAGTAACCAGAACAGCTTAACAAAATTCCACAAGTAATTATGAAAGAAGGAAAAATCTACATCAGGAACAAAGAAAGAAGAAAATCAAACCAAGCATCCTGGCCTGTGGACACCTAATTAGTCTTCAGTGAGAGTGGAAGAGCAGGTGAGGAACACTGCCCTGTCTGTCCATGCTTTACCCAGCTAATGCCATCTGTGTGTGCCAGTGTGCTTTATCCAGTGATGGGACTGAGAGCCGCCCTTGCGGCTTTGCTGCGGCCCCTTCGATAGCCCAGTTTCTGGAGAGCCATCCATCTGCATCCTCCTTTAGGAAAACCGAATCCTTGACATGTAGTGCAGCCTTGTGTTTATCACAAGGAATCAACGATCATGGCCTAGAGCACAAGAAGTCTTAAACTTTTATAAGTGTCCTTTCAAACTAAGTGATGGTGAGCTGGACCCTGGGGCACCAAGGTCCTTACCTGCCTTTGATCCAGCTCTCCTGACAGATCATTACGTTATCTGCTGTCAGGTGTTGGCCTCTGAAGGAATGTTTCTGGACTTATTCTGAAATGCAGATGGGAGCCAGAGGATAACTCCTGTTCCTCAAGGCTATAACCACTCTCACTGGGCGGCCCCACTCTCCCAGATTAGTGGCAGAGTTTTCATCATTGGAATAATCTTGTTTCTCCTTCCTCCTGCAGTTCTCACAATCACAGTAACCCATCCAATGCCACTGATGAAGAGAAATAAAATTAACAACAATAACAACAAGAGGAAAAAAAAAACCCACAAATTTTAAGGAATGCGTGTGCAATTAAAACCCAGAGTAAAATATAATAATAATAAAATAATAATCATAATAACCATACATAAAATAACATTATCTTTCCTTTTCATGACATAAGCAGCATGATGCTCTCGCTCCTGAACTGGTGAGAGAGGAGAGGAATGCAAGAGAGAGAGCAGGGCTTTATTTTCCTGCCTCAGACGAAAGGGGACATTTCTTTCCAAAGGAAGAGTGGGGTAAGGTGCATAGGCTGCTGGGAGATTGCATCCTCATCTACAGTATATTGAGCTGGAATGAAGGACAGGCAGGAGAAGAAAACTGTGCAAGGGTAGCCCAGGAACCAGAGCTGGCAACCAGGAAGGTTATTTGGTGGTTTGCCAGAAGACAATAGCCTTGTTGAACAGCCTATGCATAGCAGGATCTCTTTGTCTTCCAGGCCAGCCAAGCACTTACTGCAAGACAATATATTTGTGCTTGTCTTTCTGTCAGCTTTTCCAACCTGAGAGAGCCTTCTTCCTCACTGCCACTCAGGGAACCCATCCCTCGCCACCCTGCCAACACACCTGCTATTTTCCAGCATCTTGCAAAACACCTGACTACTTCATGCTCTAGTTACAAGGAAATGTAGAGTGGAACCGAGCAGCCCCACAGACTTCAGCTTTCGTGGAAACATTCTACCATACTCCTTTCTCTCCTTCCTCCTCAGGACATCCACAGGCATGATGGTACTGCTGCAACTGCCATTACCAGGGAAACTCCCCTCTGAACCAAACCAATGACAGGAAAGGCTCTCTTTAGAAACTGTTGGAAAACAAGACGACCATGTAGCATTCCTTGGCATGGAGGACCAGCGTGCTCTCCAGTTCCAGGGTCACTCTGCCACTGCAGGCAGGTTTTCAGGGTGTAGGTGAGAAGAGAGGAGGGGAGGCACACAGTGTCACAGCTATGTTAGAGTGGGTAAGGCTCTATGTATTACAATACTCTTTTCACTTAAGAAACCTGAGATTGACTCTCTCAACTGGATTTTCTCATGCTTGCTTTGGGACTCCAGCCCCTTCCTGACCCTTTCTCATCAACAGACACGGTGAGAGATGCTGGCAACAACTATGTTTCCCCCTTGCAAGGACTACATTTTTGTTCCCATTTCAGACACATGACCAGGACAAACTGATGATGAGGGTGGACACTGTCCTCCCACAGCATCGAGAACATCGGCAAACAGCAGAATGAGAATTCAGTTTCCAGGGAGGAAACCTGCTATTTCAACAGGACAGAAACAGACCAGTCCACAAATGAGTCCCCAGACCCTCTGGGTCCTCACAGCTGACCTGGTCACTTCCAGCCCATCCAGTGCTTGACAAAACACCCAGTTATATGCACTTCTGACCCCAATGAGCCTCCCCAACACCTCACCAAGTGAGCTACGATTGACGACGTGGGAAAAAACCCCCAACACCACCAGCAGGAGAAAATCGGCAGTAACAACCAAACCCCCC
>VZTX01009928.1:216856-337644 GCA_013400915.1 Pardalotus punctatus
CAAAAAAAAAAAAATAGAAGAAGAAAAAGAAAGAAAAAGAGCTGAGAGTAAATTCCAACTAGCCTCAGTCAGTTTCTAGGAGTACCAGTGGAAGTAAACCCTTAAACCGCGTCTGTAGTTTGGTAAGGCACTACGAGGGAATGATGTAAAACTAAGACTGTGACAGTTGTAATGGCTGTGCTGAGGAACACACCACAGAGAGAAGGCAGCATCTGCACACACACACACACACACACACACACCTGGACAATCACATTGTTACATGCCTATGTTATATCACTTTTCTTTGTGCAATCACACTGAGGAATAGTCTATTGGTATCGTTGAAGTTCAACACAAAAGAGTAAAAAGGGGTATGACCTGTATAGTGCTACATTCTACCGGGGCTGAGGGCAGGGGTTTGGGGCCAGCTAAAATGTCTCCTATACTAAAATGGGATTGAAAAGGAACACTTCCAAAAAAAAAAAAATCAAAACCAAAAAAAAAACAACAAAAAAAGAAACAAAGAAAAGGAACTGAAATCCAACATAGATTATTAGAGATCTTTTTTAGGAATAGCATTTCTCAGGGATTTATCCAGTGTGTTCAAGAAAAGGGAGAAACACCCCCATTGCTTCTGCTCTCAACCAGTGCTGCATGGCCTGTTTTGCCCAGGTGTTTTTAAGTGTAGCAGTGTTAGGTCCGAATTTAGAGCACTGGGAAAACATTTTGTCCTCCACCCTCAGCCTCCCTTACCCATTTTCTTTTTCCATTAAAAATCCCCCCAAACCTATATATACTTTGGGATACAAAAACCGCTGTATAAACCCTTTGAAATGCTGGATAAATCCCTAATCCATATACCTATAGGATCAAAAACCTAATGGATTTCATTTTAGGTGTTCTGGACAACAAATTTCTAAATGTAGCTCACTGTTGGATGAAAATAACCTTTAAAAGTCTGTTGGTGAAGTTCTTCAAAAGACAGGACCCGCTGGAGGGTCCTTCTGCTTCTCTCTTTCTCTCTAGTTTGGTGCAGAATGGTTGGTTTTTTGTGGTTTATTTTTTTTTCTGTTCTTTTTTTTCCATTTTCTTTTTTTTTTTTTTAAATAAAAACTGTAGAATTGGTTTTCCCCCTTCTTTCCTCTTTTTCTTTTCTTCCTTAAAGTCTCCTTCGTTCAAGTTTCACACGAGCCTCCCATTGCATTGTTAGTTTGTCCTGTTCTTCAACACAAAAGCGGCTGCCTCACTCCCCCCGGGATGGGTGCGTCTCCCGCTCTTTATTCCAGTGTTTAGATGTAAGGGTACTGGTTGACCTTGGTGGGGCTCAGTGGGTATCCAGTGTAGACTGTGGAGGCTGGAGAAGCACTGATATAGGTCTGATGGGCAAACTGAGCCTGGTACTGACTCGGGTGGATGGTGGGCGAGGGCAGGACGCGCGGGCCCATGCTGACGGGGACCTGGTGGACGATGCTGGCGGGGTAGGTGGTGTGCTGCACCGCGTGCCGGGCGGAGCCTTGCGAGGCCACCAGGTGCGCGACGGTGCCCGTGGAGCCCAGCGCGGCGGGGGCGGTGTATGTGTACAGGTGGGGCTGGGTGGGCAGGTGAGCAGCGGCAGCCGCGGCCAGGTGAGGATGAACTGTGCCGTGGCTGGGGCTATTGTGCGGGAAAGAGTACGGGGCCTGAGCTATCGTTGGAGTGATGTAGGCTTGCTGTCTCCGGTGACTCCCTGTGCGGTCGGTCGAGATGTGCTGCTGGGCCTGGATAAAGACAGCAACAGGGACAGGCGGTTACAAGACAAGAGATGGCTCTTTATCTCCTTAGTGGTGCCTGGGAGCCTCCCTGCAACACCAGGACGGCCTCAGAAAAGTCTCCTGAGCTCCTCCTGACACCCTCAGCATAGCCAGTCTTCCCCTGGAAATGAGTGACAGCAGCAGGTCCCTCACAAGCTTAGGAAGACCCCGTAGCTTCACACATTGACCAAAATGACCCCCAGAAGGCCAACAAGTGCCCCAGTTTGAGCTACAACCTGCTGACACAGCTACCAAAAGACACAGCCTTGGATGCCCAGCTCCTGAGAACATCTTCCACAAATCCAGTTGCTCAGGTAACACATGGTTTTTGTTAGCGAACTCTGATGACAAATTGCGGTGCACAAATAGCCTAGGAGAATGAAATTGCCTAACTATGCCTGGAACAGGCAATTTATTTTTGCTCAGTTTGGGTATTTGCAGCTAATAATTTCCTTGGTTAGTAAAAATAACCACACTATTTTTTCAAGAGAAAACCCTCAGGTTGATTAGATCCTGCAGGTGCCTTGTGCCCTCATGTAATCAGCTGAAATTACTTGACCACAGGCAACTTCTAGCAGTGGGATGGGACCAATGTACTCTTTTTTCCAGGTATTTTCTAAGGTGTTTTCTTGCATTACACAAAAATGTAAGGAGTTTTCCCAGTCATTTGTAGTCAGAGTATTAAATTACCAATGAAGTAGGAATTAGAAGACAAGGAAAATGCTCCATGCTGTTTCCTTCTATTCTTCCAAACCTTTTCATTGTCTTTGTAAGCACTCTCTGTGCTGTTATTGTGGCCTGAAATACAGCAGCCACACTCCTCCCCAACTCTTGCAAACAGCATCTTGCCCATTTCCTCCATTTTCACAAACTTCTATTTCAAGTTTGTTCACATTTTTAAATTTCCTCTACATATTAAGGGAGAAAAGACATTCTTCTCCACCAAGTTATTTTTCTTTTTAAACAGTTCTGCTTATATCCAGCTCTGGATCCACACCAGCACTTTCCTCTGAGCTCTCCAGACTTCTTCCTCTTGAAACACTGGTAACTGAGCTGTAACTTCCCTACTCTTGTCAACTCACCTCAAGGAAGAGAGAGGCCCCAGGTGAAGGATGTGAAAAGGGAATTATTTCCTGTGGCTCCTGGGGAGCTCCCTGGGAGCTCTGATCACAGATTGTGAAACATCTTAAGAAGTGCATACTGCCAAAAAATGGGATTTGTCCAGATCTCAGCCCAGCTTTATCATGGGATGGATCACACTCATTAAATGAGGTCACATATATGCACAGAGGCTCTGCTTTGCCTTGTCCCACTTGACAGGGACTTCTCTCCCAGTCCCACAGCCAGGCTCATGCACTCTCTTCACTTGGAATATATCCTCCCCATGGTTACTTACAGCTAAGGAGAATTCAAGTCCTTCCTACATGCTCCTGCCCCACTTTGTGGCTGAGCCTCTGCACTTTCCCTCTCACTTTACTCCCACTCACACTGTTAGACCATCAGACTTCAGAACACATGGGAAGAGTACCCCCAGCCCACTGAGGGCTGTGATCTGCATTGCCTCTGCTGTCTGAGCTGGAAGATCAAGGTCTGCAGTCACGCAGAAACAAGCTGATCAAACTCAACATGGGGTCCAACTATCACTAGACTGGAACAGGACAACCCACAATGGAGGAGTGAGGTAACGGCTGGATGATGCACCACCAAAATCAGTCTTGGCTGACTTACCTGACTTAGATTAAGAGGCTGCTGCTGCTGGAAATGTGCTCCTGGTCGCTGCTGCCTATAGGCAACGGCTCCAGACGAGCTCCCTGAAGAGTGACCGCTGGTGGAGGTCACGGTGCTGGAGGACTTGGACTTGTAGGAGGATGAGTGGTGACTGGTGGTGACTGTGCCAGGAAAGGAAACACATTTGTAGCTTACATGACATTCTTTAATTGCTCACCCTACCTTTTCCTCACCGAGTCTCCTCCAGAGTGGCTTTTGGGAGGAGACATACAACAGAAGCAGGTTAAGAAAACTGTTTCTCTCAATTAACAGAATACCACAGCAGGACTTCATATACACGACCAGCCTGTTATCCTAGAGGCAGACAAGTAGACCTGATTAACTGGACCCAAAGCAGGCCTGGAGAAGGCTTTATATCTCCTTCAGAACCATGAGACAATGTTCTGCCAGCAGAACTGTACAACACAGGAACAAATCCAAAGGAGAGGAAGGAAAGTATGGTGCGCACAGCATAAAAAAGCCCTGGCTTGCCTAACGTCAGGTGAATGGGAAGGGAGGGAGAAGATGCTGGTGGGGAGCTCACCCTTCGCGCCTTTGTCTTCAGAAGCAGTGCGTCCAAAGCAAGGACTGCCAAGTAGCTCAAAGCCAACTGCTTCAGGCCACACTTCCACCATAAAGCCCTTTTCAACACATTGTACTATCTAGCATTGCAGGGGTTCTGGATGAGCAAACCTCAGCTGTCCACAATGAAGATCCTGGGGAAAGGTTCTTCCCAGAAATGACAACAAGTTTGGATGAAAATTCATATGTGTTTTCAATCTCTTACCCGTTTTAAAGTAAGCCTGTGGAAAGGCAAGGCAGCAAAGGTTCACACTTGCATTTGGGAGCCTTTCGTGTCAAATGTTGAGCTAAAGGCTGCATTTTGTTCTTGGGTCTGTACAGAACTAACTGGGACCGACACTTGCCCCCCGTGACCCCTGAGTGAACCAGGGCACACAAATAATGCAATATGGCTACCCAGAACAGATGTGTCACTTGAGAGAAGTGC
This sequence comes from Pardalotus punctatus, assembly GCA_013400915.1. Classification (NCBI taxonomy): domain Eukaryota; kingdom Metazoa; phylum Chordata; class Aves; order Passeriformes; family Pardalotidae; genus Pardalotus; species Pardalotus punctatus. Next base: position 221,405 of record VZTX01009928.1, read on the forward strand.
AGGAGCACAGTTTCTTTGGAAAACCAACAACCAAACAAACAAAATGAAACTGAACAATGAGATTCTTCCAAGATAAATCATTTATTTCTTACTAATTTTCTTGACGGAAGAGGTGCAATTTACCTGGTGCCAGGCTATCGCACTCTACCAACACCTCACTGGCCTGGGTTTTCAGTGGTGGCACGATGATGGTTCTGGGGTTCCCACTGCAGTGAGTCTCTGGAACCCCTTTGGTGTCGTAGCTGTTCCCATTATTCTGCCCTGTGCGATGCTGCACAGCGTAAGGGCTGTTGTTGCTGGAGGAATCGGAGTAGGGGGAGTCATGCACGGTGACACAGCTGATGACATTCTTCCTTTGCTTGGACAAGGTGCTGCAACACAAGCAGACAAGGGGAAAGCGTGAATGGGCAATGACCAACTCAACACCATTAGAAGGCTCTGCCAGCACAGACGAGCTCCGTAAGGGCAAAGCACAGCCTTCAGTCCCCCGCCAGAGAGAGGCTGCTTAAGCCAAATCCCAGGCTTCAAAACTCCCTCGTTACTATTCCAGGAAAGCCTTCATGGAGGTCAAGGAGTGAGTAAGACATTGTGGATAGATCTTATATTCACACTGCTTAGAATAGCACTGAACCAGACTGCCAGATTTATTTTCAGACTGCTTTTTATGTATGTGTGCAGTAGAAGCCCAGCAGTTATACTATGCTTTGTTGCAAGTCTCACCACCCACACAAAAACGTGGTGGTTTCTCCCAGCCTTTCAGCAACGATTTAATAATAGATGCTATGACTTTTCATGCTTAAATTCCATGAATCTACAAAATACACACCATTCTATTTACTAATATGGTACAATGGACATATATTCTCAACAAGCATTTGAAAATGAGGAACAAATGACAAAGAAATGAGAAAAGTATACAATGCTTTTGATTTTCTTTCCTTTCTCTGAACAGGCTCTGGGTCTCCTGACTCTAGTGTAGATTATCAAGGTCCTGCTGCAACTAATCTATCTATGACATCAAAAAAGTGATTAAAAAGGAACATCAACACTTCCAAGATTAGTGCTGGAAGTTCATTAGATTAGACTGCATGAGTACGATTGGGATTTGCTCCACTATTGTGTCTAATTATTCCTCATGGTTTCTCCTTCCTGTTATGAGCTTGTTTAAGGAGAAAAAGAGAGAGTGAGAAAGAGGAGGGAGGAAGGGGGATGGTGAAGATTTGCTTAAATGGCTCACATCCTTGACAGTGCACAGACCTTGACTACAGAAAATAGCTGTTATGTTTCACTGATTGCATTATGTTGTTATGGCAACTGAAGTTTTTAAAATGATGAAAAGAAATGGATAGCACATAAAAAGCTAAGTAATTAGGCTTAATGGTGGAAACAGCCCCAACAGGAACAGAAATGCCAGGGAGCAAAAGGAATCTTAACTTCATGAGTGTGCACTTTAAACAGAGAGAGATCTCTTTCCCATGGAGTGTCCTGTCTGTTCTCTCAGTCTGGCTAGTCCAATCCAGGGAACAGCTGATTAATCTGGTCTCAGTCTGTGATGGAGCTGTTTGTTCCCTGGTCTCAGCCCTGCTTCTTGCCCAAGGAAAGGTGGAGCAGACACAGAGCAGTTTCCTTCCAAGGACACTGCTTGCCTTATTTATTTTTCACAGTGCTGAAGGAGCACTGGTGGTTCCCTTCAACTTGTCCATCCCAAAGTCTCTCTGTCAGCATTCACAAACTGCAACTCACTACCTGTCTCCCAAGACTTGGGATTTAAAAACTATTACCTTTTCCCTTTAAAGAACACCTTGGGGTGCTCCATTCACAAACAAGTTCCCATCACACAGACTTTCCCTGGGCTATCATCACAGGATCCTGGTGTGCTCCGAGGAGGACAAAAGACCATGTTGTTCTACTCACAGTGAAAAAAATGTCTCGAGAGGCCCCTGCCATCCTAAAAGATTGTCACTTGAAACAGGGCAGATGATAGAGAAGGAGAGGGAGGTATTGTACAGCAGTTGGAAAGAAATCCTTCCAGGGCCAGGGATGGATCAACAAGGAGGATGTACAACAGCAAACCCTCATAATCTGGCTTTTCACAAGGAGCTGGAGAGCGCTAGATTAGAAATGGAAAGAGCAGCAGCGTATTTTAGATGGACAATGACTGTATGTGAAGAAAGATGTAGCAGTTTGGATATGCTGCTATGGAAGAAGAATATTAAGCCAATAAAAATGACTAATATTGCATCAATATTCCCCTCTCCATCAGCAGAAAGGCCTGTAATCACACATTTATGAGTATCCACGCTGCTTGCCCTTTGCAGCTACCCTTGGCTGCCAGTTGGGAAGAGAGATATATTCTTTATCTCTGACAGTTATTGCATTTTATAAAGAAAAATCAAGTCACTAAAGAGTTTTCTGACAACTGATAAGGTCTAACTGTTCTTTTACAGTCCCTTCCTGATCTAAGTGGCTGAGCTGCTGAACTGGAAATACTTGCTCTCAGCTGACAATTGACATGAGAAGGTTGAGCTGTAGAAATGGAAGGGTAATTTTCTGTATAATCTCTGCTATTTATTGTTTTAGTATGGGCATATTTTTCACCAGTTTGATTGAGGGCTTGTCAAAACAGGGACCATGGGAAGTTTTATCCTTCAAAGTGTTAAAGCTCCTTGGTTACAATAAGAAATTCAAATATAACTGCGTGGTTAAATAAATAAGTGACCCCAAACCCAAACCTTTCCAGAGAAAGGGATCATATCAGGGTATCATTTAACGGAGGGGAATCTGAAAAGGACCAGAGCTAGGGTCCTGCCAGGCCTTATGCAAGTGCTCAGCACTGCTAATATGTGTCATCTCCCAAAGTCAACTGGACTATTCCTGTAACAGAGCTAAAGCCCATGGGTAAATATTTGCAGGATTAGGGCCCAAGTGATCAGCCTCTCGATTCAGCAGGCTGCACCATTTCAAGCACACGAGGAGTCCCACTGAAAGCAGCTGGATTTCTGTCTCTAGGAAAGGTAACAACTGTGGTTAATGTTATAGCAGGCAGAGAAGTCAGTTTGGACTAATCACACATGCCAAGAGCTCAGCACCTGCTGTACCACAGCCTGTCCCAGAGATTAAGGGTGGAAATTTCAAAAACATCAAAGGCCCAACTCATGCTGAAAATCAGTTGATTCACAGGCTTAAAGATACACTTTAATCCAAAATGGAGGCTTTTGAAAATTCAGCCCAGCAGTTAGCATTCTCTCTATTCAAAGCCTTCTTGCCAGCCAGCAGCTTTGACCCTTCCAGCTCCCTCTAAGGACTCAGCTGCTCTTCCCACCTTGCAGTAACCCAGGAGTTATCTCTGTGAGGCCCAGGCTGATGGATCGCGTTCCCTGCTCACAAACTATCAGGACTGAGAGCTTTTACCTGTTGACACAGCACTTGCCTACTCAGCAAGCTTACTGTATTCCTATAACTCAGCCACAGCTTTTGGGGATGTTTGTGCTTACACAGAAAAATACTATTAAAAGTCTTGCCCCCTTCCTATTAAGCTCTCTCCAAGCCTGGTAATTGCTTTCCCTCCTGCATGCACAGAAGCAGCAGCAAACATGATTTAGTAGTTTGGGGAATCAGTCTGTGTTCCTGATCCACTCGTGTGCCTGCCTGCATTTAGTGGGGAGGTGTATTTTAATTCTCCAGAGGCGGGAGGGGGGAAGATCGGTGAAGTGGCAGCGAATCCATCTACACAGAATGAAAGGCACTGAGCCAGGAAGGCTTTTTAACCCTTATAGCCAGACTTTGTGTCCTCCCTTTTGGAAGAGCAGCTGATAAAAGAAGCATTGCTTTGTATGTTTATTATTAGCTTATGAGCAGTATCCCATTCCCACCTGGTCCTAAAGAGCTTATCCTCAACCAATTCATGTCTGTTCAATGTGCTGACACAGAGCATGAGCATGCCTTTTAAGTAGAAGCAGGTCTTGGAAATGGGTCTTTAAAATATACCACCCCTGTGAGTGCACAGCAGAGGTGCATGTGGGTCCCTATTCCCTCCAGCAAGGAAAAGCCTGATAGAGGAAAGGGAAGGAAGGCAGTCTGTGCACAGGCACCCTGCAAGAAACTAAGGTGGTCATCTGAGATACTGTTAATGGAAAGGTGCTGAAGGCAGATGTTGAGAACAAAAAGTGAGAGGAAATTAAGGAAAGGAAGGTGCTGAACTAGGTGTTAAAACAATGCTGAAACCACCTCAATAGCCAGGGACAAGGACAAAGACAACTCCTGTAACAGTGCAACTTGAGATGATTTTTACTTGCTGAAGACTCAGGCCAAAAGCTTGGTATGTGGCAGCATTGCAGGAACAGGACCTTTTGCTCCCTGAATACCTTGAGTTAGAGCAGAATCACAGAAAAACCAAATGGTGTCTAGTGGGAGCAACTCTTCAACCTGTGGTTCACTCCAAGAGCTACAAACCTTTCAGTGCTGCTGACACTGTAGCAACAGAGCCTTTTAGCTCTCAAGGTCACCAACTTGGCCTTCCAGTTTGAAGGATGAAGGCAGCCATCACACAACTGTGCCTTTGAACTGGTGCGCATATACACCAGGGCATGTTAGCTTTACCTCACATCACAAAAGCTCTGTTCCAGGTCTCTGAAAACTTTGTAATATGCAACCCTTTTAGTTTGCTGCTTCAGAATAATCCACCTATCCTAGGAAAACACGGAGTCAGCCAACAAAAACTCACACCACAACTGCAACTGCCCTCCTCATGTTGAAATCTTATGCCATGCACAACTCAGTGTTAGGAACATGCCCCCTCTCTTCAGCTCAACCTCCATCCTGACCTGTTAATCTGCTCTCACCTTCTTTGTGAATTTGTGATGGTAAGAAATATTTATCAAGTATGTCATTGAGGCCATTTTCTTAGGCTGTACAGTATGTGTCGTTGCTATTTAAGTCTTATAAACTGAATTGATTAGCAGGTTGTAAAGGTCCTCCTGCTAAAGGTTTGCTGATAGAGCTATTGTCTATCTGTAATTTTAAGTATTAGTTGCATGTCGGTGTCTTCTGGAGATGGAAGGCAGCAATCTTTTTACCAAATGACTGTGGTTAGTCAACAGTCTGCTATGCAGAGTCAGTGCATTACTATGCACAGCAGAACACAGCCACAATAGGCTAGATGTCAAAAGAGAATTACAAATGGTGTTGTGCCTCTCACACATGCACATCATCAGCAAGTTGACAAAAACACCTGGTTTGTGCCTGCCAGCAATTTCTGTGTGTAAGTCTTCTGAAGTGGGCTCCACCACCACTGCACTGCGACGTGAACAAGGTGAATAACAACTCGCACCAGCTTACAGGGTGTTACCGAGGTGAGACTCACACAGGGACTACACCATAGAGCTTCCCATCTTGAGAAAGAGGGGAAAACCCCACAGCCCTGTGAGGATTTTGTGTCAGTGAAGATGGTCAGTGAGGCAGTTCCTCAGTATGCTGGTACAACAGCAGTGGTCAGTCCGCCTTGTCCAGAAAGACAGTGACTGCTATCAGGATCCTATGGAAAAGCAAGCTGGAGAGGTGTTACCTACGACACCAGCACAGGCAGGGGGGAGCTGAGGGGCCCTTCTGCCTCTTTGGAAGCATCCCCAAAACCACCCAGAGCTGAAGGCCATCATTGTGTTGCTCCAAGGAAAGTCACGTTTTCCTTGGCTGCTGCACTCATTGCTTGGAGGGGAAGTCATCTGGGCATGTCACAACAGCCATGTCCACTGCCCTTCCTTCCACCCCTTCCTCCTGCCATGCCCTGACTGCATCCCTTTGCAGGATGCAGAAGTACCCCTCACTGGACCACCAGTGCAGCCCAATGCATCCATCCCTCCCTAGGACCTTTTGTGCTCTCCCTCCCCTCCACAATTCCAAGGTGCCTTTGTGCCTCTCTGTTCCATGTCTCAGCTCCTACTTTGCTTCCCTCCATTTCTAAGCTTCAGAAACATTTAACTAAGGGAGGATTTACATTTAAACCAGAGCAGCAAGACAAGTTGCATGCTGGGGAGTACTTAACCCCTACTACATGCTACTCTCTGAGTATGTGCTCTGACCACTGGGACTGCACTTGCACTATCAGTCACCTGCTCTGTCCACTCGACTTTCTTGCAAGAGCAAGTAGAGAAACTAAGAAGGAATAAATTTTTAAAAATAAATATCAACATACTTTCTGTTTCACTCTCTTCACAGTGCTTTACAAGTGATGGTTAGACCTACTATCTTCTATTCAGAATAAATAACAGTTGGGGTTATTATCTTACAGCACAGCACTGGAAGTCTCTTTGCCCTATAAAAATCTCTCTGTAGAAGAGGCTGAGCTGAGAACGCACAAGCTCATTAAACAAACCAGGGGACAAAACTGTTTCCTGTTCATATAATGCTCTTTATAAGCAGTTTTTTCCCCCTGCTCTTCTACAGGACAAAATATCACATGCAAAACTTTGTGAGCAGCAGAAACCAGGTAAAAACAATTCTCTTTGGTAACAATGTTCCCTTTTTATTCTGACAATTTCAATTTAATTTTCCTATTATTTGATTACATTTTGAAGCAGATAATTGAACAAAATAATTTTTGAACAAAACTCTCCATTAAACCAGAAATGAGAAGTCTTCTCCTTAATTAGTTAATTCCCTGAGACTTTCTTCCCTTAAATAAAGGTCAAAACTTCTTGCAGTTTTGAAGCTTTTCCCGATTTTATTGCATTGAGGCTATTACTAGAAAAAACTCAATGTAGCCAGCAAAAAGGCCTTGTTTTTGATGAACTGACTTTTCTAATCAGGAATTTGCCCCCTGAAAATCTCTCTGACCATCTCTCTGAGGACGGGCCCTGCTGAACTGCAGCTGGGTTCCTCCTTGGTGGCTGTGCCCCAGGCACGGGGCTGGGGCCCAGTAGATGGCCCCCTTTGACAAGGCTGCACCGAGCAGATCCTCCAGAGCTCATCTCACGCCACCTCCCCAGCACCTCTACCCAACAGGAGCCCAACATTTTCAGATGACTATCGATTTTATAAAGATTACACCAAGCTATACTCATCAACAGTGCAAAACGAGCAATGAGCTGCCTTCCTGATCAGTTGGTATTTCATAAACACATAACATAACACTTCCTACCCTTCAGCAGGAAAAGGAAAATTCTACCCACATCACAATTAATTTTTGAGATTTTCCTTTCACCAATAAAAAATGTGCATTCCCTATATGAGAAAAGCTCTCTCTGCTGCTCTGGGATTACAGAAAGGCTTTTCTGTCAGAGTCAATTCAGGCTGTAGCCTCCTTTAGTGCATCAGCACTATCCTATTTTATCAACATTACCAGTACTTCTTAAACTGAGACTGATGAACTCTTACATTGTCAAAGGATACTGCTTCTCACAACCACAATCTCTCTTCACAATCAATAAAACAAACATTTTTAGTCTCATGGGTCAAAGGGCAATTTCTAGTTCTGTAAGAAGTAAATGCAAAATTACTGCTATCAGTAAGATGTGATCAGGCAATTAAGTGCCATATGATTTCTATATTCTAGCCTAGAAAAAGCTAATGTTTATAGGATCTGAAAAATAGCATGTTTCAAGTGATTCCTTATTTTTCACCCCCACACCACAGCTATTGCCCAATATGGTAATATTTGCATATATGAGCAAGACAATGCATTCTTTGCATGGTTTCATTTTCTACTCAGATCCCGAACCTTTGGGCACTGATTACATTAAGCACATACTTCACTGTCACTCCCATTTTTCTTGGAGCCAAAAAAATAGGCAAGTAAGAGAACAGAGGCATTTTCCTGAATGAGACAAACTTTCAATGAGAAAGACTTCAGCAAAGAGAAAGTTCATTGGCATTAAATGCTGATACAGCTTCCTTGACTGGAAGCTACACTCTCACTCCAGCTGAGAATCTGGTCTTACATCTACCCACGTCCAAAGGTACTGAGAAAATTTGTTTTGCTCTCCTGGAGACTTTAACCAAAAAATTCTCATTCTGGCCATGCTGTTTTCCACCTGTGTCTCTACCTCCAATTCTTTGTTTGTTCTGGTTACATCTGCACAGGCAATTTAACTCACTCGTGTCCATGCAAAATGTCTCTACATGGCTCAGAAATGAAATCTAGCTCTTAAGCTCTGGCCTTTCTGGAATGCTGGCACCCTGGCACTCTATAGATATGCCATATGGATACAAAAAGTAGCCAGGGATCTGATCCCAGGCAGGAACGTGTCCGGAATATGCTTTAATCATATCAAAGCCAGTTTGTTTATGTAAGTCTGGCTCCCAGGACAACTTTCCAAGCCCTTCAGCAGACCCAAATCTTTTAATACCTCAAACTCCCAACTCCATTTCCAGACATGTTCCTAAACTTTGTTCTCTCTGTCTTCCTGGAGAGGTGCTGTGAAGAAACTGGTCAGATGGCTGAAGCAGAGGAGACAACCACTGGCTGAAGTGGCTGCAGGATCCCAGCTCTTTCCTTCACCCCTCTCTGGACCCAAGAATGACACCCAGATGTTAAGTTTAAGGATTTGTACATAATGTCCCAAAGCCTGGACTCAGCACTATGGGTAAACATGCTTTAAAAGAACTCCCATGACCCTTGAGTTTTCAGCATCTCTTTTGTCTTGCCCTTCCTTTCCCATAAGAGCTCTGGAAGAAGGAGCTCCTTATTTATACTCCCCTGACTTTTGCACTGGTCTCCATGCAACTTGTTCTGGAAACACATTTTCTTCCCCCATCTAAGTAAGGAATGATGAAGCAATTTTTAATTTTTTTCTTTTCAAAGTGAAATATGTTATGCTGTCCCGTGAACCACTGCATTCATGTCAAGGCTGACTTTGAGAGGCTCTGAGCTCTTGCTGCCCAATGGAGTTCACTAGCATGGAGAGAGGAATGGGAAGCAGCAGTGGCTCTTAGGAAGAATGCTGAAATTCCAGCCTGGATGCCTGAATCATATGGCTGTCCTTTACAGATTTTTAGCTCCTGAAGGCCAAAGGCATCTCATCTGTTCTGTGCACATTTGCAGGCTTCACTTATCACCACACTGCAAAGATGCAGATACAGAGAGATATCTCTGGTGATTAAAGGAAAATCTGCCATGGACTGTGTTCTCAATAAATAAAAAAAATAATTCTCTTAACAACACTGGAAGGACAAAGTTAAAAATTTCCTATCTCAGTTACCAGTATAAAGATGGTATCATTATTCAGCTGTTTGCAAGGCTACTTCTCTACAACTTATGAAGCAGAGCAATGTCTTATGACTGGCATCAGATGGGAAACCCAGAGCACTTGCAGGTGATGAAGGGTGTTGAAAGGACAGTCCTAGAAAATTAAGTCCTTTCTGATCCACAAGAGATGATCAGCAATGGCAGCAGCCCTGGACCATGCTGTTTATTTGGGTGGGTTAATTCTCTGAGGAGCAAACTCAGCCACTACTTTCTCACTTCATCTATGCCTCTCTGCAGAGTCAGACAAAGAGCAGTTTCTGCCACTTTTACAATAGTTTAAAGATATTTTAGCAACACAATCAGGATTGAGCAAATGTATAATTATTGAGTGTTTGTGAAGAGAACCACTGTTTTTGAGAGCTTTTAAAGAAAAATATCACATATGGAAGATGTCATTTAATGCTCTTTATGGATGCCTGGATCACTTAGAAAGAGAGAAAGCAACTTTAAGGTCTCTTCCTTCCAAGCCCTTCTTTTTGTCTTTTAAACAGATGTCTCATTTACATAGGCTCATCACCACAGGCTACCTGAAGTCTCCTTTCCACAAAAAGGAGCTAGAGAAAACTATTCTTTCCTCCTACAGATGAGAGACTATGGTATAGAGAGACTACTGCACTTCCCCAAGGTCACACAGCAAACGCACAGCGCAGAAGGGAGCATCACCTGAATCCATGGAATCCCCAGCTAGTAATTTTCCTCACAAATCAAAGACAACCTGGCTGCTGAGACCCAAACAGCTCCTGGAACCCCACATTTCTCTGCCCCTCTCTCCTGCACACGGAGAAGAGCACTGCTCACCTGGTGGGTGCATGCTTCTGCTCTTCCTCTTCATCCGTGTCGCTGCTGATGGTGATGACGCTGACGGCGGGGCTGGGGGTGTCGGGGATGACGATCGTCTGCCGCTGCCGCTCCCGCGTGCTGCTCGTGGCCGCGTCGCCCCAGCCGCACGTGAGCGAGGTGCTGCAGGCAGGGCTGGTGTGCACCATGGCGCAGCGGGGAGGGGTGTTCTCCTTCACTCGTTTTGACCGCTGGGGCGAGCTGATGGACTGGGAGGATGAAACTTCATAGGTGGATGTGTTTCTGGAAACGGGAAAAGGAGTAAGTTGGGTAAAACTCTGTGTGCTTAAGTCGTCCGTTGCCATGGTTTGAGAGTCCTGGTCTCTGATTCAGTAGCACTGAGTTACAGAGTCTAGGAAAACTGAAAAATTGGCACAGTCACTTCTTCAAAGAAGACAGTGGCTTGCATGACTTATTCATATAATTGGCTGAAAAGTAGTTTCTTTCAGTAAAAAATTCAAATTTGTTTTCCTTAGAAATTTCCAGATGAGAACTGCTGCCTCTCAGGAGTTTGCACTGGCCAGTCACACAGCTCAGACATACAGAACAAAGGCAGTCACAGCATGGCTGACACAGGAGGAAGAACCACCCAAATACTAATCCCTTTCTCCTGTATCCTGCTTGGATGCATCATGACCAGATAGTTTTTGGCCAGAAAACACTAGAGGTAAAATTAGAATTTGTTGTGGAAAACAACAACCACTGATCAGGAAAACTGCTTTTTTTTAAAAAAAACCCAGAAATTAATTGCTGTTTAAGAATCTTTTTCAGTGAACATTTCCTGCTCAGTAGTTTACTCCCTAGGACAGTGATGTCCCATGGATGAGAGCAGGCAGATGGGAGGACATATACTCAGTTTCACTTCATTCCCATGTGAAGCAGCATACAACATATACAAATCAGAAAGAAACAAACAATGTATTCATTATGCAGTAGAGAAACATTCCCAGTCTTCCTACTTCAGCTTCCCTGCCTGACCAGCTGGAAAAGGCCCATTTGGATCAGGGATCCGAACACAAACCTATCTGCCAAACAGTGCACTGTGGGTCTACAGATGGGGTTATTTACCAAACCACACTGACTAAAACCCATCTCACTCATTTCCCACACTTCCTTTCTTGGTTGTGTTTCTTTTTGCTATTGTAGAACATCTGGAGATTCAAAAAGGAAAAAAAACCTTAAAGTTCTGGTTTTGTTCTACAGTGGGGCCTGGGCTGCATGTTCAGCCTGGCCCAAAAGCTAACAAAAGGAATAAGTGGCATCCATCAAAAGGAAGTCACCCTGGCAGTATATCACACTACACCAACTTAACACAGGCTCTTTTGCATAACAAATGGCTGCACAGTAGCATTCAAAGTGCTTTTTGAATACCAATGAGCAGCATGGAGTACCCTCCTCTCCAAAGGAGCAGGGTTCCTCATTTGGCACAAAAAGAGTCACAGTCAATGAAGCTGTAGAAACCCTTTTGCTCTAAGAGTGCCCCATTCCTCCTGGACACTGCCACCCCGCCCTGGGAGTGACGGGAGAGGGGAGGCCCTGCACAGGCACAGCGGCTGCAACAGGCACTCTCTTTTGCTGGCTTCCTGGGGACAGAGCTGCCTCTCTGTGTTATGAATAGACTCAGACAGCTGGAGCCCACCCAAAGTAAATCCAACATTAGAGAGCAGATAAATGGGAAGGATTTAAATAGTCGCCTCTTAACTTGAGTTAAACTGGTTGCGAACTCAGAGCCCCTCTGGCCCCAGCCCAGTTACCCAGGAAAACCACAAGCTCAAGTTTTTGCCACTGCACAAGTGGTGACCCATTTTGGTTCTCTCCCCTGCATTGTTCTGTGTTTTTTGTCTTTTCTTTTAAAAAAGAAGTGTGATAGTTGCACAGCCCAGAGGACCTTCTCCAGAACAGCTACACGTACACCTTGGACAGTCTTGTCCTCTAAACAAGATTACGGTGCTGTGGCAGGCACTGCAACCATCCTACCATCTGAGTTGTGCAAGAAACCCCAGACTCCTCCTTGCAGGGTCAAGTGGTTCTACCAAGAGATTCTAATGACTGTTCTGTATGAGATATCCTTATAAAACGCTCCATTTTATGCTGCCATGATCATAATAAGGCCAGGCTATAATAATGGGTATCTGTTGCTGGTGTGCACTGCTGAAGACAGGCACTAACGATCTATGTTAGGAGCTGGAGAGCTCAGGTGGCCTAAAGCCACCCCAGTCCTCCAGTTCACGTGGCAATAAATTTCAAAAGACTGGTATCACCCCATTGCTTTTGAAAGGGCAGATCACATGTGCACACATCAGGCACGTGCTCCTGGAGGTGCAGTCCCTTCAGGCACAGACACTGCACCTCAGGAGTGCTTCTTCCAGAGGATGTGGGAGGAAAAGGCGTGGCAACTGGGCACTGCGCCACACTGACCTGAGAATACGGTTATGTTTCTGAAGCATGGTGACTACAAGGCCACGGGTAATTGCAGCAGGGTAACAAGCTGTATAAACAGGGCCTGAGCATCTTCTGCAGCCACTAACTCCCACACAAAATGCTGCTCGCGGGGTGTACAACACACCTGACCACCTCGTGTCACAAAATGTGCCATCCAATCCCTCACGGGCTGCGGAACCAAATGGATTTTGCCCCAGAGGGGTCAGCGAGCGCCTCCCTGGCCAGCGGCCGGCGTGGCGGGGAGGCGCCGGCACTCACCGTGGAGCCGACTGGTGCTGCTTGCTCTTCCTGGCGGAGGCGGCGGGCGGCTGGCGCATGACGTGCGCGACGCCCACGTTGACGGGCTGGGCGGCGGGCAGGGCCACGTGGCTGGCCAGCAGCGTGGGCTGCTGCATGATGGGGTTGTAGTGGCTGCCGTGGGCGTGCGTGTTCCTGCAGGCCGGGGACACGCACACGTTACAAATGGACCCCACGGCTCCTCCACAGCCTCCCACCGCCCTCCGGCCAGGCACCCTCCCCTGCAGGGCCTGTTGGGCTCCTGGGCTGCCCAGGATGGAGCGCGGTCCCCAGGAACAGGAGTGGTGCGGGCACAGCGTTCCACTCCAAGGGCATGGAGCAGGAAAGTGTCCCACAGCTCTCAGGCAGTGGGGCCACAGGCTGCCACCTCCTCCCCTCAGCCCTGTAGCCTTGCAAGGCCCCGTCCCCCATGCCTCCTCCAGCACCAGTGGGCACTTCAGGAGCCTCCAAGCACCTCCAGTTTACCTCCAGTCTGCCAGCGGCTGCGTGCCTGCCATGGACTCTGGGATGACGGTCGCGTGCTGGACAGAAGTGTGGGTGGCCACGCCGGTCAGCTGCTGCCAGGCAGGAGGGAGCAGGATCTGCTGAGTGCCACTGGGCCATGCTTGCTGTCAGACAGAGGGAAAGCGGTTTCTTAACAAAAGGAATCAAGCACTGAACACGAGTGATGGTCCAGGCTCAGCTGGGGACCCTAATAACGATCATGGTCCTACTCTTACCACCTTTCAGTCACAGATGACAAACACTGCTATGAAACCACAGCAAAAGCAGGAATAGTTATCAATATCGAGAACACAAAGGAAGGAGCAAGAAAATCCCTGCCATATAAAGCAGCAGCTGTGTTTTAGGTTAAACTGTGAATGGAAGGGATCAAAACTAGCTGGCATTTCAAACCAAACATCAAATTTTTTAGCACCTTCTAATTTTGACTCTCCAGATCAGCTGGGCACTATGGCTCCATTGTTAATTTCCTCTTTCTACAGCCAGCTTACTTTCTCACCCCAACAGGACCTAAAGGACTTCAGGAACTTAAAAGGAGCTAAAAAGGAAAATGAACTTTTCAAGTGTCAGAAAAAAGAACAGGGAGCTGTAAAGCTTTAGTGAGAAGGGAAAATAGGTACCAAGAGGCAGTGAGTACTGGTCACTGGGTGCTGCTCAAAAGGCACCACTTGCAGCATGGGCCAAGGAGCTCAGCTGCCTGCTTCCAGCTCACCAGGAGCTCCCCTGGCCAAAGCACAGTGCAGCCATGAACAGCTACACACTGCAAGCCGGTCCTCTCTGTGTGCTCTCCAGCTGTTCCCCCACTCTTAGAGCAGGGAAAATCTCTGCCCTGTGAGTTGAGCCATCATTCTGCCATGCAACCACCCCTCAGCTGTGCTGCCACACGCATGACTCAGGTTGTCCTGCTCCAGTGACTTCACACAACTCAGATGATTGTTTTTTGGACGTGGGAAATTTCCTTTGCTATGTGCTGCCCGAAGGTGGCTCTGGCAGCTTTTCACTGCCAGGCTGAGGAACTCAGGGCTGCCAGCTACAGTCTGCCTTAGTCCCAACCTGCACTACTGTACTGGACCTGTGCTGTGTTATCTCACAGCTCTAAAGAGGCTAAATTTGATGGGAGGCTTCTTCCAGACATGCATTTGTCCCCTTCCCCATCCTCATAAGGATCATATTAACTGTCCCCATGATTCCCCCCCATCCCTCAGTGAAACAAAACCCACAACAATCCACCCCCTCCAAAAAATATATTTTCCGAGTTCTGCTCCTAAGTTTGACCATCTTGTGATTTTTTGTGTTGCTGAGTTACATTAAAAGGCTGCTGCAGCGAGGCCTCTTGGCAACATCTGGAAAGGACAGAGTCACAAGGCCCCTGAGAGCCCTTCATCTAGGGAGCCACAACCATGGACTGGTGCTGCTTGGAGCAGGTAAAAGGAAGAGGCAAAGGCAAAAAAAGATCAGGGAGGAAAAATACCTTGTGACTATTCTCTTTTTTCCCCTCATCTTTGCTTTAAAAGAGGAGACTAAACTACTCTTGCAGTCAGTCCCAGGGGACTACCTGGATTTGCCTGCAGCCAGAACTGCCTCCTCCCTTTTCAGGAAGGGAACAGAACAAATCTAAGCTCCTTGTCCGACTGCAGTGCATAAATTTAGATGCAGTGTCAGGGCCTAGGCACAAATTCCTCACTTATTAGGTAAGGACCACTGAATCATTTAATCTGCAGATAAGACTTGTCTAGGCTGATCCACCAGCACAGTGTGCTGTGCTTACACATGGAAGGCTTGTGCTGGCAGCTGCAGCCTGTTCTCAGTGCATTACTATGAAATTTTGCTGGAGTGGTGGAGCAGTGCTCTGGCCCCTGTCCTCGGGAGCTGGTGAGTCCCCTGGCGTGACCGAGCTCGTGCTCCGGATATAGAGCAGGAACAACTAATGGAATAATGTGTTTGTTTTGAAAGCCAGTGGCAGGACCTCTGTGGGAAGTGCTGTTGGGAAGGAGTTAAAAGGAGAGAAAATCAAGAATCCAGGGTGTTATTCAAGGGCAGGGGACAGTTCTGGGTCACACCATGGAAGCCTGCTGGAAAACTGTACAGCTTTGCCTCTTTTGGGATCTAAAGCTGCAGTGAGCTCTTAGTAAAGACAGGATCAGTCTTCTTTTACTGGTCTCTGTGCATACAGTATGTGGACCACACTTGCTTGAGAGGGTGAAAAGAGACCCAGAGAAGTTACAAACAAGTTACTTTAGCCCCTGACCCTGCATCTTGCAGGCTGCTTGCTCTGCCTTGCACTGCCTAGCTCCATGCCACAGGCTGCAGACACACAGCTGCCAGAGATGATGCTCAAGCTCTGTCAGTGCCTCTGCCCTGGATCCCTCCTCCTGCTCTTGCACAAAATGCACAGAGAGAACTGGATGCCAGCTGCACTGGGATGCAGGAAGGCTTTACCAGCCGCAGGCATCCTGAGGAGGGCACGCACAGAAACCTGTGCCATGCGCCGGGCAGGGGAGAAAGCCTGATGGCACCACACGGCTCTGGGAGCACAAGGAGCAGCACCATGCCTGATCAACAGGACAAACAGAGCAGGGGACAGACAGACAGGGCTCTGGAGACGCTGCACTCTCTGCTGGGCTGGGCCCTCTCTCAGTAGCAGCAGTTGCACGGTCCAGGCTGAAGAGCATTAGATAAGCAGCTGTGCAAGAGAGGAGGAACAAGCTCTCTGCCGGGAGAGAGACACGCAGCCGCCGAGATCAGATGTGACTACAATGCATCACAAAGAAGCTGTGTTTTTCCATTCAGGAAACTGGAATTGGGTACAGATTTGTTTATCAGACCAGCTGCTCAGCCCGAACCGAGCGAGGCCCACGGACACCAGATGCCACCAGCATCAATCAGAGCGCCCTGCCATCAGAGACAGCTCACATTTCTCATCGCGCGAGACAAACAGGCACAGCAACAGGCACATTGCCTCTCTTCTACTACACCAAAATTAAACATCTATGCAAGTGAGGAGTGTTTCTCAGAAACAGCCAGAATTCCCCTTTGGAAGTGACAGTGAATGAAATGTCAGTAGAAAGCATGAAAGGGGCAGCCCACAAAATGGGCGTTTGTGTGGCAGAGGCAGCACTGAAATTGGTAACCTGTGGGTGGGAGGGTGCTCAGGAGGAGCTTTGCTACCAAACATTCCTCACTTGCCTGGAGCCCAACAAGGACACCATGAGAAGAAAGGAGCAGGAGTACTGAGATGTTTCAGGATCCTGCTGTCTTTGAGACGCTCCAGATCCAATCCTCACCCCTTCAAGCCCCAAACAACAGCACACCACAGGAGGCCTGGCAGGATGGCAGAGCATGTAAAGCTCAGTGACCTCCTTCACTCACTGCCTTGGCTGACTTCTTGCACAAGCAAGAGGTGCCAGCCACTGAGCCTGCACAGACTGCTCCTTGCTTTGCCATGGCTTTTGTCTCCCTGCCTCACAGGCTCTCCTTTCCTACCAAACAAGGGAGGTGGCCCATGTCAGTTGTTACAACAGGCAGCAGCAGAGATCGGCTGATGTTTCAGACAGCCCTCTGACAAAGGCTCTGCTATTGGAAAGGGCAGGGCACGTTAGCTGATGGAAATCACACAGGCTGCAAGTTGCATTTTGGTCTGTCTTCACCAGGTAAGTGTGACTGGCAGCTGGCAAAGGAAGGCAATAGCACCAACAGTCTTACCCCAGCACTGCAAGGCACAGGCAAAAAGCCTGAGGTCTGCTGGTACCTGACTGCATATGAATGTGCTGGCATGGCAGATCAAACAAGCCTGAGCTAGAGAAATGCCTTTGTAACCAGCTGGTCATCTTTTCCAGGCTGCACAATTTAGTATTAAGTATACTAGGCACTTGTTTTTCCCTGTGTGGTATCAGCACACGTACCATGGCCCCAGCTCAAGAACAGTAGGGGCAGATTCACTGAAGACAGCACAAGGAGGAATGAACTGCTGCTCCTCTGCTTTGAGGAGCAGGGGTTCCTCTTGAGGATGTGCATGTGATCAATAGTACCCATTCCTGATTGGTTTTCTTTAGGAGAAACCATGCTTTCCTGTGAGAACATTTCAGACAATTGTGCCAGTAAGACCTTCTGACAAGGAGAGCTCTCTGACTGTGGGGCCCTCGCCTCTGCCTCCTACATCTCTCTCATACCTCAAGAGCAGAGGTGCAGATCACAAAACAGAACAGTGAAAACTTAAAGCATAAAAGATATTTATCAGCAGCATGCAATTCACCAGTGCAACTCCCGGCTGCAAACTACCCCCAGCACTAGAAGTTCACGAGGATGCAGGAAGGTTATCATTGGCTCCTTCTCAGCAGAGGCCTGACACTGGTTTCCCTGAGGATTTCCCACTGATTCCAGTAGATATGCAGAGGGAAAGAAGGTTTTTCCAGTCGCTTTTGCAACTCTGACATAGCCTTTGAGCTGAACAATGAGCTGAGGGATATTTTGACATTTCAGAGAAAGCTGCAGACCCTTCTATAGCTGCCCAAGTCTCTGAACTGCACCAAAGAAGGCCCTCAGAGAAAGCTTCTCTCCTCCTCAGCCTCCAAGAGCTAAACACCCCATTAAATACCTGCTGAGCTCAGTGCCTTTATAATTCCTTACCTGTGCGAGGAGTCCCGGCTGGATCTGAAGAGGCTGGGCCCCAGGAGCCTGCGTGACAATGGGAACGGCGTTCTCCATCCGAACCGAATACCCAGCGTGCTTCGAAGGCGAGGCTTGTAACCCTGTTCCACCAGCACAGAAAGGACAGCGTGAGCCACCAGCAGCATTGCCAGAACAGGGACTGGCTTTCAGAGGTGCCTAAAGGCACTTGCTGATGTCCACTTAAATTGCAATGTTCAGACCCTCTGAATAATCATCTATCACAGTGCCACACGTTCTACCCTGGCCCAAAGATGTCCACCAAATGTGCACAAACATGGTATGTGGATAAGGGTGCAGAAAAGACATTTCCAAAGGCACTAAGGGATTAACTGAGTTTGTATTTTTAGGGTACCTCAAATGCACGGGAAATACTGCAGTACAATGTGTACAGGGAGAAAAGGAAAAGGGAAGTGAATGGCTTCTCTTCCCCATATTCTCTAGTTTAACGACAAAAAATGGTCTTTGTCAGCCAAAACCCACTGCTGTGTGAGAATGCTCTTTCCATCAAAGTGGGATGGCAATCCAGAACTCCATACTCCCTCAGCCTTGACAAAAAGAGGTTTGATTTTTCTCTAGCACAGTTTCCTGGGACTCATATTTAGAAGGTCCTAGCACACCCCAAACTCCAATCACTATTGACTGAGCCCCAAATTAGTCAATTAGCCCCTAAGTGAGCTGGAGGAAGCTTCCCTCTGCAGCACCTCAGTGCATGGTACAGCTGTGCTGCCTCCTCTGCTTTGGAGCCTTCCCAAGGCAGCAAGCTGAAGATGGCTGCTTACATACTCCAGGAAGACACTTCTGAAGTCAAACCCTTGAGACGCATTTTAACTATGTAGAAGAGGTCTCGCTAAATTTCTCCAGTTCAAAAGAGCTTTGATGATCCTGCACAACATTTAACGAGTGCCTGGAGACTGCTGCGCAGACAGGCTTGTAGAAATGAAGAGCAGAAGTTGCACCACCTGAACTAAGGTCTATTTAGACCACTTCCTATGGATACTTGGGTAGTTTTCTCAAACTGCTACAGCATGTAAATTTAAGAGAAGGACAAGGGGTTAACGCTGATCATCTCCCAAGCTGTCTGACAACGGTACCTATGATGAGTATACACAGGCAGAGCGGTTTGCAGCAGGGCTGGAGCCGAGGGAATTGTACTCATAAATGGTCACAAGCATCTGTTATGGGGGAGAACCCTCATGTCCACCAGTACCACACTCCCTACTGCATTATGCTCCTGAGTTCCCCTTTTAGCAATTGAGTCACTGAGAAGTGACAGGATGACCCATTATTGTACGTACTGATTCACTGTTATTGTGTGGGAAAGCTTTCAAGTTTACCGAAGTATGGCAAAAGAACCGCAAACTTTGCTCAGGGCAAAGGATGACAAGGCTCACATATTCCCCCCAGCCCCTTCTCAGTATCTGCCCCATTGTTTTAGACCACCTGCCTCTAACTCAGGATGTCAGAGGTGCCTGCAAGATCCATCGCAAACACTTCCATCTGCAACAACCTCCCTGCTCTGATTTACAAGGCCAGCCTTTCTTCTGCCACATGACCCGCACTGAGGAAGCTCATTTCCAACAAGAGCTGCACGAAGGAGCAGGCCAAGCCCTGGTGAGGTGCCACTTACCTTGGAAGCCTGGTGGGCAGACGATGAGGGCTTGCTGTAAGGGGTCTGGCCGGGCACAGATCTGCGCTGTTCCCGTCTGCAGGGGCATGCTCCGCTGGGCCACCGCAGCCATGGACGCCGCTGAGGGCTGGTAGAGTGCAGATTGGTAATTTAGTATGGAGACCTCGGGGTTGGCTAAGGAAATAGTGGCACTGGAGGAGGTGGGAGCCAGGTTGGTGGTCTAAAGGAATGACGGGAATTAAAACAAAAAACAAACAAAAAAATGAGGGAGATGGGTACGTCGGAAGAAGCAAAATCCAAACCAAAATAAAGTAAAATAGTGTAAGATAAAATAAAAACCAAACCAAAACAGCAAACAAGGGGTAGAACAGGACATTGAGGAGCACAGAGACAAGGGCAGTGCTGGGGAAAGATCACAACCTGGCTGAGCAACCACAGCTGTACCACACCATGTCCTGCTCGTAGTGCTCAGAGACACAGCACATTCCCTACAGCAGAACTGCAGCCCCATTTCTCACCCAGCTGGCTCTGATTCACAGCATGATGAAGATGGGCTCAGAAAATGTTGCTATCCAGAAATCACGTTGTTAGCTCATCATGTACATAGCACTAGAAGATGTTCACATTTCTTAGGCAAAACAGACTCAGCACCTCCATGCCCTGTGAAATCTCATCCTGAGAGGGGAGATCCATTCTGGCCTTTCCTCTTAGATATCCTGTATCTAAGATGGCACATGCCCCTTGAATTATGTTTGGAATTTGAAGTAATCCAAATGCATAACAGGAGGTAATGCTAATACTTGCAAAGTCCAAAGTTCACTTGGATTGTCTTTAAAATCTCAGAGCAGAAACTTCAGTTGCCAGTTGGGGATGTTGCCAAGCCAAAAAAGTCAGTAGAGAGTTCTGCAAAAATATAGAAATCTGAGGACTTTTTTTAAAATGTGGACTGAGTTTAACAGTTGCAGGCAACTAAACAGCTCTGCCACTGCTCTAAATTTATGTTCTGAGCATGCATGCTAAATTTATGTTCTTAGGGAGCCAGACACTACCAGACCAGAGCCCATCTTTCCCCTCTGTCCAAACATGCTGGAGATAGAGCAGACAACACTTTCTCATAGTGAATGTATGAACCCAGGAGGATGCTTTGATCAAGGTGCAGCAGAGAGCAGACTAAGAATTTTGCACTGCCTGGTTGCCACTGGACCCACGCTGCACTGCCACAGCCATGAAGGATGTGAAAACAAAACACTTCTTCCTCCTGCTCATCCCCTCTCCATGCAGAGGCTGTGAAGTGCAATGTGCTCTCCTGTGCAACACACTGAGCAGCAACCACAGCAGCTCCCACACTCCTCATCTCAGAAGCTGTAACTGGAAGGAGTCAATCCCCAGATATTTTGCAGAGACAGGAAACAAAAGAAATCCAAGACAAGTGGTATGTTGAAGAGAACTGTGAAAGGCTTAGAGCTTGTTCAGATTAAAACACCCTTCCTGGAAGTATTTCTACCAATTCTTCTAGGAACACTGGGGATACTGGTTCTGCTCACAACACACACCCCTTACAAGAACTCAGAAATGACCACGGATCTCCCCAGACAACAGCTGATCTTAACATCAAGTGAATTGCGAGGAAATGAAAGCAAGTCTGCATTTCCTACAAGTACCTCTGTACAAACGGTGTCTCTGCCCTGCAGCTGGGACCTAGGGGAGCATGTAGCATGCATTTCTTTAGTCAGCATCTCAGAAACAGCCTAGAAAGGGAACTGGTGTTTGTAACTAATACCTTATCACACCAAGTCATGACCTATCTCTGTCTGTATCTGCCTGAATTGTTTCAAAAGACCTTCTGTGATCTCTTGTTTCAAGACCTGAGCCATGACATGTGGTTTCCTGACTGACACAGGAGCACGCTGCACATCTACACAGACTCCTTTAGCTCCCTCGTTTTCCAAACGCCATTTCCACAATGCCACTTTGCAATCTCTAGAGTGAATCTTGAGCAGCCTGCTCCCAGAAGGCTTCAAAGATAGCAGCTGTTTCTTGAGCTTCAGTCTCCTAGAGAGCTCTCCCTGGAGAGTTTCCTCTCACTGCTGTAATACAGTGCCACAGTAAACAACTTAGCCTGCTAGTCACATAAAATTTGTTAACACGGCACCCCCCAACACTGGGGCAAGTAAAACTAATAGAAAGCATGGTTATAAAACCAGAGCCCACCAGACTGCAATCTGTTTGCAGTGGGGGCACATGCACATGGTCCCCACATCAACTGTGGCCCCTGGAGTGAAACCAACAAGAGATAAGAATAAACATTATCACTAAACTCTTTTTTCCCGTTGATCAGTTACAGTGCTGTGTCTGTTACCAAGGGTTTCAGTTCATTTTACTTCAATGCCAACTTGAAGAAGAGCTGTAAGATCACAAATACTTCTGCCTGACCCAGGGAGTGAAGTACTGCTTGCTGAATTAAGGGACTAATGAGCTTTTCCCCATAGCAACGTCCCAAGTAAGCAGGATTTATCACCCCAACAACAACATAAACAACGAGGGCAACATTTCACCGCCACACAAAATGTCACAAGATTATTGCTTGCCTGAAGAAAAGAGAATGAGGAAAAGAGCAGAGGAAGGAGAGCAAAAAGGCACCATCTCTTGGCAGGCATGTTAAATGGGACGCTACTTTGCTTTTCATCTTCTAGGCCCTCCTGCCATAAATGTTTCAAGCACTGGCTGCTCGTGATTGATGCCCTCACCTGGTTGTGGACTGTGTTCAGCTGGTTGTTAAAAGTCATGGTCAGGTTGGTTGATGTACTTGGGGCTACGTGGGTGATGAATGGCGTCTTGCTCTGGTTCACCGTGTCGTACATATTCACCCGCCGCTTGCAAATCTCCATGTTCTGGAAGCAGGACTTGACACTGCGCAGGGAAAGGGGGGCAGGAAGGCAGAGAAAATCAGCCAAGCGACTAACACAGGTAACAGTTCATCACAGTGGCCCTGCAATGGGTCTCCACGGCAGGCTTAGCACTTTCTAGGCTCTTAAAGCCCTTTGCTATTTTATGCAGGTCTCTTTTAACTGGTGAGAGTCAGATTAACCCTGTGCTGGAGAAGGCCAAGATGAGAGCAGCTGCCCTGGGACTCCTGGGTGTTCCCATGGGTCTCTGCACCGCAATTTAAGTCATAAAAGCAAGCAAATTGGTTGCTCTTTAGGGGACAGGGCAAGAAATATGAAGTGGCTATATTAAAAGACTGAAAGACACTCAGAGCAAGAAAGAAAGATTTTTTTTTTCCTGATGATTGAACCTGAGAGGAAAAGCCAGCTCATGCTTTTTGCCTCAGTGTAAGCCTAAGGATAGTTTTACACATTTTTTGCAAGGAAGAATTTTACTGTTCTTCATCACTGAGACCCCTAAAAAAACCATCCTTGTTCCTTTTAAGAAGTTGTTCACTGAGAGCTGAGTCCAGCCAAGCAGTTAAAACATCGCCCCTGTCCGGCTAAACATTTGTGCAGATGCTTATCGTGAAGCATGACATTCCCTCTTGCAGTCAGTGGGACAATTCATATCAAAAGGTTATTCCAAACCAAATTCATCAATGCCCTGAGGGAATCTGGTTCTGAGGTTATCTCACACTGAGAACTGGATCTCTGGGGGAGTGATTACAGCTTCTTCCTCTACACTGACTTCCCCTTAAATGTTATTGATATAGCAATGGAAATTTGGAGAAGTATCCTATTTTGTGCCCCAGTAAAGGAGATTAAATGCTCTCTACATTGCTAGAGCACAGTAGGCACCTGGTACATGAAACTGTCTGTATTTTATTTTTATAATTAGAATACCAAGGCATACAGAGATTAGGAGACAACACCACAATAAACCTGTGCAAGACTGTATTTTTAATACAATCTTATTTTTTGACATCTGAAAACCAATACAGGTTTCCCACAATTCCTCCACAATAACTGATTTTACAAATGTGACCTCAGTGTCTGAAACACAACCTCAAAAAGTATAAAGGCATTTACTGAATTTCCATTATCCCAACACAGAAAATGGGAAATTCCAAGCAGTGAAAATCAGCTGTATGCTGAGCGTTTTGTAACAATCTAAGCTGTTGGAGGTAGGGGGTATATCCTAATACAATTTTTAAGAACCAAAATGTCCCTTCCAAAGGAACAACTTTATATGATCCCTAAGGTTGATCATGAAGAGGACCTAGATCTTTTTATTTATCCCTGTCTTGTCTCTTACTCAAATGGTCACCTCTCTTTTCCTACAAGTAATATTTTGGTAACTGGATCTGGGCCATAAACACCCGCAGACAAGCCAGGCTCTGGACACTCTGCACAGCTGCCCATTACGTGCCTTCACTTCCAGAACTACAGCTGTTGGTCACAGAACATCCAGCAAAATCAAACACTTATCAAATAAATAAAGGAGGCTATTGGATCCCTTCTTTTCAGTCAAATATGAATATCATTCTCCCTGCACAAAGGAGAAAGCACTGGGAAGAGTATATGTTCTGCACATGGTGACTAGTGTGTGTTCCCAAATGGTTTTATCTAACAAGGTGTAAGCTCTACAAATGCAACACCATGTTCTCTGTCTTTAACAGAAAAACAGGGTGGGGGAACAGCAGGGACACAGCAAAACAGACAGGAAGTCTGAAGGGTACTCAGCAATTTAAGAGCCAGGAAGTTAAATATGTGAAATGGGAAGCTAAGCTCACTTAGCTTCTGCTGGTACATGAGCAGAACAGCCCCTCTCGTGCTGCTCAAACTTGCAGCCTCTCTGAAACGTGCCACAGCAGAGATTCCTTCCAGAAGCTACAGCTTCCGTATATTCTCATTTCTTCTGCTGCCCAATTTATTTCCAAGAGAGATTACAGCTCCCTGCATCTTTCCAGGCTTTGAAGTTTCTATTCTCCAAACCACAGGTAATCACAGACAAAACTTCCATCCACTTGCCATGCTGGTTACAGCTAAATGCTCTCTTTGCCAGTCACCGCTTCCAGCGTGGAGGGGCTTGCAGGGTTACACACCCAGCTGGCACACATTTAGTATTCAGAGATGTGAAGCTGAATTCTTTATTTGGGTAAAATTCTCACTGCTATTGGCCCCAATGATATTTTCAATCTTTCTGGGGCTTTGCTTGAGCAGCCACAAGTGAGCACTTCAAAAATGAAGATGTGGTTATGGTCTGTTGCGTTAGTGGAAAGATTTCTGACGGCAATGCATTAGGTCACAAACCTCTCCTATCTTACACAATCAGTTGTTGCACAGTCAGAAGGACTGTTGCAAATTAAAAGACTTTTGTCTGTGATGCTCACTTAGTATTTTTACTGTCATTTTTTATTCATGAATGCTTTTTATATGAAACTTTACTTTCTCCCTATTTAGCACAATCATCTCCCATCTTGTTTTCATTTATCACTTACTGTCTATTTCTAGGTAACAATGCTCAAAGATGGCTGTGCAGGCTAAGTCTGGGTCTGCACAGATCGTGCACCCACTACCTTCTGGTAAGCAGCTGCTCTTATCTTGTGATAAATGTAACAAAAAAGCAGCTACAGCTCCTTCAAAGAGGGAAAGCCACCTTAAACAAACTTGAAATACCTCAGCCATACATACAGGCAGCGGAGCTCACACAGTTACCTGTTGCTCTGCAGCACAAAAATGTACTCTGCAGTTCTTCAAGCAGCCCCCTTTACTTTTGTACCTGAACACTCATGCAAATGGCACCCAGTGAAGTACAGCACTGTGCCAATAACTGTTCTCCTGTCAAGGGGAAGGGACAGTCTGCAAAAGCACCTTGAACTGGCAAGTGTTGTACAGGATGCTCAAAGCTAAGCGTTCTGAAGGCTTTTCCAAACTCCCACTGTGTGTCTGCCTTCTCCACTTACACCTGAGATGCCTGTCCCTGTATGAACCGCACAGGGGCAGTGGCTGGGGGCAGGTATCCCACATTTCAGGCTGCTGTGCTCTGTGGTGCAGCCTTTGGAGAAGGGGCAGTCAGGCTTGAATGCCTGACTTCTTCACGTCTCCATCAGGCACGGAGCCTGTCCCCATTCCACACGTTCAGCTGAGGTCAGAGCGTGGTATTTAAGGTGACACAGGTGGACAACAACCAAGCTGACAATTGAACTCCCTGTCCTGTTGCTTATGCCTGTAAAACAGCCTGCTGCAGAACAGCTCTCCCCTTAAAAAGCAAACAGCCCCAAGCTGACTCCTGGCACGATGGGAAGGTTCTGGGAAGAAGGGTCTGCTCTGCACTGCGTATAAGGTTGATTACTCCAGTAACAATCAGGACTATATTACTTTGGAATAGACTGATACTTTCAGCGCTAATTGCATAATTTCTTCTGCATTTTAATGCAAAAATATGTAATTACTGAATATTTACATAATTAATGTAGCACACACTGCAGCGTTTTAAATGCCAAGCACCTACAACACAATTCTTGCAACCTTGAGTTGGCAATCGTTTTTTTTTTTTTAACCAGGAAAAGATTAAAACTTAGGGATTAAACATCTTAACAAAGCCCCTCAGATACACTTGGTCTCCACCACAACCAGCTCTCCTCTTCACCCCTCAATTCCAAACCCAAGGGGAACAAAAGCCACGTACTGTGTGCTGTGAGGGAAATCGAGCAAGTGCGTCATGGTGACAAAAGGGTGGCTCAGAGTTTCAATGGGTGTTATCCTCTTATCCGCGTCTATCGTCAGCATCTTCTTTAACAGATCTATGAACTCCCGCCGGTCTGCCTTTTCCACCAACATATCACTTCCTTCCAAATCCGTTGTCATGTTTACCTAAAGGAGAAGGGACAGGAGTGAGCGCCAAAGGGAAAGAGCAGATGGTCAGGTCTCCAGCAAACCGTGTTTACTCCTCGTTGGAGCACATGTCCTGCGAGCCTCCCTGTCTAAAGGAGTAGTTGCTGAAGAGCCATGGCAGGCTCCGTGGTGGCCACTCATCTGGCTTGTGTATGTCACATCTCCAGACAGACTGTTAAGCGTTCAGCTCGCCTGGGTCAATGGCTAATGAAACACTTAGTCACCCTCCACTGAAGATGAACAGCTTCCATGTGGTAGCAGGCAAGCTCTGGTAATCAGAATATTTATCATAGAAAGTACTGTGCCATCAGATACTTATCTATGTGTCCTAAGAGCAAAAAATATATAAAATACATGAAAATTGTCAGTAGGCTTATGACAAACATCCCATTCATTTATCAGGTGCCAGGAAAAAAACCACTTGTTATATTATTTCAGGCATTATCCAGTCTCCTCTGATTCCAGTCTGCCATTCCTGCATGTTTACTTGTCACTGCTAAAATGTCTAGACCCTGCTATCACAAACTCCCATTTCTGTGCTAGTGTCAGGCCAGTTTTGCACACTGGTTTGTTTGTCAGCACAAACTCCCATCACAGGAGTGGTTATGCTGGGATTAGCTCTCCCAGCCACATGTGAATTAACACGTTCCATTCCCCCAGACAGCCATGTTTTACAGCCAGCACACTCTTCTGCAGCCATGGTGAATATTTCCAATGCCACCCTTTAACATGTGGAAATATTAAAGCACAGAGAGCTAAGTGACTTGCCAGTGGTCATACAGAAGAGCACTGGAGGTACAAGAGAAAATGCAGGATTTCAACACTCAGAGACATGCTTTAGCCACTTTCCAAGGCTGTTTTATTACAAAGCAGCACATAGCAGCTAATTAGGTAGGCATAATCCTGGTATTTTTCAGGAGCTGGCCCAAGAATAGGATACACAGAGAACTTCTATAATTCCCTTCTGTTAGTGTTGCTGGTAACATGTAACAGTCTTGCTGGTTACTCACCAATGCTCTTACCTGTGCCATATCATCCAAACAGTTGAAAATATACTTTCTTGCTTCCTTCGACTTAATCCCCGTCTCTGCCTCATGATCATCTGGCGTCTGCTCAAAACAGGACACAGGCATTGACCAACACTGCCCTGCAACCAGCTGCAGATGATGTGCCACTTCCCACGTGTGTCTCATCCTGTCCTCATCAGAGACCATTGTGTCTCTCTTGCCTGAGCAGACACCATTTACATGATCTCCGCCACGGCTGTGACATCTTTTACATCACAAGGGGATTTTTCTCTTCTCTTTCACTTCTGAGGATCCTCCCAGCTCTGGTGGGTGTTTTACATCCACCCCAGCTGGAGGTTCAGCATCCCATCCCAGCCAGAAGCCCACTGGCCTCTCTCCTTGGGGACATCACGCAGCCAAAAAAGCTGGCACAGGACACTCAGGGCTCACCTGCATTACTACAGGTTTTGATTGCAGAATTAAAATGCTTGCTTTTTTTTCCCCCCGCAATGAGTTAGATATTAGAGCAAAGTCTGCCCACTACACACCAATTCATTGACTACCTACAGGCAGATTTCCAGATCTATTCTGGACTCACATTTCCCACACTGCAATGCCAAGCAGGCGTATTATGGGCTGCAGACTCTGGGGATGGCAGTTTTACCTTGGGCAGTACCACCCCTACATCTGCAAAAAGCAGAGACTTAGGCTCTGAGGTGATCTGCATGTCTTGTCACTTCTAACCAACAACTGCAAGGTGAAAGAAACAAGGGAACATTTTCCTACCTTCAGCCTCCACAAGGGATACGGTGAGTCTGTATCCCTGTTGAAAAACCTCGTCGTCTTTGTCCCTGCACTTAACAAATACTCTGCTGGTAAGCCCTGCGTCTGTGAAATGTAGCGAATCTGTAAGAGAAGGATGAGAGGTCACTGTTTGTCCTGTGAAGATCTCTGGAGGTCTTCCCTGAAGGAGGGCAGGAGGCATTTGAGCCAATGGAACAAACAAAAAAAGAAGATGTAGCATGTAGTTAGACTTAACCCAAAAAATCTCAGTGCAAGGAATGATAGGAACAGAATTTCCATATGGAATTCCCTCTACTGATCACATACATCACCAGAAACTCACTCTTACAGTGCACTCCCACAAGGCTTAAGGACAAAAAGAGGGAAGTCCCTAGGTTTTTAGAGGTCAAAGAGAAGGACCCACACAGTGATTTCAATAGGATGTCTCACCATTTTGCACCTTTTTATGTCACCCTCTCCTCTTCAGAAAGTAATTTCAACAATTTGCTATTTGCTCTCTAACTTTTGCCAGTTTTCCTCCACCTGAGCACTCAGCCTGTCTGAGGAGGAGTTTGAAGTTCCAAACAGAGGATTATGAAGTGCCTACCTTTGAACTGAGGTGAAACATACACTCAAACCAACTGACGCCCTCATGGTATGGAAAGTACTTGTCTCTACTGACTACATGACGTTATTTGGGTTGCATCCACAAGCATGACCTCATTGGCACCCACACGGCTAAAAGATACTCTATTTGTGTTTCCAGGATCTCAAACCTTTATTTATCTATAAAGGAGAAAGGGTCTGTGGTTACACAATTAAAGACCAATGTCACATGCGCCTGGGTTGCCACGCAAATCCTTAACTTTGGCATCTCCTGACTCCTGAATGGCTTCATTCTGCAAAATTGCTGCAAACCCTGCAAAACTACTAAAACCTAAAAAAATCTAGGGCAGAATGGAAAGTGTTTTTGAGAGAAGAAACAGAGAAGGATAAAAACATAAAATAAGTAAAGGCATAAAAAGCAGCCATGGTTTCAATCACTTCCAGGCACTCCGGCCCTGGTTCACTGTGCATGGCTTGCTCAGCTCTGCAGCTCCTTAGGTCCATCAGGGCTCCCACAGCTGAGAGGCACCAGGATCCTGTCCCCAGCCCAGTGCCAGTGCTGCTGCCAGGGGCCAGGACCAGCCCCTGCCCCGTCCCCAGGAGTTCTCCTCATGCTTTACCAGAGGAAGCTTTGTGCTGGGCAGTTAAACTGGCCAGTAAGGTATGGTGATTTCTTTTTCAGCTGTGTGTTTTATGGCTTTTGGGGTGCAACAGGGAAGAGAAAGAAATCTACTCTTCATGCTTGGCATGTGATTTTCAAACGCTTGTAAGTTTTTCAGCTACATCTGATTTCCTTTAGAGTCACTAATAGCCCTGCTCTTTGCTGCAAGTTATTTCCCCTGCCAAATTTTACCTTTAGAGCTCTGATCAAAAAATACTAGTTTCAAAAGAAGAGTCAAGAAAACATTTCACTATATGAAAAACTTATTTATTAACCTGCTTTTTTTGTCGTCCCTCCCCACCTTTTTTTTCAAATTTATCTCCTAAAAGAAAAAAGACCCTTTTCAGGCTGCATTTGCAGGCAGCTAAGATCAGCCTGAAGAATACTATGGGAATGTAAAGTATTCTACAGCCCTGGCTCTAGCTGCCGCTGCATTATCGGTTTTAGGAGTACAAAAAGGGCATAAAAGCCTATAGGGAGAAAAAGGACGACAGCTTATATTAACTGGAAACCTACATCAATGCCAACGTTCTCCTTCTTGTCATTGCTTTTAATATGCACTCTCATAAAAGGGGTTATGAAATGCAGCCGAGTTCATGCCGTTCCTTCTAACAAATAAGCCTTTCTCCAGCACTTGCTGTTAGAGCAGAGAACGGGTGCCTGCTCTGCTCAGTGAGGAGAGACATGTACAGAGCTCTCCAGTCAATGGCAGCGTTGACTCTTGATTGAGATCTCACTCAGGCAGTCAGGGCTTAAAAGCCAGCATACAGAACTGCACACTGCTCACCTGGAATAAATACCCCAGGTGTGTCATGGCAAGGTTGACTTGGGAGAGCAAGAAACACAGATCCATCACCAGCAAAAGTGAAAAAGTTGGCATCTGTTCACTCTGACAAGAGAAGGGAAAAATGTGTGCACTTACCAGCACCCAGGGCAATATCCACACCCACCTGATCGTACTCCGAAGCTCCTGGGTACAAGGGCCAGCCCAAGAACAGCTCTGCAATGACACATCCCAATGACCACATATCGATTGCTTCACAAAAGGGTAAACCGAGGATGATTTCAGGGGCTCTGCAAAGGAAGAGGTGAGAAAACATCAGCAAGGGGAGCAGAGCTGCTCAGGTGGTGTAGGGCAGCTGCTGCCCATGGTGACACTCATGGAGCTGCTGCCAACAAGTGTCACTGCCCTGACAGAGCAGAGGGACCCACTGGGCACTGCTAACCAAACATGAGCCGGTGAATGTTTATCCTTGCAGAGGAATACTCTGGCTGTATATAGCCAAGAGACAGCCCTATGTTCCGCAGCATTTTGATGCTGCAAAGCAGATGCATATTCCCACTTTCATCCAGCAAGTGGGAATATGAAGGCACCCAAATAAGGCCCCCTACTCGAGGCTCTCAGGCCCAGCTCGCTGTCCTGTGGAGAACTGTGCAGATCTCCTGTGGTGAAGCATCCTCTGTTCACACAGCCTGGTGGGTTCACAAACAGCCAGACATTAAATAATCATTACAGGACTGGTATAAAAAGATTACTGACTTTTTAAACAAATGGCTGTAACAATAAAACAGAGAAATAATGTAATTAGATCTATTAGACCTAAGCCTTTTCCTCAGGAGGAAGTAGCCAGGAAGTCTTCCTTTCCTAGTCTGTCCCAGGCTCCCGATTAGATTTCCTTTTCCCTTTCAGCCCAAACAGCCAAGATGCAGCAGCACTCTGGGTCCGCATTTATTGCTGGCTCCAGGAGATGCCACCAAAGCATCTCTGACCTTCCCCTTCCAGGGGCAATCTGCCCCACTGCCTTGGGGTGGTTTGAATCCTTCTCCACTGCGGCTGGAAAGGTCTGTGGGACAAGGTTAGATGAGCTTGCTCAACTCCAGTGGCCAAGGTGAGACGAGATGAATCCTGACCTATGTGCCCCAAACGCTCTGCATTTCAAAAATCTCTGTGTGAAAGAACCAAAGGATTTTCCAAATACTGCAAACCTTCCACACACAAACACCTTCCTTACTTTTCCCACCTCTGCCTACATGTCCACGTGCAATAATGTGACAGAGTTCCTATTTACACAAGGATCTCCTAAAGCTTCTCTGCTGTTCTTGCAACACTTCTAAAGCCCCAGCATCTGGTTTCAGGTGATGTACAGCAGGAAGAATAACTTACTCTCCCATACCCCTCTAACTATAAGGAAAAAAAAAAAAAGCAGAAGACTGATTAAAAAAACACACATTGCTTTAAAACTTTCATAATTTTAAATATAGCCTTGGGGTTTCAAGGGCCCTCATGAATATTTTGGGAATGCCTGGGGTTGGCTATTGAGTAAATCAAGTGCCACCATCCAAAGCTTGAAATAGGACTCATGGTTCCCAGTTTCCCATCTGTCATCAGGATAAGATCTGACACTAGTGAGATCATACTAAGGATTACCAATTGCAGTGGAAAATATTATGTTTTAATCACGCCATTACACAGTCATGTTAAGACAAGTCTTTAGCCAAGAAACCAAGCAAAATGGTAATTTTTTTACAAAGAAGCAAAGGCCCTGTAGCAAGAATCCATGACTAGTCTTCAGTCCACAAACTTCCCAAGTTTTGGGCAGACTCATAACAATAAAAGCCCCAAACTATCTATTCTCAAACCAGCAACGCAGAATGTAAAAATCCCAGGAAATCCTCGGATTTTAAGGTTAGAATTCTTTGTGTCATGCCCACAAAAAACAAGCCAGAAACTTAAAAACTGGCTACCTTTAGCCCTTCTAGCTTCATCTGCGCTTGTCGTTGTCATACCCTACTGCACTTTAGCCCACTGTGGCAAACTTTTTATTCTAACACCAATCTCTCCTCATGAACAAGGGGTTAATTTTCCTCTTTTCCTCCCTATTCCGTCATCCCATCATCCCTGTCATCCCTACACACTACTCGACACCTAGACAAAATGCAGAGAGAAAAAAGACAGCTATGGTGACCTGAATCTCATTACTATGTAAATCCTGCATTCAAAGCCATCTGCCTCTCCCTGTCTGCCTTCCACATTGTGAACGAAATGTCCCTGGTCACTAATGAGAGCTCAGCCACGCATCGCCTGAACTTCAAATCCCTCCCACCTGCTCAAGCGGAGGAGTGGACTACAGGGATATTCCCAACATGATTTTCTGTGGAAAACTCCCTGTTCATAAAAATCACTTGCACTGCTGTCATATGCAGTGCACACCTCCTTCCCTCTCTCCCCACACTTACGCTGCCAACACCTTCAGACCCCTGCAAGAAGGGATGACCTAGAATTTGAGGTTCCAAAATTTCTGATTTTTTTTTTCCTCCTGAGCCTTTGGCTGTCCAGTGGGCTTTCCTTAAAGCTCGTCTTTCTGGAGTGCAGTGATTAGGAGAGAATGTCTTTTTTACATGCAAAAGAAAATCCACTATTGGCAAGAAAAACGCAAACCGATGTCTATATTATTTAAACACATAAAATGCAACTAAAACAGAACACCATTCATTCTATGAACTCTAACGATGCTGAAAATGCACATGGTATATAACATGTGCAACTCCTCTCTTCCTTAACATAAGCATGTCAGTTTTTTAAGACAAGGTGAAATCTTGACTTCCATCACATGTTGTGGCTCAGAGTTCCACAGGCAACCTTCCGCTTTCAACAGCATCTTAACTCAGCTGTTTAAAGACTGATTTTCCTTCATCAGGTTTAAATTTGTCACCTCTCACTTCGTGTTCACATAGGTTGGTCTAGAGGCGAAGATGGAAGTGCTTGAATCACCGGTCCCTTAGCACAAGCTGTTTTTATACCTCTGCCCTGTTCTCCCATGCCTGCAGCAGCTTCTGGCTTCTCTGTGTACATCCCATGGATGACCCTATAACTCCTCTTCCCAACATGACTGCTTGGAGACAGGCTGAACAGACCTAGAAAGAGTTAAGCATGAGGAAATTCCCCAGACTTATTTTACACTATTTGCAGGAATGCCTTCGCGTTCCAGTCTTCCCTAAGCTTAATATTTTGTTTGCTTTTGGAGTGACACGAGGCATTTCAGCAGATGTTTTATCTGGGAGATCCTCTGAGACACACAGTCCTTTCTCCAGAGAAGCTGCAGTTAATTTAGGACATAGAATTATGCAGAAATAGTTCATTTTTTGTCTTCCAATGTTTACTGCCTTTCAGTACGGCACTGATCTGGCATAATGTTTTCTGTAATCTAGATCAAGTCCTTTAAATGCTCTTCATTTTTTCCTGCAGCCTAACCCAAGCAGGTCTGTGATATCTGCATGCTTGAACACTTCACTACTGGTCCAGCACTTTTTACAGATAATTAATATATTAAATAACTTAGGTCCTAAAATGTGCATGCAGTCCACTCCACAACTGACCCCTGTCTTCCTAAAAGCACTCAGATTTAGCTCAGCAATAAGAACAGTGTAATTCTCTTTCCCAAAGAGAAGGAAAACCATTTCCATGTCTTACCCAGCTCCTGTGTGGGATTTCTCCATTTGGCAGCTGCTAACACTATGTAACAAGGGAAAATGCCCTATTCAAGGGTGTTCCGAGTATTGCAATCATAAATCGGAAGGACGATTCACATGGCAGCAGATCCTCCAGAACAGCACTGAGATCTTCAGCAGATCTCTCCATGGCTGTGCAGGAAATTATCTTCTGTACCAACAATACAGGTTTTTAACACTGCCTCACCAAACCTTGTGATTGTGGTGAGGATGTTGTCTGATAGCACACAACGGAGCCAGCTGCCAGACACCTCAACATGTGCAAGAACATCCCCATTTCCTGCTCTCCGCCCATTTTTTGGCCGTGCATTTACAACACTCTTGGCACAGTAATTCCTGCCTCCAGCGCAAGACCCACAAAAGGGAAACAGAAAACTTTGCCCTCCTGTCCTTCCTCTCCCATGAGCTGCCCTCGGTGCCTTCCAGCAGAAGGCACTCCCCTTCTGCAGGCACAGGCACAACCGGTTCTACAGCTCACACAATCTCACCAGCATCAACCAAGGCGTTAGGAACCACGTGCCACCAGCCTGGGAAAGACTGAAGAGCCCTGCCAAGAGCCTCCATCTCCAGGACAAAAGCAGCCATCCCATCCCCACTTCCCACATCTCCTACCCCTTTCCGACCAAATTACTTGCCTGGACAGCAAAGGGTGACCTGCTCCTCGGCTCAGCAGTGGGTCCAGTCAGCTCCCCATTCCTCTGGAGCCCAGCTTGAATGTGCCTGTGCACACCAGGGAGCTGCTGGTGACAGTGCCCCAGGGTGCCAGGGTCCCCAGAGGCAGAAGTGCCATCTCATCATTTGCTTGCACCTCACACACGACCCCGTCCTGCTTTCAGGCCCGCTGCTGGCAGAGTATTTACTTTAGCAACCCTGCTTTGTGGCAGGGTAATTTCATTGTCTGGTGTTTCTGTCAGGAAAATTAATTACCAGTCTAGCTCACTGGCTTTTTCACCCACACATCACAGGACATTAAAAACGAATGCCAAAAAAATTCATTTCCACAGACTGGGATTCAGAAAGCTGGGCTCTTTCTGAATTTTAAACCTTCCCTGCAAACTGCCCTCCTCAGGGATAATTTACCACCTCTGGTAGGGTCCCATGGCCAAGTGTGATAGTCTCAGCAGAGTCCTTCATGGCCAAGTATATGTATCAGACAAAAAAGTACTTCAAAACTTAATACTTGCTGGCACCTTGAGCAGAGTGTTCCTGCTTCCAGAAGAAGGTTGGGGCAGCTGCAGGCAGTGCAGACAGACCTGCAGTGAAGATGTCTCCAGCTCCTGCCTTACTCTACCTGCTAAAGCCTAAATTCAGGAGGCAGCAGCTTTCACATCTCCACTCAGAAAGCCCTGGGCAGAGGCAGGGAGGCAGCAGCTGAGCTCCTCTGCCCAAGCAGGGATGCTCTGACCAGCTGTACACCCAGGCCTTCACCCCACGCAGCGCTCATGCTCTCTCATGCACCAAANCTGAGCTGGTACACACAGCTCCTGCCTTACTCTACCTGCTAAAGCCTAAATTCAGGAGGCAGCAGCTTTCACATCTCCACTCAGAAAGCCCTGGGCAGAGGCAGGGAGGCAGCAGCTGAGCTCCTCTGCCCAAGCAGGGATGCTCTGACCAGCTGTACACCCAGGCCTTCACCCCACGCAGCGCTCATGCTCTCTCATGCACCAAAATACCTCTTGTGAGGACAAGGAACTGCATCCTTTGTGTGTCTTACAAAGGGTTTTTATCCCAGTGATGGAGCTCTATCCTCTTCTCAGGTGAACCCTTTCTTTGGCATCTTTATGGACTCCTTCTCACACCTGCTCATTCAACTCTTTTGTATTTTGTGGAGGTAGAATGCAGAGTACCCTTAACTCTTATCATGAAGGTTGAACGCACACAGAATCTTCTTTTTGAGCCTCTGTACCTCTCAGACCTCAAACCATTTCTTAAGTGAAGGGATGTAAAAGGAGACAGGCTCATATTCTGGAAGTAAAAGGTTACAGTTGCTGTTTCCCTCACCCCTCCACCTCTCCAGTGACACAGACACCTGGAAGGGATGCAGACATCAAAACTGGATGACCCCCAGACCAAGCCCATCCTCTGCTCCAGGGCTGGGCATTTGCAGCCTTTCCATCTGTGATAAGACAGCCACCAGGGCCAGAGCTTAACACAACTACAAGCACCAACAGCTCCTGCTCGCTCCCTCCCCATCCCATGTGGAGAGCAGCTCCACAGCCCACCCACAGCACTCAGCAGGGAAATGCTGGGCTCATCCTCATTGCTGGCCTCACAGCAGGACTTCTGCCTTTCTCCTGCATCTCTGAGCACGGGACAGCCCTGGGAATCAAGATTCATCCCAGAATGTGCAGGCACATCATGCCCTTCTGATTCCAGCATGAAGTTCCAGCCATGGAGAGGTCAGTCAGCACAGGGTTATCCCTGAGGGAGGGAAAGGACCACTGAGGAATGCCACCCAATGGGTCACAGTTTGCCCACAAAGATGTGTTGGTCTGAGTGGTAAGGAAGGACCCAGAAGGGCCTTCTGGCAGGCTCTGTATTTCACAGGTACACCTGATTTCTGGGAAGGACTGTGGGTGTGGCCAGAGCCATGTCCAGGGCTGCCAGACCACCTGCACAACCACCACCAGAGGGGAGCTCCAACACTGCACTGCTCACACTGCCCTCGCCCATCCCTCAAGATTAGTCTGCAACACTTCAAAAATATCTGAATCAGCTCAAAGGACTGGAAGCTGGATCCACTCAAGCCTCGGTGATGGTTTATGTTACAGGACACAAATATAAACTGGAGGCTGGTAACCAGTGAGGTACCGCAGGGGTTTATCCCTGGTCTCGTTTAACATCTTTATCCCTGAGCTGAGGAGGAGGCAGAGTGCATTCTCATCCAGTTTGTGGGTGGTGACAGACTGGAGAGACCTGGCCATGCACGTGAGGGCAGGGCTGCCACCCAGAGGAAGCTGGACAGGCAGGAGCCATGGGCCGATAGGGACCTCCTGAAATGCGGCCAGGAGAAATGCCAGGTCTGGCCCCTGGGACAGACGAGCCCCTGGTGACAACTGCAGAACTGCTCAGCTGGAATGGCCATGAGCACCTTGACTGGAGGGGCAGTGGGCTTGAAAGGAAGACCCAGGTAGCAGCTGGACCAAAAACCTCCCTGTACCAGGACCAGCAGACCAAGGACTGTGGTAACCACCTCCAGCCACATCTGGACACCAGGCTCAGCCTGGGGATCCCAGCAGATGGGTGAACTGGAGCAACCTTAGCATGGGGAGGGAGAGCCATGGTGTCCATGACAGCAGCCTGCCCCTCCTCCTCTGCCACACAGAGAAAATGGTGCCAGGCTCTTCCCTCAGGTGGGGAGCACAAGTTAGAGACAACAGACAAACAGAAACAGGAGAGGATCCCTTTGGGAATGGGGAAAACACCTCCACTGTGCTGATAAATGAACCACAAGCACAGGCTGCCCCAAGGGACTGTGCACTTGCTATCCTTGGAGGCTTTTCTGGACCTTGATCTCATGGCAGACCCTACCTTGACCATCAGGTTCAACTACATGACCACCAAGGCTCCCTTCACCTGAACTTCTCTAACTCCAAAAGGTACAGTAACCATACATTTCTCAGCAGGAAGGTCACCAAGATCCTCCTACACACAGGCAAAATACCACACAGCTGGGAATGTTTCAGGTGGGACAGGTGCAGGTCCCAGAGTGTTTTAATCAAGTGTACATAGACACACACACAGCTCTGTCTTTTAAAAACAGTGAGTGAGTTACACAATTACTCCTGAACTTGACTGGAGTAATTATCAACCAAGGCTCGTGTGCCTCTCATTGCTAGCTAAGGGTATTTAATACAAAATAAATCAGAAGCAGACCAGACTACCCACCCCTTGACACTGCTCATGTTCCACCAGGGTGCTGACTGGGAAGGGTGAAAATACACCAGAGGATGGTGTCAGAGGTGGACAGGGCTAGCCTGGACCACAGGGAAGTCACCCACTCCCTCCTTGCCCCAATCCTGGGCCATCCAAGCAATGCCTGTGTCACTCCTGGCAAGCATTCAGCTCGCCTGTCTTAGAGACCTCCCATGGTGGAGCATCCATAAACTCTGCAGTGCCCCAAAGGACCTCACCCCTTGTAATTTTAAGGAATAATACAGCTGTGCATGGCTGACTTTATGTCATGCTTAATTACAACTTGTTGTCAATCTGGCATCTATGCGATGCATATGGAAAACCATAATTTAATACATCTCACTTGACTTTGCCTATACCTGGCTTTCTGCCAGGCTGCACCTCCTCCCTCCTCACTCTGCCTCGGCCTCAACACATTCAGCACCTATAACCTTGTCTCTTTTTCTCTCTTGCTTACTATGTCTGTCTCCTTTTTCTGATTCATCTTTTCTGCTTTCTTCCCACACTTACAGGGGACAATCTCCCCCCACCCCTGTGAAGGGGTGCACACCCTGGAAACACAACCCTGTGCCGCCATGGGCTTGATTCCATCTCTAAAAATGGGGAGTCACACAGACACATATCAGGTGCACCAACAGGATCCCCCTGCTCGCTGCCACCATCCACAAGGCTCTTGGAAAAAGCAATTTCCATAGGTTAATCCTGGAAGACTTTCAAGTAAACCACACTTACATATCAAGCACTTGCCATCCCTATGCACCTTTCTGGGGATTAAGAAAGCTGGATTCAGCCATGAACAAAGCCTGGGTTTAAATGGGGAGGGAGGGGTCCCTGCTGGGAGGCTCTGCACCTCTCTGCTCTCCTACAGGCATTGCACATACACACTTCATTTAGGTTTAGGGCCGTAAAGAAAACCTCCTGCTCTCTTCAGCAAGAGCATGTGAGCAAATAAATGACTGAAGCCCAGAGCTGGAGAAGGCAGTGCAGCTGTTTGTGGAAACAAGACAAAAGATTTAGAAACAGTTGCTTTTTTTCCCCCTTTCCCATGTCAGGCTGTTTACAGAAACCCAGGGATGAAATTTTGCAGACAAAACCAGTGAGAGCAGCCTGTCAGTCTCGAAGGGAAGGAGAAAGGGAGGGAGAGGGAGAGGGAGGGGAGCGTAGGCTTCTTTCAGGATTATGGATCATTGCTAAATTGCTCTATCAATTATTAAACCCATCACTCAAAGCGCAGTAACCAAAATATAGCAGATAAAGCCTTTCTCATCCACTCTCTACCAGCTGCTCTCCTCCTCCTAAAGCCAGAGGGGAATGAAAATTCCCATAGTTTATATTTTATAAAGATCATTTTCCCTGTGCCTTGAAAATAAAAGATTTTCCGGACAAGGTACAGTAGAACAGAGCCTGCGGCAGGAAGATATTAAAGGAGGAACTGCCCTTTTGACTAACAGACCCAAGGAATAAACCAAAATCTCTCCAATCAATATGATTTCTTAACGCTGACAGGTTAAAACATTTGTCTGTGAATAAACGAAGAGGCAGGCCTCGGCCATCAATAGCTGTTAGTTGCTGTTTGCTGTTTGCCACTGCTGCTGAGCAGATCTGAGATCAACAGCACGGTGGGCACAGTCCCAGCAAAGGACAGGACAAAGGGGCTCTGTGGAGAAGAAAACTGCAACCATGCGTCCAGGGTGAGAGAGGAAGCCCTGAGTGGAGAGAAGGAACCACACAGGGATGGTGACCAAGAGCTGACATCCAGCTGGAAAGGCTTGTGGCCACCAGTGTCTGGATGGACCTGGGTTTTTAGCAGCACCACATGCACTTGCTGGAAGCATTTACCATGTGCATCATCTGAGGCAAACACACGTCTGGGTCCTGGCAAGGGACTGGCTGCAGCTCAGGTTAAACCTGCACTCAAGGGTTTTGCTGAACCTGAATCCCCTAGCAAGCCCTGAGCTGGAAATTGTAAAAGGTAAAAAAATGCTACTAAACCCAAGGACAGAAAAGAAACCCTGTGTTTGACCAAGAGCCACGCTAAGCTTGTACCAACCAAGCATCCCTGTACATCCCTGGAGGACACCCTAGTGCACTGACCACAATGATACTCACCTGCTTGGACTCAGAAATGCAGGACTCCACAAACTGGAGAGGAGGTGCCCAACACAGAGCAGCAGGACCACGGCCCCGGGGGTCGCCAGCTCCACGCTGAGCCAGGAGCACAGGAACACGCACAGGGGGTGATGCAACAACAGCCACATTCAGCACAGCCTGACCTCTGCTTGTTCTCCCAAACAAAGGGCGGTGCACGGGGCGAGGGTTGGGGCTTTCCCAGGTTATGGAAGGAATCAGGGAATAGAAAAATCATAATTTGGAAACAAAAGCCCTATCCATGCCAGGCAGTGAATGGATGAGCTGCAACGTATTGGGTGCAGAAATCCCCTGAAGGAGGCATCTGATCAAGAGGGGAAGAATGCCAATTATGTGCTCCCAT
Source organism: Pardalotus punctatus (assembly GCA_013400915.1). Taxonomy (NCBI): domain Eukaryota; kingdom Metazoa; phylum Chordata; class Aves; order Passeriformes; family Pardalotidae; genus Pardalotus; species Pardalotus punctatus. The sequence continues at coordinate 261,814 of VZTX01009928.1, forward strand.
TCATGCCACTGCAATGAAAGCATAATTCTGACTCTGCTTTCTGACCCGCAGTATGCAATTTATGCAAATCCAAGCTGTTCTCGCTTCCCTCAGAGCCAAGTGTCCACCAATGCCAGAGCTGGCTCTAACTTTTTGTTTTCCTTTTCAAATCTATTGTTTTCACTGCTGAATATTTAAGACCTTTTGTTGTTGCTGTTGCATTTCTCTGGAAATGAAATAATAATTGAAAAAAATCCCACAGCACACAGAAACAAACAAAAGTTGACTTCTCCTCTCTCCAACCATTCTGCCACGCTCAATTCCATCCATCCCAACCCCTTATCGTTCCAGCCCAGAGCTTTGCCACATATTGGCCAAGTGAAGCTTCTCGTGTCTGATCTGTAACGTTCCTGACACTTTTGTTCACAGCAAATACTGAAAGTTGCACCAAGCTGCATGGTGGTTTTATAGGATTAGCCCAAATACTGTGCCAACTGTCAATATAAGGCTCCAAATGATTTCTATCCCTGGCAAACACGGATATGAACCAGACTCAGGCCATGATCCTAAGACGGGCTTCACAGAACAAGTAGCAGGTCTGAGGCTAAAAATATCAAATTACTGCAGCCTTCCTTTATTTTTTCTTTTTTAAATCACGTCTACTGGCTGCCTCTTTTATTTTATAATTAGAAAAAGACAAAGACAAAAATAAAGTACTTATCCTGCCTGCTCCTTGGAGAAAGGAGCACTGCCCTTTACTTATCTCTGAAGAGCCACACAGATTTAATATTATTATTAGCAGCAACTATTTGTATTTCTGTAGCACACAGAAGTCCCGGCAGAGCCCGGAGCCTCACAATGCTAGATGCTAAAACACGACGTGCTAAGGGACTGTGTCTGCTCCAGAGAATTGATGATCTAAGACGATGTGTGGTGACAGGGGAACAGATTGGTGGAGCAATTCGCCCAAGATCATACAGTGAGAGCACGACAAAGCCAAGAAAAGAAGCGAGGTCCTTGTGAACACTGCGCCGTATCCATCAGCCCACGTCTACTTATTATAGCAGGGAACAACAATAATAATAGGGTTATTATTATTGATGGGTATTACTGAGGTAAGGCAGATTTTAGGTCAAAATGACCGGTAGGTATCACCCAGCAAGGCAGCAGCCGTGCTGGGAACAGCTCATGAAACCCAAGGCCCACTTTTAAGCCCCACCTGGTGAGTCACAGCACCTTGCCCACGCTCTGAGGACCTGCTTGGTCCACAAAGGAGTTTAAGGAAAAGCCTGGGAATGCCTGATCATCCGCACGTGGAGATAAGTGTGGCAGGGAACAGCAGGGACACCTCGGAGCTGCCCCAGTTGGCAACTCCTGCTGCAGAGAGTTGAAAATTTCCACTTTCAACTCAAGCCTTACTTGAGTCAGCACAGCCAGCAGAGAGGGTGACAGCAGCCCCCTGCACAAGCAGAGGGGCATGGCACAGAAACACAAATCCACTCTGAATTTAATTTATTTTGATTGCATTTATATTAGGGCTAACATCTGGATGTGTTAAGTAGAGCCCTACTGCACTAGATGATGTAAAAAAATGCAAGAAAACAGTCCCTTCACTAAAAAACTTGCAACCTAATTTGGGATCCCTCATCACCGTGGAGATAAAAGCTCTGGGACTTGCTGCTCAGCATCTGCTAAGCCAGGATCTGCAACCAAGCCTGAACAAAACACAATCCTGATCCACTGGGGTGACCACTATGAGTCTGGATCCTGCAGCTACCATATTTTAGGGCCACAGATTGCAATTGCTCCATTGTCCAGAGATGGAAGAGGGCCCTTGCAGCTGTAGCAGAGGAACAACTCTGACTCTGTTAATGTCACACATCTCAGTGGAGCCGGACAGAAAACCAGGATACAGGCAAGAACACAAGCATGGTGTGCAAATAGTCCTGAAGGAACCATGATGCTTGTGGGGAGAAAGGCACCGCTTCAGAAGAAAGACTTTTAAAACAAAGTCTTCTGCAAAGTTAAGCTCATTCTTTATTTAAAACCATCATATGGAAAATTCAATTGTTCTCTAACTCGTCTCTGTACCAAATCAGGAACCTAAATTCAATCATTAAAGTGTGAAGCTGATGAATTTAAATCCATAGTAAGTGCAAATTTCAACACAATTTTAAGTAAGGAGTCGCTCCCAACACCTTCATAACATGTCAACACATAGTCATATATTTGTTTCTGGGACTCTTCAAATGTCTCCTTTTACTGTTTCATTTTTTTCTTGCCAAAACAAATTCTTAAAGCTATCCCGATGTACTGAAAAAACATAAACATTTTCCGCATGTTAAAATCTGAGGTGGCCATGAAATAAATTTTGGAGAGATGTATCTTGCAGGGAAGAAAAAAAAAAAAAAAATCACACAAAAGAAACTTTTCACAACACACAAGGGGAATCTGAACTGATTCCCATCTGATTAATTTTAACTTCTAATTTGTCCTTGGATTGCACAGCAGTACAGATGTCGCTTTTTGATTTCACTGTTTTGTAAGTAGCCAGCACTGTCCTTGTAAAGGGCGAAGAAATCCCCATATATGAGGAATGCTTTTGGCTGAGAGGAAGTCTAGTTATTACACCAGAGAAATAAATACAACAATCAAAAGTACTTCCCAGGACATGAAGGCAAAGATCCACCCCTTCTTGAAAGAAGGGGCTGTCTCATGTATACATTCCTATCTTCAATTATTGTGAGTGCCTGTAACCATTTAGTTCTCTGTTAAGTCAACTGCAGGGTTCAAGAACATTTCCTGGCATTCTTCACATTTTTTTTACATGTTGCAATTTTATCTGGTGTGTATCAGTACGATATGCTTCCCCCTGAAACGCCTGAACTGAACGCTCTTCCTCCTGAGAGGAATTTGGGCTTTGTAAACTTGACTGCAGCTCTCAGAAACTTCATCACCTGAGAGCTGTGCTAGAAATTCATGAAAACAGGGCAAGTTTGGCTTTGATAGATAAAACCACAGGAGATGCAAATGAACCAACACCTCCCCTTAAACACACTTTCATGCAGTTCTAAGCCCGTGAACTTATTGCCCCAAAGTCTTGGAGCTTCCCTGTCCCTCCATTAAAAAATCTTAGTGTACATTTTGTTACCTTTACTGCACCCTTCCCAGCTCTATCCCTGCAGCTCCCCTGACACCTATTTTAGTTGTGGAAATTGGTTGCTTTGGTTTAACTGGGGCTGGGACAGAGCCTCCAGCTGGGCAGGGGCAGGGCTGTAGGGCAGCTCAGTGCCCACCTGTGATTTACTGCCAGCACACAGCAATATTTAGGGTGCAATAATACGGTGGTACATGAGTGCTTTACCAAAAAACAAGATGGAGAAGGGAATAACTGTATTTCCCCTGTTAGTCCAAGGGGAGGTTCACCAAAAGGTTAGCGAGAAAACAATGTAGGCCCATCGATCACCGGGACAGCTACCCTAGAAAGGTTACCCTGTGTTCCTGCCTCATTTTTCACATCTATAATTACCCTGCCGCTTCTCCTGCATCCCACCCATGGCCAGGCAGCAAACGCCAACCACCGGTGCTTTATTAATGATGTATTTTGCTCACGCCCATTGTCACCGCCCTGCAAGATGCCAGGGTGGCTACAGGAATAAGGAATAATAACTTTTGTGATCTCTGCAGGGAAAGGGAGCTTGAGGGCTTTCCTGCTTTTCCTTCGCTGGATATGGGAAATACCAGCTCCATATCCCACGGAGGTGGGAGGGATGCTGCTCTTTACATCTGCCCTGTGAGGGGGAGAAGCAATGCAGGGGCATGTGAGGAAAGACTCTTTCCATTCATGAAGGGCTCAGATTTCTCTTGGATCTTCATCCAACTGAAACAAAATGCCAATATTGCTGAACATACTTAGCACCTCCTCAAGCGCAATCCTACTCCGAACGGTGCCTGTCTAAAAACAGCAACGCCAGGCTCCTTGTTTACTAAGTCTTTCTGATGCCCGATCTGAATGTCTCAGTTTAAAAGGAAAAAAAAGGGGGGAAAAAGTAATTTTTCTATCTACCAGTCCATCAAACCCAACCACGGCTCCAAGAGCAACTCTGGACTCACTTCTTGCATATTTATGCACACAGAAACGAGCAGCCAAATTAAGAGTTATGCAGAGATGGGCAGGGGAAGTGCAAGGCAATGATTTGAAGACAACAAACTCGCAGGGAACTCGATATGTTTCTACTCAAAGTACAGCATCACGTTTCTGATTCAGGGGAGCCTGAGGGCTTTTTTTTTTTTTCTTTGAGGAAACCTAAAATAGCTTCCTTTGAGAACATGCATTCTGTAATCACCACTTCATCCTTCTGCAGTATTTCTGGATCCAGGCTTTTCAGTTGTAGAATAATAGTAAATATGTATAAAATAAGGAAAACGTCTGCTTGACTGAGAACTATTTTCTGTTCTTGCTTTTCTCTGTCCCACCAGAAACTACAATTAATTTATGCTCTAACAATACTAAAATCATTATTTTCTAATTGTAACCGTACCTGCAATAGAACTCAGGGTTGATGCAAAGTGGAATAGAAAAAAAATTTGCTGACAAAAGCAAAAAGATTGCATGACAAAAGCCAGCACAGCAACACAGAGTTGCATGTGTGTCCTGTTTTGGACCCCAAACAAGTTCACACCCATTGAATGGTAATGAAAAGAGAAACACCCTGGAAAAGCCAGTAGGAGTAGACGCAAGAGGAAATTAAATACAGAATTTCTCTTGAGAAAAAAAGCCCACAGCGAAAGCTTTTTGCACAGTGTCTCTGATGCTGCTGAGTTTGGGAGATGCTCACCTTAGGATCCTGATAGCAAAGTACTGGGCACAGGTAGGATCCAGAAAAACCAAGGAGGTGTAGGCCTGCAAGATCCTCAGGGACATCCAGAGAAGAACAGAAAATGCCCTCACTGTACTTCCAGGGTAATTTATGAGAAAATTTTAGTATCTCATGTATGATCAATTAAAAAAATCTAAAATCTAATGATGGGAATTTTCTTGCCCTCCTGATTAAGCTCATTTACAGTTCTTTCAGGTTGATGGTTTAGCCATAAGCTCGGGCATATGTGCTTGGTTGTTTCTTCAAATTCCATTGTTTAGTTATTTGTTACAGAAACAAAGAACAATCAACAACATGGTACAGAGCCACATGCTCTGGAGTGGAGCAACAGCCACAGACCCTTCAGAATCGAGATGGGTCCTCTGAGGATCCATCTCACTCACTTTTAGAAAAATCCCTGCTTTCCCACTTTTCCTTGAAGCAGCAAGCTAGACGAGGGAAGGATTAATTAGCTGATGTTTCTAAAGCTCTTTGAAGATGAAAAGTGTTATTTTTATTTTCAAGTCTCACCAAAAAAAAAAAAAAAAAAGAAAAAAAAAAAGGCCAGAGAAAGAGTTCTGCTGTTTCCTACAGAGAGGTCTCAGGACTGAGCTCCTGTACAAAGATTCTCCTCCAGCACCACACATTAACTGGCAACTCAACACCACAGCCCTTCCTCTGGGCCATGCAGTAACAGGGGCTCTGCCCAGCTGCCTGTTTTCATGGAACATGCACAACCCAACACCACTGAGACCTCTCCCCCTGCATCGAATCTGCTGAATTTGTTCACCAGATTCAAAAGTTAAGGGGAACACAGCAGCAGTGTGATCACCCACACCTTGTTTTCATAGAAAAGCAGACTAAAAGCCCCCGGAAACCCAGAGGCAGAGTGCCTGGCATCCCAGAATCCTGGTGGGCTATTTTTTCCAAAAGTATAAATCACAGGAGTGAGTTATCTTTCTTAAACACTTTGTACCTACTGCTGGAATTTCTGTAAGTCTCTATTTATTTATTTTTTCCTCCACTGTGGCAACAGGAGGATGGCACTCAAGCAGCAGAGGCTTGCTGTGGTGCAGGACAAGGATCCCCTGGCAGCTGGAGAGCAACAAGAAGCTTACAGGTGGGGTGCCCTGCCCTAGGAAGACAAAAATAGCAAGAAGACAGACAGGATTGCAATGTATTATCCAAGCTATGCTTAACACCCAAGACAAGGACGACAATGAGCTGTTACAGGTCAGGCCTGAAGTGAGCTGGAAACCAAGAAGGGAAAGATTCCCGTGTGCAGCCCATTTACAGCTCCTTCAACTCTGTGATCTCATCAAAATCTCACAAACAGGATGCTTACTTTGAGCTATCCTGTTAGGTAACACCGAATATTCATCTCACTGATGCCTAAGGTCCAGCACCAGATATATTCATTGCCCCTGACCAGGGCTAGCAGAAACCATCCTGAGCCTTCTTTCATCAGAATTCCTCTCCCTGCTCTCAGTAAAGCACAAGAGCTGAGAGGTCCTGCAGAAAAACAGCCATCTGGTGAAGGGGCAGGAAGAACCAGTTAAAAACAGAGTAGCTCCACCATATGGAGAAAATAATTCAGTTGGGCAGTGTAGGAAGAAGCAAACCCTATTATAATAATTGTGTTGCCAAGTGATGTTGCAGACTTTTTTCTCCCCTCACGGCTTCTGCACTGATTAAGAACAGAGCTTCCCCCATAATATGGCACCATCCCCACAGCAAGAGCAAACTGTTCCCCCAAGTGACTTGTGGGAACACCACGTTAGCACCAAAATGTCTACAGCGTGAACTGAGCACCGAGACAGGAGCACTGCACCCCCCTACCATGCTGCTAATCCTTCCATTCTGAGTTAAAACACCAAGACTTTGGGACAAGCCAACCCGGTTGAGCTGGACACCCTGAGGAAAGCTGACTCAAATTAGCACAGGAGGCAATTACACTGGTGACAAGCCAGGTTTGGAAACCTTCTGGCCCACCAAACCCAAGGACAGGTAATGCAAAACCTGCTTGGGGCTAAGGCACCTCTCTTCCTACACACGGGAATTCTGGAGCCCCTGTAATCATCCATATATTCAGAACAGAGCAATTTAATAAAGCCCTGATTATAAACAGGTCCTTCTAGAATAGCTCCCCTTCTTTTTCAGGCTGTAGATAGAAAGGTACCAGGTGTGCCAGCTCCAGAAATACTCCTTGCCCTGCAGACTGAATGTGACTCCTGCCTGGAGATCACACGAACCCCCCAGGAGCCATCACTGCCTGGGCTCCCGGGGTCCTGCAATCAGATTATCATCACTAAGAGCCAACGGTGTGCAAACCTGAGTTCCCAAGGTCCCTCCCTGGCACACCCCTCTTGGGAATCCATCGGGCAAGGGATCCACCTCCACTGCTGCTCCCTGCCCAGCAGGTACCCCAGCCAGCAGTGCAGTGAGGTGCTGGCACCATCATTTCGGTCAGCACACGCTGCTGTCCAGGCACAACAGGTGCCCAGGCCAGCCTAACTCTGGGGCAAGGACAGATCTGGATGCCAAGCACAGCCACCATGCTTTTCCCTTTGTTTCCATCCCCACGAACTTTCCCCTTTCTCCCTTCTCATCCATTCCCATGCTGTGGCTTTCTGCTGGCTGCATTTATTTCCAGAGACATGCATGGTTGTAAACAGAGATTTCCTTGCATGAGCAGCCTCGCAGCTTCCATCCAAAATGGACAAACCCACTCACGTTTCCAAGGGTGTGGAAGACAGAAACACAGCTTCTTGCTGCAGACATCTTTCCTAAGAAAGCAAAACCCCAGTCTGAGGCCAGTTAACGTATTAGTCATTAATTCTGGATAAAAGGAAATGTATTTGCATGGCCCTGCTTAGACAAGACCGAAATCTTAACGTGCCCCTCCCCCTTCCCCGCTCTCCTTTAATACCTTATTAATATTATACGGCAGCACAAGCCAACATGCAAATAGAGCTTTATGCAAATACAGCTCAACGCAAAGACAGCTGCACTTGGTTCAGTGCGTTACTGCAACTCCAGAGGAATAGCCAGGGGAAAAATAAATCATATAGATGATAGAGAAAGCATGTCTTAGCTTCCAAATTTCCAGGGAGAAAGCCATGTGTGCACGTCTGTCAGGGCAGAGTTTACCAAGTTTCATCAAGGAGATAAGGTAGTTAATACTTTGCTTAATTAGAGGATGCAATGTTCTCTTTGGGATGCTGAGAGGATTTCCCTCTTAAATATCTAAGGCTCTGCCTTGCAAAACCTGTATAATTCTAAAGTGGACTTAGAAGTAGGACTTTGCTCATACTTCTTCTTAAAGGAATAGAGTCAGCTTTCCTGCGCATTATTTCTTTGTTTATTATTTCACATCAGATACACTTAATTTCTAGACAGAAGCCTTGTTACAGGTTCTCCCCAAAGCACAGGCCTGCAAACAGAAACCCTGAATTTGAAAGTCAATCACTTCCATTCCTTCCCTACCAGCATTGCATTAATTGCTGCTGGCAATCAACAGGTCCCCAGGTATGACACTGATGAGGGGCAGAAGTATTTCAACCGAGAGTGTTGAAGAGAATGCACAGAATGAAAATTTGATTTTGACACATTTTTTGTCTGGCCCCTTGGAGCAGGATCTAGATCAAGGGTGCTCTCAGAGCTGCCTGCAAGCAGAGTGAAGTTTCATTTGACTCTAGCTGTGAGAAGCAAGCCAGCAGGTCAGCCCTTAGGGTGCGGGTGCTATCACAAAGACTGAAGCATTTTGCATTTCCATGAAGACAGCTGTTGGATTTTCAGAAAATTTAACGTACCCAGGTAAGGCAAGTGCAATTTATTAATCCCACTTTATGGCTGGGAAGACTAAGAGACATAGCAGAAAAATAATTACAAGTACACAGAAATAAACAAGAAAACAACTTCCTTTGTCCCAACCTTGTATGTTGGCCAAAAGATCATCTTTGGATACAAGCACCAAGTTTAATAGTAATGCACATCACTGCAATTGGTGACCTTGCATTTAGAAACATTTCTCAGCTGTAAAGGACAGCCGAGAACGCATTAAGGTCACTTGGAGCACTTTTTGAGAACAAGCAGTCCAAGGAATGTGATTTTTCTTGAAGAACTATTTGGAAATGAGGTTCCCAGCTGGAAAGCTCATCTGCTAGAAATGGCAAAGGAACGAGGGCATCTGTCTTGCCCAATAAATACTGAAACAACATGTCCCTGCTCTTCACATAGGAACCGTGAGTCTCCAAGGAGCTGGAGTTCAGAGAGAACTGAGCAGAACACCTTGCATCCCTCACTGCCATCTCTTCCAGCTGACACCACTTCAGCAGTGAGCCTGAGGAAGGGATTGTGGAAGTTATCTCCGCATGCTTCTTCCAGGCACTGCGTTTTAGATTTTTTGCAAATACCAACTTGAAGGTTACAAAACAATGTGACAATTGAAATCTTTACAAAGCAACATCCTGTTGGTGGTCATTGATTCAAACCCAAGATGTGCTCCTTTGCTGTTAACTGTACTCCACACTATTATCCCACATTCTCCTCCTTATTCCAGATACTGCTACAGATCCATGCCTGCTCCGTGGGCAGGGCTTTTATTTGGAAATAACCATAGGCAGACATCTGGCATGTGGCAACACATCAGAAAGGGCCTCAACAATTTTATTTTTATTTTTTTAAATTTCAGTGCAACCAGTCTTCTAGCATTTTTCCTTCTTTATGTAACTGGGAAAGGGCTGAGGTGAGAAGGATCCCACACAGAAGAAGAGCTGGCTTGCAATGCAGAAGAATGAAAGCACTGCTAAGAAAATGAGAAGACAGCTGGCTGCCACAAAGGGTGCCAGACCTCGTGTCTAAAATTAAAGAATCTCATGTTCTGAAGAAAGCACCTAGTCTCACCCTGAAGTAAAAAATTAAAAAGCAAGAACTGGAGCACACCATATTATCATTAGTGTCCAATAAAAACCTTACACAAGCTGGGATCCAGACTGAACCCTACACGTGTTGGTAGTACCTGACAGGCTTTATTCTTCAATGGTTTGTTTCAAGGCCTGAATGATCAGAGATCAAGAAATGGCTGGTGAATGGCCAAGAGCTGGACCCACCTTACAGGAACAGTCACTTCTGGAAGCACAGCTGGGCAGCCCTGGAAAGGCCAAAGCCAAGAGAGTCATAAGGTTGACTTAGCCCTTTCCCTAGATATGATCTCTCCAGGCCATGCAAGATGAAAAAGAAAACAGGCATTTCACCACTGCTCCACCACTGGTGATGCTACCACACTCCCCACCTTCCCTGCCTGCTTCCCCAGAACAAGCTTAACCATTCTGGATAGGAGGGAGACATCCTGATCAACAGAGATGAGCAGCAAAAAAGGCACCAACACAGGCAACTCCTCTACAGCTCCGCTCAGACATCAAGAGCAAGCACCACCTGCACACCTGGAGTCTCCCCTCCATGGAAAGCTCAGGGCAGCACAGCCCAGCGTGGCTGCTGTGGAGGCTGTGGTTTCCAGACACATCTCCTCCTGGTGTTTCTGCTGTTTTAACCAGTCTCTGCCCCAAACCCCAGATTCCCACGTGGCTTATGACGAGCTGGCAACAATTCTCAGCAGACCCCGGGAGGATGGATCGTCTCTGCTGCACCAGGGGAGTGAGATGGGGAGGGAGGCAGCAGTGCCCAGGCAGCTGCTGTCACTGAAGGGCACGTTTGTGATCCAGTAATGCCCCAAGAAGACAACTTGGCAAGCTCAGGATCAAGCTAGCACACACAGGTATGGAAAAATCAAGCCAGCACAAGGAGCAGAGTGACAGAGATCAAAGTGGGGGAACACATCGCTGGCCCACGGCTCATTGCTCCCACGCTGCCGGCACCGTGGGCTTTCAGGTGGGGCTCGGTGGTTTGGACATTAATCACAGATGAAGGGTATTTTCTCTCTCATGAAAGCAGAAACCCCCCAGAAGGCAGGCTGCCAGAGCAGGCTGTGATTCACCCAGCACCCAGGGGAGGGACTGGCAGAGGCACGCACCTCAAAAGGGATCACAGACTTTGTGCTGTCCTCTGTCCTCACCCGTGGACCGGCCAGGGAGGTGAGCTTGGCTTTTCCTATTAATGCAGAGTAAATTAAATCTCTTTCTTTTTGGAAGGAAGGGGGAAATTGCATCACTTCCCCAGTTTCCCAGCACTTGAATCTTGGAAGTGTTTCCCACCAACACCAAAAGCAACGTGTTTCACGTTCAGGAGGCAAAGCACAGCACTGAGAGGGAAACGGAAATGTTACCACTCCTGATCAGGTATGAAATATGAGAGCAAAACATCCCTGTCAAACAGTCAGAAGTACTTTGGAGAAAAACCTCTTATGCTCTACCAACTTCTTCCCAGATTGCTTCTGTTTACAAAAAAGAGCCAAAAACCCAAACAAACAACAACAACAAAACAACAACAACAAACCCCACCAAAAACAAACAAAAAACCAACAAAAACCGAACAAAAAAACCCACTGTCATTGATGGAATTTTGAAAAATTAGTTTTACACCTACGTTTCTTGAATGGCTTTAGCACTGACTCGGGAGTTCACATACTACTTCAGTCTTTGCAGATTTTCTTTAAGACATATTTTCTCCCTGGCTTTGGGCCAAGCCCTGGTATTTTTTTTACTTGGGGAAAGTCCTCAGGAAAGTATGTCACAGACTTGTTTCGAATTATGGGTCTTCACTTGTAAAGATTCATCTTTTCCCATCACTGACTAACACATGAAAACAATCAAGATCTGGTTGTTGGGAATTTGGCAGGATCACAGAAATTACCTAGTTCGGGCAACCTTGGCCGCAACAGGCTGTGAAATAACCTTCACACTCCATGGGTAAAACTGCAAGGAGCCACCTGAGAATTCATGTACGCTGTTATGGATATTAATATGAGAATCTACACTTATTTCCCTTGTTCCTATTTTCCTGGAAACTCTGACAAGGTCCCAGGCAGCAGCTCCATTTGGGCAACCAGCAGAAGGTGGATGCAGACCTTCTCTCTCACTCCCCATCCTGCTGTGCCCCTGCCCAGTCACCCCCCACTTCAAAGTCGCTGGAGGCCTTGGTTCTTTATCATGAAATGTTCTGCCAAATCAAATGTAAACAAATGACATGCACAGTTGACATGGCAACAAAGCAGCCCTGCACGCAACGCAGCAGCATTTAACTCTGCTGGGCTGGGCACAAATTTGAAGAAAAAAGGCCAGAGCATGCAGGAAACTGCAAAGGTAAAAGACAGGATCTTCTCTCCTTTCCCCAGATGCCTGGAGAAATCCACTGCTCAACACCCAGGGGCTTGCTCAAAGAACAGCCAGACCATCTCCTGCAAGATGTCCTCAAATTTCCAGGCCGTTTTGGGTGGCATGAGAAGAACTCCAGAGCATCACACTAATAGATCTCAAAGCCCCTCACAAAGGAGTTCAGCACCTCAGACTGATCTTTCCTACTGAAGACTGGCAGCGTTGTGACCCACCCTCGTGTACAGGTCACTCACAGGAGCAGAGCCCAGGCATCCACCACACAGTGATGACAAAAACCAGGACAGAGAATGACAGGGCTCAGGGGAGGGATGCAGCAGCCCCAGGAAGGGATGTCCCTCGTACTACCACTTGGTATATAATATTAAATTATTTGCCCCCCTTGCAAATCTCCCACCAAAATACAGCTCTAGGCACATACATACTTAATAAAAGGTGTCAGAATAAAAGTTACCACTGCACTTGGGCTCACCTTGGACTGTGCAGTTTCATCAGCTCCCTTTTATTAAGTCAGATTCAACAGAAGTCTGGAGCCAAAGGTGAGTGTTTAACTGCAAGCACTATGGGGCAGGCACTACAAGACTGTGATTCAACACTGCTTTTCTGTATAGACCTCATAATCTTCTAATTTTAGATTCCCAGGACAATTTTCATGTTTTGCCCTAACAAAAAAACACCATGTCCTGTGAATGAACATCTTATTTTCATCACTGTTTCAGGTACGGGGGGACAAATCTCCACAAAGCCTGCATGGGGTGTGAATACTTTGGGAGCCTCAGCACTGGGAAGCATCTTTTTTGGAGCAGACTGCTTTGGTTTCACCTCTCTAAGGAAGGCTTGCAATCTCCAAGTGCCCTTCCAGGCGAGCCTAGCAAGGCATGTCAAGTCTGCAAGGCAAAGCCCCTTTAAATAAAAGCAGCTGCTGATGTTAAGATAAGCATCCAAGCAGTAAAAATAATGAAGCTGGCTCTTAAATAATGAGTGCTGATGGCCCCCTCTGCTTGCATTCCTAGTCTAATTACTTACATGGTTAGCTCAGCCCTATATGCCTTTCAAATGCTGCCATTTAAAAATGAAAGTTAAATCCACTTGGAGAGGACAAGAACTAATGGGAGCTACAACGTGTGCACACTGCTGCCAGAGGTGAGGGTCCTGCCACAGGGGCCTTTCCCCTGCGTCTCTACTTTCAACAGAAAAACACAATTTAAAAATCAAATGAGTTTGCAGCTTGCAGATGGAAGAATAGCTCTTTAAGATGGAGGAATCCACAGCTTTTGAGCCTGGGAATTCAAACTGTTGCCTGGTCCGAGATGCTGCGAGGCTCGGGGTATGGTGCTCGTGCCAGGGAAGGCAGGAGGAGCAGCTCCTGGTGGTGCAACCACAGGCTCAGGACACAGCCCCACTTGTGCCCTTTGCTGGGAGCTCCTTCAGCTCTGCCCAGCTCCAGGGGGGCACCTGCAGCATCCTCACTCCCTGCGGGGTCCCAGTCAGTTCCAGTCTCACAGACAGGCTGCCACTGGGAACAGATACATATGGGAAAGGCTGCAGTCCCACAAGGTAGCACCCAACTGGTGTCTCGTGTCCTCTTCCCATTTAAAGGCACCAACGTTTTGGCTCCAGAAACTATCCTGGTGACAAATTCTTTCCTGAAAATTTATCACATGCCTTTATACAGAGCTGCCAGAATAATTTATAGACACTTACCTAACAATATCTGCTTTTGCTTCGGTCACTAAAGAAATAAACAGAGGCTGGAAAAGAATCAGTATGGAAAAGGGGCCTCTACTTTGGAGGAACAACAGCCTCAGACGAGCGAATGCTGCCTGCCTCAGAGACAGGCTAGCGTGACAACACTGATGGATTACGGAGAGGGATTGCTTCTCAAAATGACGTCCAATTACTCTTCATGCCCAATCAAACTGGTTTTAAGTTATCCCTCAAGTGAAAGAAGCATTCCTGACCTGGAAGAGAAGGCAGGGGCTTTGTGTGTAAATAAATAATTAGAAACAAACATAGGCTGATGGTGCAGTTGCTGGGGTCTATCAGAGAAGAAATGAGAAAAAGCAGCAGTAATGGATTGCTTTCTGTCTCACATCTGTGAGGATTTTTTCTGAGATCTGTAATTTATGACAGATTGCTTTTATGAGCCAGTAAACAATGATTTATAACATTAATAAGAAGCAATAGGTAAGTTCCCCAAATACGATTCCCCTGCGTACTTCCCCATGACAGGGACGGAAAAGATTTTCATTTCTAATAGGAAGAGTGAATCTCACAAAACCATTAGCGCCATCCAGTAACCACAAAAGCAAGTCCTGTGCTTGTCAGGGACACAAACCGAGTTTGCAGCCAGCCTTTGTCCCCATCCCTGCGCGCTCGCCCCGGAGCGAGGAGGAGGGAAATGATGGCTGGGCTCACTCACGCATACAAGTGTGGGGAGCTCGGGCTCCTGCCTTGCAGTGTGCTCAGGGATGTGCTGTGCCTCTTGGAAATAAAGCACCAGCTACACATCTGTGCTGCTGGATGTCTGCACTGCAAGCACTGCGTGTCTCCAGTGCCAATTTTCCTGCATTTAACAACTCCAGAATGACCGTGACCACTTCGAGAAGGGATATCGAGGAGAGCCTGATGACTTTTCTTTTACAACCTAGATTTGGAATAAAGAGCTTGGAGGAATCGAGAATAACTCCTCTTGCCCTTTTCTCACAAATCCTCACAAATTTCATACCTCCAAAAAGCACCTGCAACCAGCCAAGAGTTCAGGCATAAAATGTGGTTGTTAATAAAGATGTGCCTCTACTTCCAGGATATAATTCATTAGGAGAGGAGTGAAGGGGAAGGCAAAAAGAAAGAAATCAAACGCAGCTCCCTTAATGTTCAACAGTATTCTATGAGTCCAGTTCTGGGAAATACAAGTAGAAAATTGCTGAGTGACTTTCTAATCTAATTATTTCACTTGCAATTCAAATTATTTTCCAATTAATACCAAGCTAATACATTCTGAAATGTAAATCAGACTCTATTACCTTTTTTTAATTGCAATGCCTAAACTATTCCCCTTTTCCCTTTAATTGATAGAAGTCAGGGGGAGATCCACATATTCTCTTGCAGTCCTGTAGGGTTACTCCACCCTGGCCTTGCCACTCTCACCATCCTTCACCTCTGCCCCGGTTTCCACCACAGCATAGGCTGATGCTCTCTGCTTAATAAAAGCAAAAAGCCTGGAGAAAAAGGCAGAGGAACAGCTCTTTTCTCTCCGCCTGATGGCAAAGGCACAAAGCTACAGACAAAAGATTTCCATCAAGTGCCAGCTCTTGCCCTAGAAACAGGGTGTTTGTCCCTGGTCAGTGAGGACCAGACCAGGCTGGTGTGGTACACACAGCAAGTTCCTGGGGCTTCACTTCTCCTGCACTTGACGGCTGCCTTCGTTCAGGAAAAAAAAAAAAAAAAAAAAGGAAATAAGTACAGAATTCTTTGTCCATTGAGCCAGCCCAAGTCAGATATAAATACATAAAGAATGAGCAAGGAAGGCTCTTCCGTAAAGGGAAGCTATTTTTGATTTAGGCAGGGCCCTTTCCAGACTGAAAACTTCTGAATAAACTCACAACGTCTGTATTACTTCCCTTTTCTCTCTAATTGACAAAACTAATCTGCAGACCGCCTCTGCCTTTGAGTTTCTCTCACATCTTACATTCACCTTTTTTTTCCTCCAAGTTTCTTGCAAGTACCAATACCAATTTTGACCTCAGCAGCCACTCAAGACCATCTTGCTCCAGGGTGAGTGTCCCCATGATTCCTGAGCATTTTAGCTTCTCTATTTTTCATGTATAAGCTCCTCTTCCCAACATTTTTAGACAAAACAGTTCTCTAAGCTTGAAACCCAAGGACACCTCACTGTCTCAGGCCCCAAGACATGGAAACAGCAGTGAATTGGGGGGAGCAAACTTGGAGTAATTGACTTCATTACCGGAAGCTGTAATTGGAGGATTAAACCTCGATATGCAAATGGACAGAACTTATAAATTATGAAAAACTCATCACCCCTTGTCCATTTTGGGTGCAGCTCCTCGCCTGGGCTTTGCCCCAAATGCACCTTGAAGGCCCTTCAATAAACTGAACTGCTTTTTATTCTCTTAACTTCGTCTAGCCTCTGTTCTAGGTAAGCCTGTCAAGGCATCAGCCACTCTTCCCCAGTACCCCTGGTGACCTCCACAGGGATGTTTGTTTCAAACATCCATTTCCAACTTGTGCTCCTCCTAAAGTTTGATGTGAAAGCTTGTACTGCTTTGTAGTTTACATCACTAGAACACACTAGAAATTATTTGGAGAATACAAACTATTATTTGCCATCACACATAAGTAAAAAAAAAAAAAAAAAAAAGAAAATCAATGGTATATGAACTTTCAGGTTAGTCCTCAAATGAAGTGTTTCTCTTGAAAAAAATTCTCTAAATGTTTAAAGTATTTAATATATATACAAATATTTTAACTTTATATTATGAATTTAGATTCTTTAATCAGAGAACTCACCAGGCAGTTAGAAATTGGGATACCTTTTGAGTCTGAACCACCAGCACCTTTTAAAAATTGTATGTGGAGATATTTTAAAAAACCCCTGGCCATAACATATGGTTTTCCAGAAGTTATCTCAGCAGATGGGTGGTTATTATAGAAAGCATTCTGGACTTCTGGTTTACTGTATTGTCTAAAGAAGGTTCAAACCCCCAAATCTTACACATGAAACCCCCCTTTTCAAAGCAGCAGAGAGAAAGGAGAAGCAAAAATCCCTAGTGGGATTTTTTATGTGTTTAGTAACTCACTGGCAATGTCTTGGTGATCCAGGTCACGGTAATCCATGTCTAGGATTTCCAGGGGATGGCTGCAGCTCTCCACACCACAGTGACACCCCTCAAAGCCACCATGGCCCGTTCTGGTTTTCTCTTCTGGGTTTTAAGCCAAGTGTTGCCTGCTCTGGCCAGTGCACAGATGAAATAACACCGTGTCCATCCAAACCCCTCCTTCCCAACTGGTTTGTGGTGGTTCTGCCGCCCCTCCTAGGTACCCGTGGTTTCTGTTTCAGTGGCCTCTTCAACTCCTTTTCTACATTTCTGAGAGCAGCAGCAAGTGCAGGGGTGAGTGTGCAGGGAGGCTGCGGAGGGTTTGGTATTTGGCATTTGCAAACAAGGTTTAAGGGGAAGAACAGAACAGGCACGACCTTGAGCTTCTCTCCTGCTCCAGGGTTTCATCTGGCACCTGGCTACCTCACCAGGAGGCATTCCTAGCACAGGGGTTATCACCTTCCCCCCGCTTCTTCCCAATTTCTGCCTCAGTGGGTGCTGAGGATTTTAAGAATCTGAAGGGCTCTGGGCAGCTGTGCACTGATGGCAGCTTTCCACTCACCAGGGCCAGGGCTAGGACAGAACATCAACCACCCCAAACCCTTTCTCATGGGAGATGCCCCAGGGCCTGCCCAAAGCAAAAGGTGTAGAGAAAAACCACTGGCCCTGGGACGTCCCCCATGCAAAGGGAGATTGGGCTGTAAAACTTTGAAAAGCACAAAAAACCCCCAAAAACTCAACCAACCAACCAACAAAACCCATACCCTGGACTTCCTCAGCAGCTCCTTTTCAGAACTCAGGAAAATTTCGAAAGCAGATTTTCTAAGAGCTGTCATTTCAGTGAACCTGAACCACAAATAACTCCACAGCTGTTGCACTGGAGATGCATGGATTTAAATCAAGAGAGAAGCAACTCCTCTGACGTCCGTATCATAGAGAGTCAAGAGTAGTATTCTTTTCCCACCCAGGCTGTTCCTGCAGGTTTTCTCCTAGGAAAGGATAACCTAAAAAGTCACCTGCCAATCACCAAAATCACAAGATTATAACTTTTTTTTTTGGAACATATTCGGTTTTTTATATCTAGCTTGTTTTGCAACTCCTTTCTGCAATAACACTGAGATCTAGAAATGTCTCCCTGCTTTTTAAACTTAAAAACAAGATCCTCTCAGGCAGGTAGAATGTCCAAAGAGAAAAAAAAAACCAAAACCACATTATAAGACTTGATGAAAACAAACTAACAACAGAATGCATCTACAGCAGTGTTTCAGTTGGGCAGTTCTGAAGCAAACCTCTCAGTTGCTCCCACTGCAGAATGGTTTATCACATAGCCCTTCATTAAGCCCATGAAGGAATTCAGAAAATTAATTGAAAGGGTTAATAAATGTCTGTAACAGGCTATCCTGGCTATGACATTTAGCTTCCCTACCACAAATGAGTTATCCGGTCTCTTCTCTAGAGTAGAGATAAATGTCAACAGATATCAACAATCATGTATTATAAATATGCAATGCATATTTTTTTTTTTGGTCCTGCTGTTTTGAAGCACTACTGCTTTAGATGACAGGCACAGAATACTTAGAAACTTTTGGAATAAGAGGTTCTGAATCCTCCTAAACTTTTAATAACTTGCAAATTGTGCTGTCACCCACAGGACAGCACCAGAGAAGTGCCTGTGCCAAGCAGCGCACTCCAAAAACCAACCCCACTTTCACTGCACCAAGCAGGTACCACTTCCCACAAAGCAGGTGTTGTAGCTGCTGGGTGTCAATTTGCTCTACTCAGACAGTGGCGTATTAAATGCAAAATAATGCAAAGGAAAACTTGCAGAAAAACCATCCAAGTTCAGTAAAATTTTAGAGAGTTCTCAGCTCAAATAATGCTGGCTTCTCTCGCTGTCTGAGAGTGCACGTAGAGCCCACACAGGATGTGCTTCCATAGAGGAAGGCAGGATCTGCTCCACAGTAGGCACACATGTGCTAGATAGCTGTTGTTTACTAGGTCATGTTGATTTTACTTTCAGCGATGTTTTCTTAGGCACCCACGTCTCTTCATGTAGGAGTGCCTTAGAAATTACAAAATATTACTCCCACTCAACATGCACTCGTGTGTGTATACATTGGGTCTGTGTGTACATAGCTACAGAGATGCCCACCATAAACAAACATTTGCATCCATGAGCTTACAGAAAAACAAAGGTGTTTTTCCATCCCTTCACAGGAAAGGACTGCACTCAAAGAGAGAAAGAGCTTTCATCCACTCCCCTCATCCCAAAAGTACTTTGGGATCCCAACTCCTCTGTGCCTCCCTTCCAGAGGGACCACTCTCAGCACAGCTCTGCTGGCCACCTCCCTCCCGGGGCAGATGGAGGAGCCAAACAGGTTCCTGCTGTGCTGAAAGCCTTTCCCTGCAATGCATCTCGCTTGCAACTCAGCGTTTCCCCACAGAGGGGCCTCCAAATGCGGATAATTTCACTCTTCTCCTTCCCTGCCTCCGAAGCATCCCTTCTGCTAGCTGTGGAAAAGCCCAGTTTCTTGGAAAGCAGCAGATTCTTGCTGAAGATAGGAATGCCTGTTATGGAATCTGATCCCGCTCAAGCCCTTCCTTTGTGCCTCGACCTCCACCCCAGTTTAGGAAATCCACCTTCCTGGAAATGCCTTGGCTATAAATACAGCCCTCAGAACAGCCCGTGACATTTCCCCCTTCACTACATAAACTTTCCACTTGCCGAAATCATCCCAACAAAAGCCACCAGACGACACGAACCGGGGAGAGCAGCGGGCAATCCACACACATCCCACGTGTGGAGCCACCTTTGCACGTGGATTTGTAAAATCTGTCACCTGTCCAAAGAATTCAGCCCCTCGTGCCCGTCCCCTGCTCCCCACCTCGCCATCACAACGGGTTTGTTTCATTTGGTGAGCGATGGTTTTACAGAAAGCACGCAGCAGAAGTTATTAATGCTGCTTTGGTACGGGGAAAATCTCATTAACGTCAGCAAAAGGAGGAAGAGTTCTGAAAAGCTCCCAGCTAATTTGCTTTCTTTTAATTTCTTGCAATTACAGTAAGCAGCATAACGCTCTCCCAATAAATGAGTCTTTAGCATTGTGGCAGAGTCTTCTCCCCAATCAATTCTCGCTCAAACTTTTAACCCTTTGCTAGATTTGTTGGAGAGCAGAAATGACTATGAGGTGCACCTTCCCAGAACAAACAGATTTCAGACATTTCCAGTAATTTCTCCACATGGTGGAAAATCCCTGTTTTGGCTGTGCCTTTTTTTAAAAATTTTTGCTTTGGAGCCATCACAGCAGTACCAAGCTGGTGCTTCCCACCTCCTTTGCTTGGTCTAAATTCAGTTTTTCTTACAGTAAACACAGCTCCTAAAGGCTGCAATCCAGTTATTTTCTCAAAAGAGGTTCAGTGTAGCATATCCCACACACTGGCTGATTTTTAAAACTCGCTGTGTGATCTATTTTCCCTTACTGCTTTGAAAAGTTGAAGAGCAACAGCTCTATTTCAGACTGCAGCTTATTATTTTTACTCCACTGTAAAAAAAATAAAATTAAAATTAAAAAAAGGAATAATGTTGAAGAATGTTTAAGTATACAGTCTGGAGAGTAGTAAGAGGATAAGGGTTTGGTTTGCTTTGTACAAAAAAAAAGGCAAAAACTGTCCTCTCTATAAAGTAAAATTGGATTGATTTTTCAGTGACCAAAAATGTTACAATAATGTCAAACCCCAAAATTTCATTTCATTCATAGTGGCAGGTTTTCAATTAGAATGGGGAAAAAAAGGGTTGCTGTTATTGTTGGTTTTTTGCATAAAAAATTTGAAGAAGTGTAATTTTGGAGAGAAATCATGTTCTGTTTAGCCCTACAAGAGATCACTTATTCACAGACCAAACACTATTATTTGCTGGCTCTTTCAGTCAATTTTTTTTTTTTTTTTAAATTCTCAGCTGTGGATTCATCCAAGAAACTTAGCTTTTCATTTTAATTAAGTTTCTAATCATAAGGGCTCCAACACAATAAATCCCAACCTGAAATACAGAAGAATCTGTTGTTATTTTTTCCCCCTACACACAGACTGACCAACACATTTCACCATTCCTGTCCTAGCACACAGGGAAGCTGGGACAGCAGCAGTCCCTGGGAGTGAACAGAACTCCTGCTTGGACATTTGGAATTCTCTGGCACACTGGAGAGAAGCAGCAGGAGAAGTTTCTTGCCCTCACACTCACCAGAAGCCTCTACACAATGAAAACGACCTGCCTGTCCTCGGGACTTCACAAAGAAAGAGGAAAAAGCACATCCCGGCACATTCTAGAATACACTGAGTTCTTTGCAGAGTTAATCAGCACATCTGAAAAAAACTCACTGTATTGATTAAAAATAGTATTAGATGTGGAAATTAGGTGGTTAACGAAGTGCTGTATGACTGGACCCTTTGCTGAACACATTTCAGCCAAGGGAAGCTTCTTGCACTGATTTGCAAGTTGCAGAAAACCCCACTGCTGCCAACATTTGAAAATAATTAAGTAGGAGCTTTGTTGTCTGTGGAAAGAAAAAAAGCAAATAAAGACACATTTTTAGCTTCTTTTAAACTCTATTTAATGATCACCGAGCTTCTTGCACGGATAGAACTGTATTTGCACAGTGAAAAAGGGGGTCCACCAGTACATACACACACGTACCAAGCCCTGCGCTGAAAAACGAGTCGTGCATCATTTATGGCTACTCTGTGTACTTCATAATGTATGCGTGGGTGAGCCATACCCAGGGCAGGATACTTAAACTGTCTCATTTGTCCAGGCCACTCACAATCATACAGTTAAAACATGGCCATAAAGAAATCCTCACTCAGAGAACAGAAGATTATTTTCCTTGTTTTGTTAGAAACACACCAACTACACCCCACCCCCCCCCATTTACAAGTGAAATCCAGGAGTGATGGGGGTTTTCAGTACTTAAAACAAAAAACAATCAAGAAATTTGAAGTGGGTCAGGAAAGGCAAAGTCAGAGGATTTCACTGGACAAACTCCAGAGTTGTCACCCCAGGAGAAGACACTGTCAGGAACCAAAGACCAGTTTAAGCTTTCCTCCAGTTTGTGGAGATATGAAGAAATGGAGAAATACAAGTCTTCCTTTCGAGTCATCACTACTCCATCCTGACAGCATTTTAAAATGAACTCTTCTTACTCTTGAAAACATGGAGCACCCAACAAACATCTTTTGGTGGTGCAGTCAGTGGGGAAAGGTCCCTTCTTGCCACCCCTTCCTGTTCAGCACCCAGAGCTCCTCAGCTGCCAGGAGCATTAGAAAACCCATTCTGTTGCACAGCCAGAAATTTCTGCTCTCACTCCAAACACTGAGCTCGCTGTGCTCCCAACAAAGCCGTGTTCAAAACAAGCACTGGCATGTGCGTTTATGTGAGATGACTGAACGGCCCTGCAGGTTGATAAAAGGTTCTGGAGTCTTTCACATACAACGAAAGTCGCCAGTTTGAACCTGACCCGTGTCAGTGGTGTCTGGAACTGGCTGCAGCTGGCAGACTGCTGTGTTCCAACTCACAGAGCCAGGAGCATCACTCTACCCCCTGGAAAACAAATATACACACTGTTTTGGGGAGCTCTGCACAGGGAGGACAACACTGATGGCAACTGGCTCTTCAGCTAGACAGAGGTCTGTCATGGATCGGGATACACCCTCCATAGCTAAGTTTTAATTGAAAATATCCCCCACATTAACAGTTCCTACAGTCCCCCTCTAGAATCATCTACCACAGCCTTGTGAACTTACGGGTGACACTCCAGTCTCCATGAGAACATGCTGGAAGAACTCATTCCTAATAAAATCCTGATAGTGTTATAGTGGAAGATAATCCCCGAAGAAGTAGTAAATAAAAACCCAAAACAATACCATCCATCTGGAACCTGCCCTTCCCTCCATCTCCCAACATGGCCAATTCTGCCAGTCAACTCTCCCACAACAGCTCAATATTACTATACTCAATCTGCCACAAAAGACAAACATAGATACATAAATTTCCCATCCCATTTGTTTGTACATAAATGCTTAGCCTGAAGGAAGCAAAACCCCATCTCCCCTGAAATTCACTTCTGAGAGCAAAGGTCCAATCAGGCTACAGTTGGAGCACCCCACAAGATGGGGCAAAACCAATGTAAAGTCTGAAATACTGGAATAAAGCACGGTTTGGATTAAACCTCATTTTGCTGGGATCTTCAAACCTCCTACAGGCACTCAAACTAGTCTGGTTATTTGCCCATTTTAACAGCCTCACACTGACCTCTTCAAAACTCTTATTAACCTGGCGAAAAGTACACCCTATGCTTTACTTTCTAAACAGTACCAAGCTGCTCATCAGCCTTTACCAAAATGACAGAGAAATAAAGAGTGACCCTCCCTGTGTGAACTCCAGGCTCTTCCCCTGCCTCGCTGAGGTGGCAAACCCTGCTGGCTGGCTCCCGCTCACACAGACCTGCACATGCTCAATAACACCATTGATTTTGTTTGTGCAGGCAGAGAGAATCCAATTTTAAAAAGCCACATTGATTCCCACCCATTAAAAACAGAGCAAGCTGCAGCATTTGCTAAATGGATAGAAAAAGACTGAGGTCAGGATGGAGGGGTGGGCATAATGTCATTACGCTGAGCTCGTTCTGAAGGACAGAGAATTACAAAAACGGACAATAAAATAGTAACCATTTGACTTTTCATTATTTGCTGTAGTTTCTAAATTACAAAAATAGCGAGTCAACAAGCAGGGAGTGCCCGGGCGCAGGGACAAGGGATGCACAACAGAAGGCATCCAAGAGCATGTAGCTGTGATTAGTTGCATTTGGAGCATGAAGACACACACGCACACAGCGAAAGAGGGCACAGACACAGGAACTGAGAGAGAAGCCCTGCAACTCTCTGTGAGGACCCTGCCTGCTTTTCAGTTCTTTGTTTTTGCACATTAAACAAACAGAGCCGTCACACAGGTCACCGAGGACCTTCCTTCTGCAACTGTGGCCCCAGCTGCACTGCACACAAAAACTATTATTATTCTCTAATGGCTGCACCTTTTGGACAATGATTCAGTGTTTCGGGGTTTTTTCCCCTCCTTTTGTGCAGACCCACTTAGTCTTTCGCTTCATTTTGTTTTATTTGCACACTCCTGAAATCTTCATGTAGTGACTAAAAATTCATGAGGCAGCCTTAAGTAGGAGCCCCCGCTTCCCTCCCTCCCCTTTTCCTACCCGTAGCCAGCAGCTGAGGAGGTGCTGGGCAGATATCGGTGCTGCCGCAGCACCAAGGGGGTGACAGAAGCTGAGGATGGGGATGGAGATGGTGCTGCAGCCCTGGGGTGCTTCCCCACCACCAAGGGGGTGACAGAAGCCATGGATGGGGATGGGGATGGTGCTGCAGCCCTGGGGTGCCTCCTCACCACCAAGGGGGTGACAGAAGCCATGGATGGGGATGGTGCTGCAGCCCTGGGGTGCTTCCTCACCACCAAGGGGGTGACAGAAGCCATGGATGGGGATGGAGATGATCCTACAGCCCTGGGGTGCTTCCCCACCCTGCATCTGGGGGCACAGACAGTGCCAGGCCAGGCACTGAGGCTCCTCCATCCCAACAAGCACATCCCAGAGCGCCGACACTCCGTGCTGGATGTGCTTCAGCCGCTCATCACACACTGCCCGGCCACGAGCCTGCCCGCGTGCTGCACAGCGGTCATTCATCTCCTCAGCTTCAGCCCAACAATGCGAACAGGCAAGTGCTCGCTAGCATTAGCGAGGCTTTCATAATCGGTCCCAGCTGGTTAGTTGTAACACGCCTTGCTGTTGAGCAACTACCTAGTAACGCTGTCAGACATCCCCTGCTTGTGTAAGGAGGGCTGGGATCTTTATCAATTATGGGCTGCCACCAGCCTGTGTCACTCTGCACAGATGAGAAAGGTCCTGGTCAGTCAAGGCCAAGGAAAATCTTGGAAAACCTTGTGCCAGCTTCAAGCAAAGCAAGCTCAGGCTGTAGCCACAGCAGCCTCCTGCCCTTGCCTCTGTCCCCTCTGGCTGCCAATGCCAGCTGCTTGCCAGCTCTGTGGCCACCATGCAGAGCCCCTGGCTGCTGCGAGGCACGTGGAATGCACAGTCAGAGCGTGGCAGGCGTTTCAAAGCCCTGTGCTGGGGTGCACCCAGTGCCTGGCCACGCTGCTGACCAACACCAACACTACAGCATGGCACAGCTCCAAACACCGGGCAAGGCAACACAGGATCAAGTGAATGCACCATTCCTGCTGTGGAAGGGAAAACTCAGCAATGTGGATCTCTCAAAAGGCAAAAGCGTGGAGGAAAAATAATGGAAGTGGCTATTTCACAAGATACCCGAGCATGAAAGGCTCTGAAAACCTCAGTTTGCAGCCATCCCCACTCCCCCCAGCCCTCACTCGCCATGCAATTTGATCTGTGTGATATAGCATCTTCTGCTGAAAACCAAGCACCGTGCTCGTCTTTCTGCCCTGCCACTGGGCTGCTGTGACAGCCCCTTACAAAAGCAGTGACTAGAGTTATATCCTGCACACAGGATTCTTACACAACTTCAAATGTCATTTTGTGGGCAGTAATCAGATCCTGTAGCCTCAGGCTATAAGTAAAAGCTGCAAGTGTGTCTAGGAGCTAGAGCTCCACAGCTGCTCAAAAGCACAGACCTGGAACTGGAAATGAGCCTCTTCAACACTTCATGCCCATCACTACCATTTCTCATTTGAGCAGCTATTCAAAACACGCTTTAACATTACCCATGCCTCTGAAAGCCAAGAGGGCCATTCACATAATCTTGGTTACTCTTGCTGGATCGTAGGTACTGACGCTGGAAGGTAATTCTCTAAATCCAATGTAAATGTTTAAAGTTTATTCCCAAAGGGTTTATGTAGACATAAACATACAGATTAAAAACAAGCAAGACGTCAGGAGCCTTTTACTACCTTCTGAAATAGCCAGGCACATGGATATTTTATCTCTCCTTTGGATCTGCTTTCTTCCAACAGCACAGTTCAGAGACTTCATACAGATCAGAGGCAGAGTTCAGGCTAGTGCTGACAATTTCATTAGAAAAAAAAAATAGATAGAATTGTGTTTTCTTATGTCCTCTGCTCTTTTATTGCTATTTTCAAAATGAAGAACAGACCCTACCAAAGTGCTAAGGGCTGAAAACATAACTCTAAATGATACAGGAAACCCAACTTTGTGCCAATCCATTTTTATCCTCTCTTTGTGGCCATAACAAAGCTGAGAACAAGAGCTAAACAATAGAGAAAAAAGAATAATTTCAACATAATTTTTTTGCTGAAAGTAACATCGGTGACAATAACAAGAATCCATTCAAAAGACAGAATGTTATCTTCCAACACAGTTAACATGCCTTTCTTTCTGCTGCTCATTATATATCTTACACATCAAGCTGTATTTTGACCTCCCTTACAAAAGAATACATTTGGAGGCACCACATCCCTGTACACAAATTGGCAGTGCTGAGTGAAATCCAGCCCGTACTGCCATTCTCTTCCCGGCTCCCTCGTGCACCTGCC
The DNA here is from genome assembly GCA_013400915.1 of Pardalotus punctatus. Lineage (NCBI taxonomy): Eukaryota > Metazoa > Chordata > Aves > Passeriformes > Pardalotidae > Pardalotus > Pardalotus punctatus. The sequence continues at coordinate 288,365 of VZTX01009928.1, forward strand.
AAGAGCAGATAGGTTATCAAATAAACCTCTAGAAAAGCATTTCTAGAAACAACAATATGATGACCTCCCGCTCTTGCTTGTGCTCATGCAGCCCTTCAGAATACAGTCCATGAATTTAACAGGCTAACAACAGCAAGGGCAGTATTTCTGACAACTATGGGGATGAGATCACCTAGATAAGCTTTTATTCACCATTGCTTCCTTTTACCCACTGAAATCAACTGCCAATATTTCATCATTAACTTTTTAGCACAGTAACCAGCAAATTTATCTAGCCTCAGCAGAACCTGTTCACATTACAGAATTCATCTGCCACTCTTAATACTGTTGTGAGCATCAAAGAAATACTCTATTTTCCTCTTAGATGGCTATTCTCTGTTTGCAGTCTCTCACTGGCAAGTAAACCAGTCTTAGATTAAATATACTGAAACTTTTCTTAACTCATCAGATGCTCCTTCCACTCCCCCCACCCTCCCAGGCATTGAGTGCAAAGCTCTGCATGGAAGCAACTGGTGGAAACACAAATTCTTACCATGGTGAATCCAAAAAAGGCCATCAGCTCTCCTTCTGTACGCCAGCTGTCACATTAACACGCGTGCCACCCCTCATTGTCATATGTACTGTTATACTCTATTACCCTTTTGTTTAAGGGCCTCAGCTGCAAAAATCTTTGTGCACGAGGTGCTGTAAACACAGCCCTGCTTCAGCAAACAGCATGCCAGGAGAACAGCACAAGGTAAATGGCAGAGACACCACATCTAGGCTGCAGAGCACAGGCAGAAAACATGGTGTTGCTCAGCAGTAGCACCACAAGCCATCCAATAATTCTATGTGCAGTTAAAACAAGTCCATACAGTAGAGATCCTCCTGATATCAAGTTAATTGAAGCACTGATAACTTTTCCTTGCCTGCCTCTATGTGAGCATGAGCACCAGCTGCTACAACACGCAATTCTCCTTCTCCTCCAAAGGCTTCAGCTGATGACCTTCCTGTGCTCAGAGGCCGTGCAAGTCACTAGAGTTGCTGAAAACTGCTCCAAGCCTCTAAAAAAGGTACAAATTCAGTGATGACACTATAAAACTTTTGCCACTTTTCATGTCTTACCAGGTTTGGGGTATCACACTTGCATTTGAGAACTTCAGCTTCAAACCAGCTACTAATGGCAGTGGTTGACAAAAAGCAAAATAATGACACAGGGTTCACCCAACTTTTTGAACTGCAGAGTTTTCAATCCGAAGTCATTCAGGTTAGATCCAGGTCAATTCCCCCACATGCCCCCTGCCTCTGCCCCTGAGCAGAAGCCTTTGGAGACAAACACTGGCTTTGGTAGTGGGTAGAAGTCTGCTCTCTGGCTAATACAAACCAGCAGCAGCAGGGACAGAACCTGGACGTCCAGCCAAGTATTGTTCCCATGCTGTCACAAAGGCAAAATAAAGGTAAAACAAAAAATTAAAGGTAAAGCAAAATGACTCATGTCTGTGCAGGTAGAACAATGTCTGCAATTACTTTTGTCCTTCAATAAGCAGAAAACAAAAGGTCAGGGACTCACAGATTACTTTCCAGCCCATTGCAGGCAAGGGATGCTGTCCTGTTTGGAAATTGGCTCTCTCTGGCCTTGGAGTCTCCAAATAGCAAGGAGGGTGAAACCTCATCTTCTTTCCTCCCACACCTTCCCTTTTATGGGAAACAGCAACTTCCAGGTAGCCATGGCATGTAAGAGGATTCCTCCTCTGCCCTTCCCCTCTCTCAGTTCCTAGAGCCACTTCCCTTTTAATTCTTCCTCTTAGAACTGTGAATCTCTCACAGTGTGTGTGTGTGTATATATATATTTTTATGAAGATACCTCTCTTCTGCATTTTTATTTTCCTTGTAAAGCACCACAGAAGAACTCTTGTATGATCTGGCCTAAAAGGCAAAGGACATTTCCTTAACCTTCCTTCTTAAACAGGTAACAGCTGTGGCTATAACTCAGCTTAAGTCAGGCCACAAGATTAGTGTTTTTCAAGCAAGATAACCACTCTCAGTTGCTTGAGAGTTACTCCTTTTCCCTGGCATGACCTGGAGAAGGAGGGCCCCACCTGAGAATAAGGTGCCTTTACATTAGCTTAGGCTAATTGGAGGCATCAGTGCAGCAAATGGCTTGAGAAGATAGAAACTGGGGACTGAAATCACATCATTAAGGGGGTCTGAAGCTGGAGAATGTATAACCCCATACTAATTGTTGCTTCTTCAGGTAATTTTTCTGTTTGGTAATGACTCATTCATTTATAAACCAACATCAGTCACTTTCCTAACCTCATTGCTAACAAGCAGCAGAGCAGAAATACTTTCTAACCAGAAAATGCTCTTTGGTGTAATACAGCCTTCCAGTACCACTGTGCTGGGGCCTAAAACTTGTGAACCTAATGAATGCACAGACATACACAGTAAGCTTCCTCCATGTTACATTTACATCTCTTGCCCGCACTGAGCAAATGTACAGGGGGAGGTAAAAACCTGATAGGATTTAAATACATGGTACTTGAGCAGAATATCCCTGAAATCCTGTGCAAACTGTGTTGCTAATGCTTTTTTGTACTCAGGAGAGCGGATGATGAATCTCACTACTCATAACTCTTTTATTTTCACACTTGGAGCACCGATCTCATCCCAACAGCCCCTCGCATGATTTTGCTTCTCAGCAGCCACCACTGTCCTTGGCCAGCTACTGCCCTGACCCAAATATGGATTGAAATAAGTGTAGGAAGACACAGAAAATGATACTAGTGTGTATCAGTGTGTAAGTGTGACTGCAGTGCGCTCTCCTTCACTGGCCACTATTGCTGGAGTAACATCTGTGGGTCACCACACTACTGCTCCTACGAGCCCCTGCTGCTGTTTTGCCATTGGAACTGAAATAAAGAGCCCCCTCTCCCTGCTCTGCTTCCTTTGCACTTGGTGAGGAAGTGACTCGAGTGGGAGGAGAGAAAGAAGAGCAAACACAAAACCACAGAAGTAAGCAGCTAGAAGCAGAGACCAAACTTCATGCTTTTCACACACGTGCAAGCAGCCAGCTCTGATTGCTGCTGGCTCTTGCTGTAGCCCTGCAAATTGTACAGTCACTCACATTATCACTGCAGAAACAACTGCTTGTCATTGTACTGAGCCTGGTTATGGCCCAGCCCCTGAGCTGAGCACAGGTATCTTTACCAAAACAGAATGTTTTATGTACTACAGAGATGGAGTCTGAAGTGCTACAGCCGGTAGCTGCAATAGGAAGGTTTTGATTTCTTGTAGGTAAATAGCTCTTTTTAACTAAAACAACCTGGCCATTTGTAGCTGTTTCAAGCTTGCCCTGGTACAGTAAATACAACAGTGACCTTGATTTTTCACATCATTTCACCAGGCTGCAGCCTTAACAGGACTTACTGGGCTTAGAAAGCTTGGGAGAAGAAAAATAGACAGCAGGAAATCCTGTGACAGGCTTGTTTTGGTGGTGATGAGAGAGAAACCGTAGCAGGAGAAGAAAGGAAAAAAAACCCATCAAAAAACCTGTAAACCCAACACCTGTAGCCAACCTACAAGTGCAGAGAGTGTGACTTTCAAGCCAGTCCCTGATCCTCACAGTGCCACTGAAACTACTCTGGCAGCAAGTACAAAGAAGGTATGGATTAGTTTAGGATTCTCTGCTGGGTTTAAAAGAAAAAGGTTTGTGATGTTCATGTTAGAGTTCCCAGATGACTTCAGGTGGTAGCAGAGGGACTGGTAACAAGTGTATTTACACACTGCCTCCTCTCTGCCAGCCCCCAAAAAAAGCACGTGGGAACTCCAGCTTAGCCCCATTTGATGCATTATTTGTTCCCAAAGTGTGAGGTATTGCTTTAGGGAAGGTCAGCTCCTGGCATGGGTCTGGGTGGCACTGGGTGGTGCCTTTTTTGTTTTGGGGATCACTGATGTGCTTATAAGCTGCAGCAGCCTTGGGAAAATTACATTTATCTTCTTCTCCCCAGGTTTGGTTTCCTCTTTTACATCAAAACCGTGGTCCCTGCCTCTGGCTGCTGCTCACACGCTCATCTCTGATCCACACCACCCTTCATGAACTGATCCCTGCCCGTGGACACACAGGTTCCTTCCTTTCCAGCCACCAAGAAAAATCTGAGATCTGCAGGCGTAATTCCCGTCAGCACCCTATCTTTGCTCCATATAGGAGCTGTTTCCAGAGAGAAGAGAGGGGACTGAAGGGATTGGCTCAGCACTCAGTTGAGATATTTGATTTTCCACCTCTCAGACACAGATGAGGCAGAAGGAAACAACGTGAGACTTCTCCCTTCCTTGGTCTACCTAAGACTTCTCTTTGCCAGGGAAAGGCTCCCTGGCAGGTCCCTTGAAGCCAAAGCTTTCAGCTAAATGTCTCCTGCCTTCCAAGACTTGGTGGTCTGGGTATGACAAAACTGAGATTCAATTAACCCTGGTGTTGGTTGTTTTTTTTTTTTTTTGTTTGGTTTTTTCTGGTTTGGTTTTTGTTTTTGAAAAAAAAAATCCTGCTGAATTTTGATTCTGAAAAAAACCAACTTCAAACTCCAAGTGTCCTTGGGAAAGAAATGAACACCTCCTTAAAATAGTATAGCTTGAAGTCTGCTTTCCTCCACAAAGTCTCCTGCAACGTATTGCCAGTTTTGCAAACCTGCAGTCCTACCAGGCGTGATCGTCACCACGTGAAACCAAGCTTAAGAGTTCAGCAATGAACTTCATGGTTTCACTCCAAATCCCACAAGAAACTTTCCTCCTCAAACCATCCAGCTGTGCTGCTGTTTACCTGGGAGAGGCAGAGTCAGTAAAGCAGTGAATGCTGCAGGTTGGACTGACACAGACTGGTGGAACAATGTGGCTCCCACAGCTGCAAAAGCGCTCAAATCTGAGATAGAGATGTTTCTGCAAGTCCAGAATGGCAGAAGATTTTGAAATATAAGTGCATTACACTGTTATACAAGGACACAGCAGATGCCAACGCAGTGAGTAAACAAATAAGCATAGCCCATCCCTGTGTCATGACAACTGCCTCATTTAAAGGGCAGTTTTGACCAGAATGACACAAACGTGAGTCACACGATGGGGAATAGGCTGTGACTTTGCTCAGAAATCTACCTTGCTTTGGCTTCCTGGCAGCATGGCTGCAGGACTGATACCTGCCATGGCACAATGTGTGGCAAGACGGATCCAGCTTAGCCCCTGCATCCCTCGGGATGTGCCCTCACCCAGCTGAGCATGCAGAGCCAGTTGGAAACCACGCCTGCACACTCTGCACGGGCGGCTGACAACGTGCACGTAGCCTTTATGCATGCAGATTTTCTTGCAGTGTCTGAAACTAGACTGATAAACACCTCTTCAAACTGATACTCAGCTTCACTCTCTGTTACCCAAACATTTCATCAAAGGCCACTTACCTACAAAGCAGACATATCAAACCAAGCCGGACCAGCCACATACCAAAAGCCTTTTGAAAACAAGGAACCAAACCTGAATTTATTCGCTAATAGTGAAGGGGTGGCAGCCGTTATTTCATATGTGCAATATTTTGCAAATTCTGAAAGACTTAACTCTCATAAGGTGATTACACCATTAATTAGTGAAACACTATCATCCCTGAGGTGCTAACACAGCAGCTGTTTCAGCTGAATGGCAAAGAAAAGCCAAGAGGGCAAGGTAACAAACTGGAAGTGCCCCCATGAGCAGCCCAACTGCCCTGAATTTCTTAGGATGTGGGTTTTCCCAGGAAACNTATGAGCAGCCCAACTGCTCCGAGCACCCCCACGCTGCCACCCCATGAGAGAGAAGTGCTCTGGTTCCAGCAAGGGACAACCACAACTGTCCCTCCACCACCCCAACCAGCCCTGCCCCAGAGGGCAGTGCCCCCTCATCCACCTGGGTATGTGAATGGGGGCTCTGACAAAGGGCCACCTGCTGCAGCCTGAGCCCTGAATTTCTCAGGATGTGGGTTTTCCCAGGAAACTGTTTATACACAGCTTATCAAACCAGAAGAGATCTCTCTGGTCATTCATTCCTCTGACCCTCTGCAAAGTGGAGATCATAGAAACTACCTCAGTGATCTCCCCTTCCAACGGCAGCATGAAAAGGGAAAAAATAAAATCCCAGGAAGGTACCCTGTGATGCAGAGGCTATCTCTGCTTTTTGATCCACTCCTCTGTGAACAGGGCTTCACTTCTAGCATAGGGATGTCTGGCTAGAGCTGCCAGGTGCAGAGCCCTGCTCCTGCACCACAAGTGGGGCAGAAAAGCCCTCCACTGTCAGCTTGAGTTCCTCACACGTCACCTCCACACCACAGCCCCATCACCACAAACCTCCCTGAAGGGTCAGTGAGCAGGACCAGCGTGATGGAGCTGATGATAAGGGAGAAGATGAAGGACTGTGGTGACAGGCTGGGACCCCTCTCCCAAGCAAGAGACCTTTGGATGGCCAGCAGCCAGGTCCTACACACGCTGCCTGAGGATGCCATGAGAGAAACACTTTGCACCACAGCGAGTTTTGTGCCACAGGCTGAAGATGGGTGGCAGAAGGAAGATGATCCTCCTCACAGCATCCCCTCTTTGTATCCTGTATCCTCTTAGAGGGTTGGGAGCTAAGCTCTGCTGGACTAGAGACATTTTTATACCATTTTTGATACTTTCCATCCCGCTCTGTCCCCTCAATACCATTACCATCCTCCCAGAGAGCATTTGCTTAGACATATCCCTGGTGGGACAGAGACATTTCTGGGTTTGGGGCACCCAGCGAGGGTCCCTGAGCAGTGCCAGCAGCGTCACAGCAAGGCTGCCCACCATTCCTGCCACAAGAACCTGGGCTGAGGGATCCTGTTCATCTTCAGAGCATCTTCATGCCAGCAATGGCAAGTCACTCATATAAAATCTGCACGCAGCCATAGGGCTCTCTTGGTTTATGCTGGGCTGTGCAGATTCAGGTCATGAAAAAGCACAGAGCTTGTTTAAAGAGATTTTGTCTTCCACTTCTGGGAGAAGAAAACATGTGTATCATTTACAGGGAGAGGAAAGGCCTTGCATTGCTCTGAGAAGGAGCAGGATCCCCCACACCTTTCAATCCTTCAAAGGATTTGGCCATCACATTCTCAAAAGCAGTGACAGGAGAAAGAAAAAGCAAGTTGTTAATAAAATAAGGAGACAGCTTAGGAATTTGCTTGCAAAAGTCCATGATAAAAAACCTCCAGCTGAGATCCAACCTCTGCTTTATATTCCCCAGTGTTCTGCCTCATCTTTCTGTAAATGCACGGGGCACAGGGCTTCTGTCACTTCTTTAGCATGACTGCTCAGAGTCTGAGAGGTTTTACTAGTCTGAGGAAGCTTTTCCTTCACATCCAGCTTAAATGTGCCATTTCTTGAAGTCATCCCCTTGTCTTTTATACTCTAGCGAGCAAAACAAGTGTAAATTAAATGGAAGGCACATGAAATCTTTATAAAGCCCAGTGCTTCCCCTAGCGTGAAAGTTCCTTCGCTTTAGTGTGGAAGGGGTCTTTACTCTGTACTGTATTTTCCCCATCAGAAAATGAAGAAGAACATAAATTTTCCTCATGACTTGAATTTAGCTTAATCAGCAGCCCCCTGCTGATGTAATTCAACCCAATGAGATTTTTCTTTTTTTTTTTTTCCTGGTGAACTGCTGCCCCTTTTCCCCTCCTCCCACCAATAACTAGACTGGAAAACAAGGCATGGAAAACCAGGGAGGAATTAGACAGAGGGAACTTATTATCTATCAAGCTGCAACTTCAGACCGGGCAGGAATAACATTTAAAATCTAAAAAGCAAATTTTATCAAGCCTTTTCTTCCCCAGAGACCGCCACAAAAATATTCCTTGTTTGTCGCTGAGAATGAACAATTTTTCTCTTTCATTTCTGCTTTCTGTCACATATTTCATTTTGGCTGCCCCTTCTGTCTTTCAGCTAGGGACCTAGGCTGCTAACGCAGAATCACAGGTAACTCAACAACAAAATGCTTGTATTATCTTTCTTTTTTTTCTCCCCCTAGTCTGTCAGGTAATTGCAAGTCTAAAAGCTTTTGCATATTTACCACAGAAACAAGTCTCTCCTGGAGGATGGGACTGTCATCAGGTAGAATATCTTATTTAATAAGCCTCTTCTAAGGTATAAACTAGGGCTGGGGATTTTTTCCTGGCCTCCTTCAGAGCAAAGGACAAGCAGATAAAAATCAGCTGCTGCAGTGCTACACTGTCAAAGTTCCTGTTCCTGTGAAAATTAACTCTCTCCAAGCTCAGAGTTCAGGTAGGCTTTGCCACAGTGAAGTTTATGAAGTAGGAAAGGGGTCTGTTATCAACTCATGTTGGTTTTTCACCCCCAGTCCTCCCCACGTATAAGACAGATTTCTTTCCTATTTACAAACAGATCAACTACCCTGTTTTTCTGTAACCCATCTGATGAGCTGTGGTTGCTGCCAGGACTGATTTTCATTAAATCAGTCATCCAGAAGGATAGCATTCTCCCTCTTTGCCCCTGTTTCACAGAAGTACAACAACAAAAATGTGGTCTGAACATTTCTAAATTCAGCTGTTATCTAAAGACAAATTCCCTTCACCCCCTTCACTACCTCCCCCACCCCTGAGGCAGCAGTAGAATTGCTTTTCTCCTGGTCCCTGGGATGCTGAATCGAGCTGACTGGTACCAAAGAGAGGGTCTGAGAACATCTACAGAGTACTTTATGCCTTGGAGTCAAGACAGAGGCGAGGATGCCCCTCCGGGGCTTATGAAATGGGGCTGCTCTGCTGAAACTGCTCAACAGCCTGGAGAGATAGAGCTGGTTCACACATTGCACTTCAGGCACCCCTGTGCAGAGGTCAGAGCTCCATCCTGGCACAGAACAAAGCTCTGTGAGTGGGAATCAACAGACAGCTCCTCCATCCAACACCAGATCACTGGCAATACTCATTCACCTCTACCAACAGCTTCCCACGTGGGGATAGGTGCTTCCAGCCTGGCCAGGCTGTCTGCTCGCCTGGAGGAGAGCTGACAAGAGCCACACAGAGTACTCCCATCAACTCACAGCCTGAGTGAAACTAATCCTTGACAAACCATTTTCTGCATCCATACAGTTTTCCTGTGTGCCAGACTTACACTTGTAAAGCCCCTGGTTTCACGTATGAGTATGGACTGGAAGACACATTTGAAATGTGGATTGATTGTTTAGGTTAAAGTAATTTAGAAACCAAGAACCTGTATCCATTGATTGGAATGGAAACGTGGACATCCCCTCTTCTAAACAGTTCCAGAGAGAATAAAGTGCTGACAGAAGTGAAAAGCTTTCTAAATTGTAACTGGCAAACTCTATTTTTACAACACTTTATGATTATTTACAAACCTACACAGTTTTCAATGCAAGTAAACTCCACGAGGTTAGGACATCATTTTTTCTTATCAACAAGCCATTCTAAGAGTTGTCTCTGTCTGGGATTAAGGGATGACTCTCATTCATTTAAATGAGTGTAGGAAAATTCCCACAGGTAAAATACTTCTCCTAGTAGTGTTACATGAGCCCAGTCTCTTACCTGTAGTATCTGGATTGAAGGTAGGTAGAACACACAGCTTTAGACACATGGCTAGCTGAACCAAAGTCTATGACCTTGACCCTGTATGGCTGTCGGGATGGGTCTACCAGCATGATGTTCTCTGGTTTGAGATCAGCATGAATCAGTCCCAGGCTTTTCAGCTTCATTAGGGCAGTTGCTACCTGCTGGAGAATTGGTCGAATGTACTTAAGGGGCAAGGGGCTGAATTTATTTTGCTTTAGGAAATCATAGAGGTTCTGCTCCAACATTTCAAATACTAAGCATGTGTGATTCTTGTGCTGGAAGCATTCATAAGCACGGACAAAGTTGTAGTCATCCGCACTTTCCGTGCTCAGCCGAGCCAGGATGCTCACTTCAATCTGGCCTTGCCGGGCATACGAAGGGTGGTTTTTAAGGATCTTGATGGCCACAATCTCGTTAGTGCCACGTTTCCAGCATTTGACTACTTGTCCGAAGGTTCCACGGCCAAGAAACTCTAACACTTCGTACGTGTTGGTCATGGAACAGAGCACCTCATGTTGCACCAGCTGGTAATCCCCTTCACTGTTGGAGCCACTGTTTTTGGAGGTGGCCGTGGACGTGGTGGCGGTGGCTACAGTGGCCCCACTGGCATTGTTCTGAATCATTGGTGGATGCTCCTCGATAATCTGCACGCTGCTTGTGTTCTCAATCTCCTCACTCTTGCGCTTAAGTCCACATTTTTGGTAGGTGTCCAGAAGGCTCACAGTGCTGCGACGCATCAGGTTGTGTGGCCCGCCCAGCGTTTGCCCAGACACTGCAACCACACCGGAGGTGCTGTTGGCAGATGTGACCACGATGTGCCCCGTGCTTGCTGGGAAGATGATGGTCTGCTCGTAGGGGATGCTCGGGTTGGGGATCTGGAGGGAGGCGTTGACGGCGGCTGCGGCGGCTGCTTGGGAGGACTGCACGTTCTTGCTCTGGTTGTAGACTTTGCTGTGTGTGCCGTACCCGGTCATATCCCAGTTTGAACTCGGCTCCACTTTCAGTTTCTTCACGCTACAGAAGGCACTTGACTGAAGGGTATGAGGAGAGAAAACTTGCACATGCGAGGCCATACCTGCAACACAACATCAGAGTGAAACCACAATGTCAAGATGCCTTCCCCAGCTTTTTTCATTTGGCCAGTGGCAGGAAAGGGAAACGGGATATAGGCTTCAGGTACAGCACATGCACACACACAAAAAGCAAGTTCTTCCAGATATGTGTATTTGACAGGAATAAAATATTATGCCCTAAAATAAATCCTTACCCTGGATTGAACTGTACTAACAACATTCAAGATTTCTGCTCTCTTGCTCTCCCCCTTCTCATTTTTAATAAAAGGAATGTATATGTTATTTTTACCTCCTCTGCCTAAAGAGACTCCTATTCCCATTGTCTCCAGGAATATATCTAGCTCTCTGGAAGAACTCATGTCAAATACTGCAAAGTATTCTGACTACAGAAGCCAAATCTCAAATCCTCAGGCTCATCCTATCTTAAGCAGTTTGGTGGATCTGACTTAAGCCCTCCACTTATTCCCATAAAACCACTGTGTAGCTTCTGGCCTGCACAGAGTCGAGATGGGACCAGGAGATGACACTGTGACAAAATGGAGGTGCATGGATAAAGTTGAGGAGCCAGGACAGAAGAAGATGATGTTTCAGATTGCTTGCCAAGTCTGCGAGTGGGAATTGTGCACAATGCTGGTCTGTGCTCAGGGACACTGGAGATGGGAGTTACACAACATGAGCTTCACTGTGTGCTCTCAGTTCTCCCAGATTTATAAAATTGTGTTCATTTATTCTTATTCACAGTGACAATACCATCACTGGAAAGCAGATCCCCTGGAAATGAACAGCATTGTTTATGAAGCAACATACACATTAGCATGTTGCAGAATTAGCTCCTAATATAGCTTTATTTTTACAGAAAAGACAAAACCCTATTTTAATGCAAGTTTATTTGGTTTCAGAAGAGTGAATAAGCTTCTAAATCTTTATTTAAAAAAAAAACTAGACCACCGTTAAACAACCCCACAACCTCACAACCAAAGTGAAAATAATGTATCACTGACACAGACTTACTGAAGGATTTTGAATAATATCCCATTGATACAGAAAATGTGCTTATTCAGAGAAAAAAGATGTGGTCCACAGAGAAGGGGACATCTAAGTCCTGACTTGCTGCCAGCTTTCCCTGCCCAGGGCAGGGATGGTACTGCTGGGGCAAAGGATTTTGAAGAACACAAATCCATAGGGATTCCTGGGGAAGGAGTCAGCGCCTGGCAGGAGTTAGGGCAGAAAGGCACAGCCTCCTTCACCCTTCTATCTGTCATCAGTGTTTCTTTTTAATAAACCAGAATGACTAGGGAAGAAAGAGACAATATGCTGAGCTGGCACCATTGCTGAATTATTAAGCACAAACATAACCTTGACTTGTTTTCAACTTTAAAAAGTTAAAAGCTGAATGAATGCTTCGGTAACAAAACCACAACAAACTCTGCAGTGCACATGGATGACTTCTTCATGTGGGGGCCTGACAGTATCTGACTCTGTCTCCTCATACTTCACTAGTCCATGCTGCTCTTCAGAAGATTTTCTGGAGCTCATGTGTACACAGACACACTCAGACACATGCATGCATAAACTTACATACTCATATAGAAAAATATGAATGTCACTCTTCACGCACAAAGCTCAGCAGCATGGTCAAATAAACAGATCTAAACACACCCAACACTCATTTTCCAGTTAATTCCCAGCAGCCCAAAGGCCAGGAACAGCTCAGGAGAGGGATGCCGTGGTGAGCCAAAACCCACCATGAGTAACTACTCAGAAGTAACCAGCCAAGCAATCACTCCAGCTTGCTTCAACACCCCCGCCTTTATGCCTGCCACAGTGATGAATTTATCAGGGCAGGGTAGATGCAGAAGAAAACCCACCAGGACACCTGGGGAAACCCTCACCTGTGCTTGAACACAGCACACAAAACCCCAGTGACCCCACTCTAACAACGAAGCCCTGCAAAGCACAGCGTGCTCCCCTCTGCAGATGCGACCCCTGGCTCTAAGGGCATTTCTGATTGATTGCTGGTGTTCCTTTTAACTCCACTACCCCCTGCTCCCCCAGCCTCCTTAGCAGCAATTTCCAAGGTCCCTGCAACTGGGCACTCAGATGCCCTCCACCTCCTTGCCCCTTTAAGCACCTTTTCTCCTCTCTCCTTTCCACAGGGCAACGATGCTGTCACGAATGCCATGGCATGTGCAGGCAGCCAGCTCGGAGAACCACAGCAGTGCTGCTCAACTTGTCATCCTGGACACAAAGATTGCATGTGAACGAGCCAAAACCCTGTTTGTTTTTCCAGTGATTAAGAAGAATCACGGTGTTCCTTCTAGTACAGTACTGACCTGCCTGGAGAGAGGGGGTGGTTTGATGTATGTTTTCCCCCTGGACGTGAATAATATGGCAGATGTAATTGGTAACATATTGTGGACCTAGCAGAGGTGTAATTTATAGTTTCATGGCTTTCATTCCATGGTGTGCTTGAGCAATCTCTCTTCATACAAAATAAAAAGGGAAGAAATGACTGATGCAGAACAAGGAGAGACGTTCTTCTCACACGCTCCTCTAAAGATAACACCAAAAGACTGAGGCATAGCAAATTAAAGTCAAGGATGTGAAGCGCAGCAGCTGCAACTTTCTCAGTGCCACTGTAAAAATCAGGATAATCGGCACCATTAAGGGACAGGCTTTCAACTGGTGCAAACTGGCAGGGCTCCAGTTGATATCAGCTGACGCTAAAAACAAGGTCAGCAGTCAGTCAACGTTGTCAATGTCAGATGGCTGCCTGTGCCCTTTGGTGAAACGAGTTGTTTGTTAGGGGCTGGTTTCCACATCGACAACCAGCCCCTTGCTGGCCTCAGCAGAGGACAGGAACAGGGGATAAACACTGACTCACCCTGGGACCCCAAAAATGGAGGGGGTGAAGGAAGCAGCGCTTCTGTGGATAAAGTGAGGATTTGGACTCTTCTGCTGCCAGTTCCTCCCTCCTCAGAGGTTGCATCTCATCACAGAAGTGGTACTTTTTTTTCCCCTAAAAAAAGAGCTATGAAATCTTCCTTCCATCCAGAATTATTTTCTCATGTTTGAGGTTTTAGGGGCACACACTGTAGGGAGAATAACTCAGTGAGTTCTTCAGCATAGTCCGATACCAAAAAATTACAGGCTGACTGACAGCTTGGTGATGGGAAAAGGCGGCTTCTGCAGCAAAGTAATTTTTATTGCAGATTTTCCTGTGCAGTTAATGCGAGAAAAACACAATCCCAAATTTCCTGAGGACACAATAAAACTGTGCTGGTGGCATGCTCTTTATTTCAAAAAAGATTTTTGCTCCATGGCAATAGCAGGAATAGCAATAAATGTGAATAAAAGTTGGATGGTTTTGTTACAGGAATCAAATTCCTCATTACAGCCTGTAATATGATTTAGACCTTCAGTCTTTTGATTACATAGGCTGACAACAGCTTGCCACAACGTCCATGAGGAAGGAAACAAGGCAGCAGTAATGGGGTGATCCATGCCAGCCAAGCCCAATGACAGCGATGTCTCAGAGACAGTGGGCACGTTTTGCATGGGACGCCCAAGGCTGGCACCTGGCTCCTCACCTTTCTGCACTCTGCCAGCAGTGGAGGGGGTGAAGATACTCAGGATGAGCAGCTAAATGCCTGTCCTGAAGAGTGTAGGTCTAAGGTTTATATCACCCCTGAGCACAGCGAATCTCTGGGCTGGGAGTAGAATCAAGGTTGGGCACCGTGCATTAAATAAAATTGATAGTTCCTTTCTTTAATAATGAGTTTAGTGTAGGCATTTAAAGCTCTCACAAAACTGCCAGTAACTGGATTTAATGGGGCCCTCCCTGTCCTTGATGCGACTCACATAACTCCCCATAGCATCTACATGAGCTGAAGAATGTAGTGTGCTGCCAGGGGACAGTGTTAAAACAGCTGGAATGACTTTTATGAAAAGACTTGAGGTTTTTTGTTCCTGAGAACTCCTCCCACGTCAGCTTTCACTTAATAATAATTTAGCAGGTGCTATTTACAATTCAGATGGCCCTCTTCTGCATGCACACACAAATCACGCAGCCACCTCACTTGTACTTCCAACAGGTTTCATGAAAGCAAATGAGGTGAAGTTCCCTATCCACCCACCCCATCTTAAAAGGGCAAAAAATACACTTTGGGGACTAAAGAAGGAATAGTTTAAAAGTCACTGATGTTTTTTTTCTGGTTTACTCCCAGCACTTACTGCTGATTTTTAAGTGTGGCCTTTGTGGTGGCAGGAGACCAAGCCGGTGCCCTGCATGGAGCAGGAAGCCAAACCTTCTGCAGCAGCTGCAGAGCTGCCAGTGCTCTGAAACCAGAGGCTGCCTCCTGACTGCCGTCAGAACGGCAGTGCCTGCTCGAAAAATACTGTAGAAAGCA
This sequence comes from Pardalotus punctatus, assembly GCA_013400915.1. NCBI lineage: Eukaryota > Metazoa > Chordata > Aves > Passeriformes > Pardalotidae > Pardalotus > Pardalotus punctatus. Next base: position 303,436 of record VZTX01009928.1, read on the forward strand.
CATGGAGTGTGTGCAGCATATAAATGATGCTCACACGACAATACTGAAATAAGGATCTTCCACTTCTCCCCAGAAAGGCACAAGCCTGCAAACCCATACACACGCCCAGGGTGAGAAGGCAATGAAAAGGTGGATATGCCACATATGGGTAATGCACTACACCTTCAAAACAGCCATGGCTCAAGCACAGCACTCTTCATCACAGCGGCCTCTGTGGCTCCTTTTGAGGCATTGTCCCCAGCACCAGAGCACTCTCAGAACCTCCTGAAAATTTATGTCCCTGCAGGCTATACAAATTCTTTCCCTTGTGCTACTGAATGTTTGGAGACAACCTCAAAGCAGAGCTCAGACCTCAACAGCCTCAGCTCCTTCCTGTTCCTGGTGAGCATAAAATGTCAAGGGGGCCTTCGTTCCAGGTGAAAATCTCCCTGCCTTCCTGCTCTGCTTTTCCTGTCCTGTTAGTAAAACTGTCTCACCCTCATTAGCAGTGTTCTAAATGCCTATGTAGCGCACAGCAGTTCTCAAAAATGTAAGGTGTGACAATGCACATCCCCTGCACTGCTCCAGACCTGGATTCACACAGCTCCAACCTGCCAGGTTTGATCCATGTCTTATGGCCAAATGAAAAAGCAAAACATCCCAAGGCACAGAGTAGCCACAAACAAAACCAAATTCATCTCCTTCCCTCTCATCCCCACCCAAAAAGCACATCCCAGCAGTGCAATGGCCAGGGCACTCGCATCACCATCACCTTCAAACCCCTTATCTCCCTGCCACCCCAACTGCCCTCCCACATATCCCTCTCCTGCATTTATGGCATCAACAACCCTGCCTGCTATTTCATTCTGCACATCATGACTCTCCTTTAGAGGTATGATGGAAATTATCAACCAGGACTGACTTAGTACTCTTGAGCATGGAGGTGGTGTAGGCAGTTACTCCCTATCACAGCCTGATCAGGTTATTTTGGCATGTGGCTCAGGATACTGCTGTCTCTCCTCATAAACCATCTTTATTCCCTTCTTCACTCTCCCTTTAACTCCTTAAATCCAGGGCAACTTCTCTGCTGGCTACTGAAAGCTTTTTTAGCTGTAATTTAGAAACATTATGATTCTTATTCATCATTTTGGTGTGGGCTTAGGGGCAGATGAGCCTGAATAACAAGCTGTAAGCTCTTCTGACATATCTCTGGTTTTAGGAACATGAAGCAAAATCTCAGGGACAAATACACACATTTACATTTGAATACTTTATTACACCTCAGTGCAAGATTCTTGCAGGGTCACCTCCATCTCCCACTGGAAAAAACTTCAGTAATGACAAGAGACATTATAGATTTCCTCAGTTAATCATGTGACCAGTTTATGTTTCACATTATAGTTAATTAACCATGCAGCACTTGAGAACACACGTTAAAATACACCTCACCAGAAGCTGCCTCATCACTTCCCTGTAGATGCTACAGCAACTGGACCTGACACCAGTTTCTAGATCTCGGTGTGAGAAGGTCCAGCAGTCCAGTCCATGCTCCCCTGAACCAAAAGATAACCCCTAGATACCTTCTTATGGGAAAACCCAGCACAGCTGGAATAGTGCAAAACTTCTCTCCCCAGGATGCCTCAATGTTACTGAGTGGAAAGCAAATGAAGAAGCAGGTGAATACAATTTAATCGTCTACAGCCTTGACAAAACAGAGCTAGACCCCAGAAAGCAAACCCCCTTCAGCATATCTGTCAAAGCTGACAGAAAGACTGTCACTTCTACAGAAATCATGAAATGACACTGCAAACACTCTACCAAGACGTCAAAGTGCTCTCCAGACATAAAGTCAGAAACCTGGGAGTCTGTGGTGCCCGTGCCAGGTCTCAGGGGCTTGAGAAGGCAGATCACAGCCCTGCCAGAGGTACCTTGCTGAGCATCAGTCCTCCAAGCCAGGGAGGACTTCTGGAGTCCCAAGAGCAAAATGACGTGATGAAAAATAAAGACAGAGGCAGGGACAGCACCTGAAAGCCTTCAGGGTCTGAATGAAGAGTGTGAAGGAACTTACGCACAACGGAAGCATAAAGACATTGTAGGAAAGTGGGTGTCAGTGAAGTCAGGAAGAAATTTTACAACCAAATGATCAGTATTCCCAAGGGCCTCAGAGGAGAAGAAAGTCTGCTTGGGAGTCAGAGATGGGATGAGAAAAAAAGAACAAGATGAAATCAGACAGGTGGGATTGACAGAGCCCTGCTTTGAAGCTTTATCTTTGGAGGACACTGAAGGATGTCTAACAAATGCTTTGCTGAAGAAATCCCTCTTTCAGATTTCTTGGAGAGAAGCCCAGCAGAGCTGAGGCAAGTGTGGAATGCCTGGCTGGGGCTGTGCTGCAGGCTGCTGGGGGACCCACGAGCAGCACCACATCTGTTTAAAGAGCTGGAGACTGCGGCAACACCCACAGCACCACTCAAAATGAGGCACGGCATGCTGAGGCTCCTGTGACTCCATGCCTGAATGAGCTCCTGAAGCACTGGGTACGGCCAGAGCAGATAGGGAAAGCAAGCTACCAAGGAATGCTTCCTCATCCTGAAGCCAAAATGGAGCCAGATGAGCCCAAAAGCAGTTACTCACATCAGTGTGCCAGGTAGGACTGTTTGGCAACAGCACATGTGTTCTGGCCACCTTCCTCCTTCCCATCTGTCCTCCACAGTCACAAAGTGGAACAAACGGTAAGAACAGCACTTCTAGAGCACCCAAAGCTCCCTCTGTAGAACTAGACAAGCAGTCTCTGCAGTAAATGTGAAACTGGCCATAGTTTGCCTTGCAGTCCAGCTTCACGTCTGTGTAGGTCCCTACATTTAACATCCAAACCGGTCTGTAAGGCAGGAGCCTCTAGATTCCAACACGCTCCAGCTGTGAATGCTACCTGTTCACAGAGTTGTATCCTGAAAGCAGAACTGAGAGAAGCAGGATCTTGGCATGGCTCTGCTTTCCAGGCAGCATGGCTCAAGTCACTGCTGTTCACCTTCCAAACAGGGGACCAGAGTACCCCATCTCACAGGGGAGAGAGCAGACTGTCTCAGCCTTCCTGACCCCAGACTTCACTGGCCATCCTACCTGGCCCTCTGTTATCTTAGTTCTTGGGAAAGGGTCTCTCAAAAAGGGACCAAAATCAATCCATTTTCTTTTGCTGCTCTGGCTGTGCCCCCCCTCACCCACACAACACGGGCATATTCATGGCTTCCCACAACTGCCTAGTAGACAGGATATTTTGGCTTTTTCCAGGACGGCTGCATCCCCACCTGGATGACTTTCCACCTGTAAATATTAACTCTGTAATGTCAGTGACTCCAACTGACCTGCAAGTGTGGTGAAACCACAGGGAATGCCTGGCACCTCGCATACCTCACTTGTTAGAAATAACACCACTTGCGAAGGCAAGACATGGGCAAGGCTCACTGGAGTCTCTGGCTGAGCCTCTCACTCCCACAGGATTTTTTCCTAAGTGTTTTATTTGCAAAGAGGCCATTGCATGACATTCAGCTCTTGCTTTGTTTACGAAATCTGAAACTTAGATCAAACTTCAGCTGGGCTGAAAACATCAGTTTGCCTATTCACAAGGTTCCTTCCTTCATTTGATTTCCATCAGGATACAGGCCTGTTGGAGAGAAACAACCCCTCGTGAGGTCTGGATGGAATACACAGGATCTGGGCTGTAAAGGAAGATGAAGATGCAAGGAGAAAGGTGGGGAAGCCGAACACAGGGCTGTGCCAAAGCAGAAAATTGAGACAGACTGGTTTGGTGACCTCCCAAGAGCCACGTAACACTTTCAACTAAGAATGACCAAACACGGGACTTGCAGCACTCTCAAATATTGAGGGCTATGGGGTGTTTTAGGAAATGAAGAGAAAGGATACTGCAGGTCGATCACCTGGCCTCCAGTTTAAGGAGCTGCAACAATTCTGCAAAAAACCTGCCTTCACATGATCACACAAACAAACACCCGACCCATGCAGAGAAAAGCCTTCAGTTCCTCCAGGAAACGCACCTTGAGCATTTTTCATCCTGTCTTCCAGACTTTATCTTCCTTATCAATTAGGGACAAGAAAACATCCCCAAAGTTATGGACAAACAGTCAGAAACCTTTTCTTGCTGTCACTTTTGGTTTGCATTCCAAATCAGGACTATAAATCCAAAAATGCTGGGACCAGCACAGGCACAGCGGGACTGAGCCAACTGGCCCAAAGCAAAAACCACCATGGAGACACAGGGTGCAGGATTTGGATGTGGACTCATTTCTCCCAAAAACAACTGTGTCTCTTGAGCCATTCACCTTTGAAAGTGGTGAGTAGCTCTCAGATGAGACCACGGTGATAGGGAGCTGCTGCAGTCTCCATGAGAACACAGTGTGTTGACAGGTTATCTGTGGGAACCAATGATTCTGTTTGCTATATTTGGGGTTGTACTGACCTCTGTCATACAAAGCACATGGCCACGCTCAGGCACACAGAGACACGTAAACATTTGCACAGCCAGACGACCCATGAAGGCAATGAATCTCATAATCACCAAAAGAAATGAGCAATGCTACCCCAAGCAATCCCACAGAAGTGCCTCTGGACTCCTCTCTGCCCCACTGCTGGCTGGCTTACACCTGATCTCCCACTGTCTTCACAGCAACTTTATTTTTAAGCAAGGCCTAATAGGACAGGGGCCAGATAAGCACACAGAGAAGAAGCCCATTTGGCCAAGAAAGGACAGCCCAGGTGATGTACAAAGCTCTTGTTTATACAGAAAAAAACCTCAGACATAGGCATGGGGATAAACTACATGAAGGATTTCAGAGCCTTGAAGAGTAAACATCCAGAAGCTCAGGAAAGGACGTCTTCTTGAGAAAGGCCCTTGTGTGTGATGAAGAAGCTCAGGGACAGCAGTAACAGCCTACTCCCCCTCAAAGCTCTAAAAGAAAAGAAATCAGTCCAAGGGAAGTCATTAAGAGAAACAAAACAATAAAAACCTCAACCTGTATCAGCAGAACTCCCTGGCTACCATCAGTCTCTCCCCCAGGTTTCTCTTTTGCGCAGGATATGATTATTTATTGACATATTTATTTACTCAGCTCTGCAGTGCTTAACACCATGGCTGCTGGGCTTCTCGCACTGTCGAAATTAGAGCATGACAGAAGAGGAGTGAAGCTAAACCTGGAGATCCAGCATGACACAGGCCAAATGCCTTCTGCTGTGCAGCCTGAAGCAGGGCACCACTGAGACCAGCTGGGCTGGGGGACCCCACAGCCAGCCTGGACAATAAACACTCCCTTAGCATAACTTTGCTCCAGATCAATCAGTGCTTTCGAGACCCAGGCACCAGAGCTCACCTCACGCCCTGTACAAGTGCACTCATTTCATGCTGACTGCTGTACTCACAGGTATGGCACAACTGCTAAAACCAAAGCTGCAGAACCAAAAATCCACAGCAGGAAGGAGAGATGGCTGCAGATGACAGACCAGCTAAAGGGGCTGCCAAGCCTTCTTCTCATTCCTGATCCTACATTTAAGAACTGACATGTCACTCTGAGCTGCCAGCAGCATGCAGCCACTTGCCCCATCTCTTCATAAGCATCTTTTTGGCACTACAACAATTGTTTTGTAGCCATGTGCTTTCAACTCAGAACACTCAATTCTGTACCTATGCAGTGAAAGGAAAGGATGCAGCTTAGATGCAGTGGGACAAGTTCAGAGTCATCCATGCGTTGCTGATGTCGCAGTCAAGCTGTCCACAGTCACACCTATGGGTTTTGACTAACAGTGTAAGGGAAGTCTGGCCAAACTGAGTCATGGGGGAAAGAAGAGTTTCTGGGAAAATAAGCTCTGTATGATTTTCTCAGAAGGAGCAAATACACCACTGTTTCCACAGGTTCCAGAAAAAAAACAGATTAGTAACAACTTGTGGTCAAATCACAAGAGCTTTCAATAGGTCCAGGAGAACACTGGATATCTTAGCTTTGCCACAGTCATAGGAATGACTATGGAGTAAAATGGCCTGGGGTGGGCCTATGGGTTTTGCTAGAAAAATTGTGATACTCAAAAATGAGAAAGGGAACTGCCATGAAAAAACCCAAAAACAAAATAGTCAGGGGAATTTAGTACGAAAAGTCCAGTGAACTTTCATCAGACCTTATGTACTCAAAACTCACTGAAAGCTTTCCAACATCCATATGGATGAAAAGTAAGGAGAGACTGAAAACTAGACTCAGCAGAAGCACAGTAATTGTGGAAAGAATTTCAGTGGGAAGCAGCAACTTTACACCTGGTATAAATGCCCAATTAATTCAATGTTTGCAGTACTCCTTTGTCGACATAGTCCTTGGTTTTGGTCATTTTTTGTATCTGAAAATAGCCACCCTTCTCTCTTTAGTCTTTCCTGGGCTCATGGGAGACTGAAATGAGTCACCAGAGGACCAGCTGAGTCATCCAGCCAAATCTTGGAAAGCAATACAAAATGTGTGGTCATCACATCCACAACTAAAATGTGGATGACGGCAGCACCCCTAGCAACCAACCATGCATTGGGCAGACAGGGCTGGAGACCCCTGACACTGTGAGCTGTTACTTGAAGCCAGGCAGAAGAATGTCTTAAATGAAACTAGGACAATGCAAAGCAAGTGCTGACAAACACGGCCAGAAAGCAGCCCAGAGGAAAAGAACCTGGGGGTGCTGGACAGTTGGGAGCTGAACGTGAGCCAGCAGTGGCCAAGAAGGCCAGTGGCACCCAGATCAGAACAGTGTGGCCAGCAGGACTAGAGAAGCGACTGTCCCTCAGTACTTGGCTCTGGTGAGGTTGCACCTCAAATCCTGTGTCCAGTTCTGGGACCCTCACTACAAGAAAGACATGGAGGTGCTGGAGTGTGTCCAGAGAAGGGCAATGGAGCTGGGGAAGGGTCTGGAGCAGCTGAGGGAGCTGGGGTTGTTTAGTCTGGAGAAGAGGAGGCTCAGGGGTGACCTTACTGCCCTCTACAGCCATCTGAAAGGAGATTGGGGCAAGTTGGGAGTCAGTCTGCTCTCCCAGGCAAATAGCAATAGGACAAGAGAAAATGGCCTCAAGTTGTGCCAGGGCAGGTTCAGGCTGGACATCAGGAAGAATACTTTCCCTGAAAAGGTGGTTAAGCATTAGAATGGGCTGCTCAGGGGAGTCACCATCCCCAGAAGTGTTCAGGAAATGGCTGGAATGGCATTAGAGCTATGGTTTAGCTGGCATGGCGGTGTTCAGTCAAAGGTTAGACTCAAGGATCTTAGAGGTCTTTTCCAGCCTTAATCATTCTATGACTGCTGGTTCTGCACCTGACACAAAGCCCTTCTCCAGCCAGTTTCCCCTTTCCTGTGGCATTACAATAAAGGGATGGCCATCTCCATCTTCCAGATCATGGGATATTCCTAGCCCATTTTCCAACCTCTATGAACCAAAGTCCCAATTCATTCAATTCCTTTAGTGTATCATCAAATCTTAACAGGACCTATTTAGATATGCAATCTCCCTGACAACCAAATAACTATGACCTTTTAGAACAGGGGTCCATATTTAATTTTTATGTCTATTATTTGCCGAACAAAAGGAAGTGGGGCAGTTGCTTTTGGGCAGAATACAGAAAATGTATTTACCAAGCAGGTTTTTTTATGGTGATTACAGAAGTTTAAGGAGCGAATTCAGGACAGTTGTTCCCTCTGGGCTGTCACAGAACAAACCTGATTTTCAAGGGCTGGGTGGCACCTCACAGCTGCTCAGGGAACCCTCTCCTGGGTGCTCAGGGTCTACATGGGAGATGGCACTGAACAGGTTTTCATGAAACTGCTCAAAATTTCCCAACTAATGATGTCACTCCTGTTTTGCCTTGATCCTCCCCGCCAGCTCATCCCTGGGTTTCAGCACAGCCATGATGTATTCACCTCACCGTGCCTCTGCTCCCAGCCCTCTGCACCTTCACTCCTATTTCCTTCGCCAAAAAACCCCCACTTAAAAAACAAGGGGAAAAAAAAAGAGCTGAAAGGTTCAGGTGGGCATCAGTGAATGGTGAACTCCACAAGAGGGTAACACTCGAGCCTTAAGGAAGACAGATGCCAGACAGAAGCAGGTATAACTGGTATAAACTGGTGTAAAAAAAAGGTTTAAGTGAAATTCAAGTACGAAGATTCAAAAGCTACTGTAGTACCTAAAATCCATGGGGCTGTGATCCCAGAGTTCCTAAGAATTTGGTATTATTTAGTCTTTTAAAGGCTCAGTGGCAGAGACTCCAAGCTGTTGCAATGTTAACTTATTCCATGCTCTGCAGAGACAGAATATAAATGTGAAACTGGATCCTGACAGCACCGCTAGATCCCAAAATTGACCCTCCTGCTTTCTGCTCTGCCTGCTCCAAAGAACATGCTATTCCTAGAGGAGTTTTAAAGCCCAAGCAAGAGTTCTCATGTCCTCCCCACTTCCCAAAGCCAAGGCAAGCAGCTCGCTGGCGTGGCCCTCCCACGCACATCACCCTCTGGGTGCTGGCACTTGCACACAGCTCTGCACCGGCACCGGGGCTGGCCCGGCCCCAGCCACGAGCAGAGCAGCAACCGCAGCGTGCGGCTCAGCACAGCCGAGCTGCAATAAACCTGTCAGGCTGTGCAAGACATGAATCATATGGACTGCCACAACAGCAACCCAGCGTGTGCAGCCCTGCTCAAACAAACAAACAAACAAACAAACCATCTAAAGACATCCCAAAACACAGATGGAGGTAAAAGGCACTCTCCTGAGGCTCTCAGTGTGGTTATACTACAGGGCTTGCTGGAAAAGTATATATTCTTCTGACTTGTCACAATTCAGACATGCTTCAGCAGAGCTCTAGTAGGGAGCCAGGGAAAGCAGGACCAACACAGTCTTCTCACTGGGAAAGTGAACCCTGACAAGCAAATGCCTGGGGTTTTTTTGGGACGCTGGAAGTGAGAGAAAACACCTGTAGCAAAGGCTACTGCTTATTGGTCACCAAGGGATGTGGCTACAGAGATTGCTCAGTGTCTTTTGGAAAACACATCTTCGAATGCACTTGGTCAGCTGGAAGTGCTGCTTCTCTCACACTGGCTGGGAAGTTATGCAGGAGAAACGGCACCATCTCTTCCTGCTTAAAGGTTTTCCTGCAGTTCTTGGTACAGCCACAAGACTGAAGCATGGAAATGATGCTACAAGTGCATCTGAGGGACTTGCAGGCTGCCCCTACCCTTTGGGAAAGTGCTGGGAGTGGATGACTGCTCCATCCATGCTTGTGGGCCATCAGGGCACACCATTTCACACCATGAACCTGGCACTAATATCTACACTTTGGATGTACATGTATTTCTCACCTGAATCACCACAATACAGTCAATGCGGATATTGACCACTTCACCATCCTGTTTTCCTCCCTGCTATTTAATGATCTTACTGTGTTGCCTCTTAAGCCAGTCCTTCAAACACTTGCAGATACCCCTCACCTTCCAACCAGCAACGGCAAGGCTGTGAGCCACAAGATGAATTAGGCAGACAAAAGCACAGTGGAAAGGCTCATGGCCAATCTGGTTACTTTTCCTGACAGATTCAGTCCAGAGACTTCAGCTTTTCCAGGTGACAAGTGTCTTCCAAAACAGTGTCTGCATCAGAAAATATTCTACAGAATCCTTATTTAGCTGTTCCCTTAGGACAGCTGGCCAGACCCTCACACTACTGCCACATGTGCCTGTGTCTAAGCACATGAATTGTCTCACCTGACTTCATCAGGACAACTCACACACTGAAAGCCCACTATGTGTGTAAGAACAATGACAAGCAGAGCATCAGTCATCTGCCCTTGGTTTTTGAAAGGGGATTTGCGTAGAAAAAAAAAGGCAAAAAAGCCTCCATAAAATTTGTGGGTACAATTCAAGTATCCAAGTGATACATTAATCTAAATTAAACCCCTCTCCTGCACTCTCCCGTTTTAAAAAGCAAGTACCTCTCTACAAGTGGATAATCTGTAGTTAACTGCTGTTACCTGATTTCAAAAGAAATCCTGTGGAAGGTGAAGTCTCCAGCACCTGTGCCCACCCCAGAAGCACTACACTCTCAGAAAATCTACATTTGGTTTTCTTGCAGATTTTTCGTTTCTTCTCCATGACTAGCAACATGCATAGCAAAACACGTTCTCTGCTCTTGACAGAGTGGCTGCTACTGCTGCTGCTGCACATTCATCTCCACCTGGAGTGAAAATTCTCCGTTGTCACGGCAGCCAACAGTGATGTCACAGATCGAGTATTGTGACTTCAGCTGGAAAAGGAGCAGCAGGAGCAGACGAACTCTGAAAACAAAGATATTATTTTGGTGTCAAAAGCCTTCACAGAAAAGAGGGGAAAAAAAGAAGGAAGTATATATAAACATCTGACAATTACAGTTTTCTCAAATTAGTATAAATATATGATAAACAGAGTTCCCTCCAGGCAAATATATCACAGGTCCCACTAAGTACTGAAAGATTTGTCATTTTGTTCTGTTTTGTTAAGGAACGGGACCCTCTTATCTTTTGAAATATATGTTTTCTATTATTTTCTTTTTAAAACTTTGTTTTAATACCTTCTTGTCTGGTCATTGTCCCAGAATCAGCAATCAGCATTGCTGTGTAAAGAAGTCTGAAGGACTAAGGAAATCATGTATGTGTTTCCAAACATTTCATTAATCCACAGGAAACTTGCAAATACTGCCTGCATTCCTGTGTGAGGGTGGTTGTTTTTCATATAAGTCACGTATTAATGCAATTTGGAAAAAAACTTAACTCCATTCAACCACATCCCCTTCCACCTTTACACTGAAATCCAGGGGTTGTAATTACACCCGGGAGCAGGAATAAATTAAAACAAGTGCTTGTGTTGCCTTGTACTCTTTTTTGGAAATAAAAGCGATCCCATCTACCCTGCCTTATGTGCTCTGTCTAACTCTGAACTCGCCCAAAGGGGCAAAGAGGTTTTCATGAGGTCAGAGATGAAAACAAGTCACTTTCAGAGGACAGAAATGGGGTATTGCATCCCATGTTTTAACATGCAGCAGATCTTCAGAGGGGAACGTTATCTTCACTACCTCGCCTTCTGCCTCACAGAATATCTTCAGGAAGGAAGGAAGAGAAAGAGACAGAGAGAAAGAAAGAAAAAGAGAGAAAGAGAAGGAAGNATCACTGCTTGCTAAAACACAATTCCCTAATGCTTGAACACCTGTAATAACCAGCCAGTACTAGCAAACTGATGTTTGCCTTGACAAACCTTTCTGAAAATTCACATGCAGAAAGCGAAATATTGGTAGGACTTTAGTTATCACCTTCTCAGGGGATGTCACAAATAATAAGCAGTTCCCTCCCTGAAGTACCCTAATGATATCCTAGCTTTACAAAAAATTATGCTTGAATATTTTTTCTGAAATATAAACTTGCCATGAACAGTCAAAATTAAAAAGATATATAGGGCATTTTTAAGAGAAATTCCATGGGGAAAAGCAACTGTGAAATAGCCAAACATCAATTATGAAAACCACATCAAGAAGAGGCTCTTTTGCACAGGCTTTAGGGTTTAGGGATTTCAAGAAAATGTGCATCCTAGTTTGACTCATAATGTAGGCAGAGAATGAGCAACTTTCCTCAACTTAAACAGCTCAGTGAGTACGTAACCCTTTAAAGTCCCTGTATCTATACAATTTCTTTTATCTCACAGCTCCCAGCTGACGGCAATCTCTGCTCTCCATGCCCAACTCCTCTGCAGGATTGGGGTGACAGGCATAAAGTAATGTATTTTCCCATCCTAAACTAGAGCAGAAGGAACAGCTGATACTACTGTGACATGGACAGACTTCTGGTGTGCACCCCAGAGCTCGGCATTATCACACCTTCTACTGCAAACCTTCCACCAGAGCCTTCTCCTCCCCGGCTGCTGCCCACACACAGCTCTGAACAGGCTGTGGGCAGCCCTGCTTCCTTCTACCTGAGGGCAGAACCCATACGGGAGGAAAGCAAAATGTGACGAAGTGAACAAAGGCAGAGGGATTTGGGGTTGATTCTGCCTGCAAGTCAGGGCTGGATCATTTTCCCAAGCTTAAAGATCATGGTCTCATGAGTGTACCATTTCCAGGAGAGGGAGCAACCAGAGCTGGGAGTACCCAGGGTAAAACCAGGAAACACCTTCCCACAAGACCAAAAGAAAAGGCAATGGCATGATCTTGCTCTTCCTTAAAATAACTTGCAAGTCTGGTGGTTTGTGGCATTGCTATTTAATGGTACAGAGCATTATTAGAGAAAAGCAGCATAAACCAGACAGTGGTCATCAGGGAAAAAAGACATCTCAGTTAATTTTTTTTTCCTCCAGCCCTGAACTTCTATTCACACATGCTCCTACATAGAATGTCTGGATAGAAGGCTTCACCAAGAACTTCCCTCTCTGATGACAAACGGCACCAAGAGCTTTCCTGTCTCTTCTCCCAGGAGCAACAGCTGTTTATTGTTCCTCATTCCCACTCTGTATGACCAAACAACTACACAGAAAACAGAGAAAAGTGAAAGCAAGACTATTTAAAGCTGCAAATCAAGAACGCAAAGCTTAGGAAAACTCAGCTTTATGGCTGCCTGTGCAACCTTCGACCCTCTTTCCTGCCTGTGTACCACGGCAGAGCTGTTAATCACATAATCACAGGCTATTTTTCCACGGGACCTTGGCCTCACCCAGAGCAGCAGGATCTGGGGTGCTCACCCAGAGCACCCAGGCACTATTTCATTTTCTCGGCGCTGTTGGAGGTGTGGCCCCAGCCTTGTTTACTGTGTACCTGCCTCACTCTGCTCTGCAGATGGAATTTGTAATTTACTCACGGCCTTTCCTACAGTAAGCATCATTAGAGTAACCGAATGTTTCACAAACATAAAGGAATGTATTTTCACAACGCCTGTATAAAGTAAGACACTGTATTATCCATATGTCACGGGCAGGGAATCAAAGCACAGAGAGATTAATGTGAAAAGCTTCCATTAATTTTAAATGCTTAAATGAAGCTCTTAGGTACAAATAATTTGGAGATTTGTTTTGCCTGTTGAGGTTGTGGTGACAACCATTTTTTTGGGGTGATCCTCTTGGAGATAGCAGAAGTGACATATATACCATTCAAATTTTACTGTGCTGTTAATGTGGAGGCTTGCTTTCTCATTTTTGGTACGTTTATTATACTTAACATGCATCAAAAAATTCAAGAGAAGTAGAAAAGAGCTGTTTTCTAAATATGCATTCTGAGGCAGGTAGCTGAGATGGAAAATTTTTGCCCAGACAGTTTAAGTTTAGTAGAGTTGTGAACAACTAAAAATGAAGGTCTTAAAATAGGGAAGCTGTTGGATGGCCTCAACAGCAGGTCATTGCCATAACGTACTCTTTTCTTTCTTTCTCAGTTGTTGAAGAAACCACACAGGTCAGACATTACACTAACAGAATCAAGTCAAACTGAAACGCGAACTGTAACTAGAACTTTATTTTATATCCTGGTTCTGTTCAGATAAACAAGATCAATTTATTTTTAGCTTTAATGCACAACAAAGTCTTGTTACTCAATTCCAAATAGCAACTTTTGCTTAGAGCATAAGCCCCACCTTTCCTCCTGTTCTCTCGGAAAGAGAAAGCAAGTGTCAGGCACTGTAGGCAGCACTGGCCATAAGCTGGATATAGGACAGGCAGATGGACAGTACTCAGAGGTAGTGAATCCTACATTGGTATAAACTGATCCTTCCCCTGATTATTTGCAGGCTGATTCATAAATTTCTGTAAGAACAAAAAAAAAAAGCCCATCCGAAAATTTCAGGCATTGATTTAGCTGTGCTAACACCAGGAAAGAAAGACAGACAGACAAAAAGGCAGACGGTGGGGGGGTGGGAATAATTCAACCCACTGCTGGTGCCAGCCTTCTTCAGAGCAATAAAGTAATTTTAGAGACACTTCTGTAGGAGCGTAAAATCCACCCCTGCAACTGTGCACAGGAGTCAGGACACACAGACACCCAGACACCGGACAACACCGTGAGACAATGCGGGAGCTGGCAGAGCTGGTTCCTCCATCACCTTGGGGACATGCAAGGACAACCCCAGGATAACTGCTGACAATTCCTCTTTGCCACCCAAGCTGTATTCTTGGCAAATGGTGTTATGAACAGCTCCTTGCTCAGACACATACCATATCCACAGAGAGAAAAACAGACCCAATTTCTCTGTCCTGCACTGAAATCTCTCACTGTATATCCCTGGTTTTGAGCTAGTGATGTCTCCTGACTGCACTAACATTGACTAATTTAGTATTTTTAATTACAGAGGGATTTACAGCACTGCACTACAGTGCTCTCTTTTATTATACCCACTGTTTCTGCTGAATCTGGGTACACTCCACATACAAAGTTGCACATTAGACAAATTACACTGCACATTAAGTAAATCTCTCTCTAGAAATAGGATTAGATGGAGAGGCAAATCTTCCTCATTCCTAGTGCATAAATTAATATCTACAAAATCAATATGAAGTAAGAGCTCCCTATCAATTTATGAAAAAAAATAGTTTAAACATACTCCACAATGAAACAAATTTATGTAGGAGACGCATTCTTTTTCTCCTATTTTGCTTAATAAATAAAACAGCTGGTCCAAGGAATCAGGTCAATCAGTGTCTGGAAAAAGCCCCATTAAAGCTGCTATATAACCTAGTTTCTCAAGCTGTGTAAGGCATCCTAATATTGAAGAGGCAGAAGTCCATGCACAGACAGCACGGATGGCTCAGCTTCTGGCCCTTCAGGGTCATGGAGGACATTTATCACAGAAGACAGCAGTAAGTGAGGGATCCTACAAAGATCTAAGGAGATAGGCTCTGAAGGAGCACAACAAAGCCAACGTGATGCATCCGGACCTATACAGAAAATAGGGCTGGTCATCTTGGGCACCTAAGTGGAGGTCATCCAACACAAGGAGATGGTAAAGGCCCAGATTTTCACAGATGTTCAGATCCCCTCAAAGCTAGCCTAGCCCTGCTGCCACAGTGGGTGATAACACCTTTTCTTACGGCACTCGGCAGCTACACGGCTCCATCCCTCCCGTGTCACGTGGGAGGGAGAATCCAGCAGTGCCCAAAGCCGTGGGAGTGTTCTGCGGGCACAGAGCCTATTCTAGTGCAGGCAAAAACCCCACAGCAGCAGCCCTCCTCCTCCTCCTGCACAGAACACAGCTGTTGTCACAATGCTCACGCCTTCCTCACCTCAGAAAACGTAGCCCTTCCTATCTTCAATAGGTTTGAAAATATTTTGCAAAGGATATCACAATCCACATCCTATAGAGATAAAAATGGAGCGAGAAGAAAGTAAAGTGACTTGCTCAAGCTTGAAGAGCAAGGCAGCATCAGAACCGGGAAATGAAACCTCCTGGCCCACAACCCTAGGTTTTAGCTTCTTAAATAAGGATTCTGTTTCCTCATTAAAAAACTAAAAATGAGAAGACAGGGAGGAATATTCTGCAGACAGAATGAACTTCGCCCTCAGAGGACTAATGACCTGATATACTTTTTTATTCCTTCTCACCTCCATTTCCCCTGCTAAAGTTACATTAACTTCAGAACTACCCTTCTTTCTTGGCCTGCTTCAACCTAGCATGTCAGCTCAACATCCTTTTCTCCCAACCACCTGAAGCCAGAGACCATCCTTCCCAGAGAGGAGATTACCTTCTTGCTTTCAGCCTCTCTGGACATCCTTGCAACATCCTGGACTGAGACTACTCTGCTTTCTGCATCGTGCTGAGGGATTCCAAAGTCCTATCCACTGGTCCCAGCCCATAGTACATGGCAGCCCGAAAGGGTACCCTGGAGGTAAAACCTGGTTGTTCTCTATTAATTTTTCATTTCAAGAATGGCTCCAGGGAAAGGAGGGAGATATAGGTCAGAGACTTTGGGGGCTGATTAGTAACTCTGTACATCTTCCTTCCTTTTTTTTTCCTCCTTTTTTTTTTTTTCTTTTCCAAATTCAGAAACAGAGGGTTTTCCCTCCGTATTTCTCATTTACTCCTTGAGCATCATCAGCGTTAGTCAGCAAACTCCTGCTATTTCCTCACAAGCCCCTGACACTTGCAGAGTGACTAACCCTCTCTCCACACACTTTGGTTCTAATACTTGCATCTGTTTTTTTCCCTCAAGAAAAATGGATCTTGGTGTTGCACATGTGCAGTTCCCCCTGTGGTCACTGTAAGGGTGACAGGTCACTCCCTGTAAGCTCTCGCTGCCATTTTTCATGCCTGGAGCCAAAGAGCTAAAGGTGATGGCAGGGGCTGCTTTCAGGTCACTTGGTAACTCACCATCACAGCAGCAATGTCCCTCAAACCAGGCAGAAGTTAGATCCTGCCCCAAGCACGGGCACGTGGAGAGCACAAGGCAGGCAGGAAGCCTGAAGCCACCTGGCTTCTCCTGGCAGCCCTGCCGGTCACCTGGTCCGTCGGGTGACACTGCCTTCAGGTGCCTGCACTGGCCTTTCCTGCCCAAAACCAAGAGTCTCTGCCCCCATGAAGGTGCCGGACACGATGTGCAGAAGGCCTCAGCTGGGTTTCTGAGGAATGAATCCAGGGTGAGCAAAACCACAGCTCCTCGTGACTCAAAGCCGCCTCATCAGAGCATGACAGAAGGCTCGTCCTGGCCAGGTGGGCTTGCACAAGCTGCCCACCCACAGCCACGCTCGCAGGACTTCGCATGCAGCTCGTGCTCACGTAGGCATACCCACAGAGCTGCCCACACCGTGCTCGGGCTGCTGTGCTCCAGCACACAGCAAGTTTGTTGTGCTCACCTTGCCAGGGTGATGCCAAGAGCACACAGACCACTCTTCCTCACGTCGGACAAGCAAAGAGGATGTCTTGCCCCAGGGCAAGGCCATGGCCTGGGGCGGTGGTAGGTGCTACCTGCCTGCCACCCACACAGCGAACAACCCGAACAACCGCATCCAGAGCAGAGCACGTCAGCAAGGATCAGCGGGAAGGCTGGTGAACTTGGTGCTGGAGAAGTTCTTCCCCATTTAACCGTGACACCCTCGCCCCGGCACCGACCCCGCTGCCGCCACCGTTACCTCCGTCCCCATTGTAGGAGAGCCTTCTGCATTGCTGTGTAGGGAGGCATGAAAATAAACCACCGGCTCCAGTGCCACACTCCCTCCTGGCAGATCTGTTTCTCTCTTCTTAACTGTTTCCAAGTGCCTGGCTGTTTTATAATCCCCAGTGAGCATTCCCTTAACTCCTTCCTCACTGAGTCCTTCCACTCCCCCTCGCTCGCTCTCTCCTAACAGGCAGAAAAATCCAAGGCGAGGTAGGGGGTAGAGAAAGCAAAGGAGGGGGCCTGAATCAAAGAAGGAACATCTGAATCAAAGAAGGAACATCTGAATCAAACTGCACATATTAGTCATTTCCCCAGCCTTCTCTTCCACAGACAAACTGACGCTCCTGATAATGTATTTATTTTTTTTTCACATGGACATTTGTGTACCTTAGAAACTTACTTCTTTGCTAATCTCCTCCTGCTTTTTCATACCATGACGTCATACGCTTCTGCTGGCAGCATGATTTTAAGTCACACAGCAGCTTGCCCTTTGAGGTCTGAACAGAAATCACTGTCTTAGATCACAAGTAAATATGAGTTGAGGGCTTCAAGCCCAGCGTCACCAGCACCCCACTTATGCATACTGCAAAATTCGAGAAGAACCAAATGCAGGTATCACTTCCCAGTGGAAAGGACTTCGGCAATCACTGCAAGGGCTGTGAGAGGGCTGTGTGGAGCAGCTCGAGCAGAGGAACACATCCTGTTTCCAAGCCGTGGGACACTGCAATTGCCCTGACGTGACCTGTCCAGAGCCACACGCACTATGGGTGCTGAAGGCACTGCATGTGTGCTTGCACGCAGTGAGTGCAGGCGGTGGGAGAGGGACTCACTTGGCCTGAGACATTTTAGGAGATCCACAGGTCAGGGCTACACCTGGATAACCCCAACGCAGCGCCGGTCACTGTGTGCCAGGGTATGCTGGCAGCACGGCGAGGGGTGGGACAAGCACAGCGACCCAGCGGCTTCGGATTTCATAACCGCGATTGCGTGCAAAGCAACGTCACAGAACGCTCCGGTGTTTACGCTGCTCCTGGGAGAGGATGAATAAAGAACATGTCAGAAAAAAGCAGTGGCTTTCACGTATCCACTCTCAGGTGGGAAGAAGATACCTGCAGCTGGCTGCTGCTCTTCCTCAAAGCCTGTGGCTGCTTCTTCCAGCATCTTGAGGTTATCCCTGACAGCTTCCACTCAAAAGTTTGCCAGGGTATCTTTTTCCCTAACAAAATGAGCTGTTCTGTCACACAAGGCTGGGCCACAGGGCTTTTAAAATCGGTTCTGCTGATGTTCAAAGGGAGCAGCTTGCTGTGCAGAGGAGTGGTAGAGCTAATAGCAGTAGGATCAGCACAAGCTCTTACCCTGCCATCTGCCTTCAGCTGAGCCAGGCCTTCTGCTGAACAGCCAATGTGGGCTGGGGCCACTGGAGTGAGCAGCAACTCACTGACATGAAAGACTGCTTGGGTTACTTGATTAAGAATAAGATTATGAGCACAGGAATCCTGTGTAGCGCTGGTACTGGCTCAGTTCAGGGATTTCATGGGGACATTTAAGCCCGGTTTTCCAAAGAAGCCTTTTATTTTGCACAGGTGGGTGTTTGTGTGACAGCTTAGACGAGCCCCATGAATTGATGACCCCAGAAACAGGGGTCATCTCTGAAACTGCTATGCTTTCTTCTTTGGTCACCCCCACTAGAAAACAGGAATAAATAACACTTAACTATCTCACTTCCCTGTAATGTTTAAGTCCTTTGCACTTACAGAGCTCTGGAGGAAACACAGGAAAGCCCACTGGAATGGACAGGGATGCCCCTCAAACCAAGGGTCACAGATCCCTCTTGTTTTGCCTTGTGGCCTTCTTCTAAGCACTGCCAGCAGAAGCTGACAGAGGCTGCTCAGCTCTGCTCCTGCACATCCAGATTGACAGCTGCCTTGAGAGTTCTCCCTCTTTTTTAATAATAGAAGAGTCACTTAAGGTTTGTGGATGACCTCAAAGTACCGAATTGCTGACCCACTATCAAAGTGTGAACCTGCCAGTGCAACCATGAAAAACAGGGCTTGGTGCCCTTGAGGGATGGTGAGGCCAAGACAGTTCTGGTAGACCCATAACAAAATACTGAGGTCCCCTCTGATGTCATATCATTATGTGGTTATACCCTAAAGCAATTTAAAGGATTGCTGCAGCTGATCTCCAAACCCAGGAGGAGACAGGTGGAGGGAGCAGCAAAAGCATGCTGGTCTGGAAGGGAGATGGGGGATCTGGGATGAGTGAGGGCACAACCTGCCTGATCTGAAAGCGAAAAGAACAGAGAGGCCCCTCCTTTCACAGACGGAGGGAGGAGAAAAGCAAGATGAGCGGAAAGTCTGCACTTAATAATGAAAAACAATAGCTCATCATTTATTTTCATATCCTCTCACTAATGCTGGCATAATGCTAGCAGTGGAATTCTTATGGCATGCATGTCATGCCTGCAAATACCAAGTGAATTACTTCTCAGCAAGGCTATGGGCTATGGCACTGAGCAGCGCATTCGTTACAAGCGACTGGATGATGAACGACAGTTCCCAAATTCCTCCTTCACAATGCTACTTGCATTAGTTGTAATTTAATGAGTGTGTGTGAGAGAGAGAGAGAGAGAGAGAGAGAAAGTTTTGGCTCAAACCACAGAAATAATACTGCCTGCTGCTGCTTCCCACTGGGTCTTGTATTAACTCACACCACCTCCACCTCCTACTTCCCTACCTCCTCCCTTTTCGCACCTATCCTCAGGTGCTAAAAGTCGTGTCATGAAACCCATCAGCATGGCAAGAGAGCATGCAGAAGCCCCCAAGCACATACATTCCTTCTGGCTGAAAGGCAGGAGAGGACACAAAGCTCTCCCTCTTTTCTGCCAACAATCACAGCAGGCTGGGGTGGTTCCTACAGCAGCCAGTCTCTGAGCAGACAAGCCACCAACTCTTTTTTGGCTCTTTCATCCTAGAGAGCCAGTGCAGGTGAAAGACACCGACCTGGCAGTTCTGGAAACAGAGCATGAAGCGCACACTGCATGACCCATGTTCGTGAGGAGCTCCCATCACGTAACCTTGCCAGCATGGTTCTCCTGCCTTCCCAGAGGGAGCCACAGCAGGCTAGGCCAGCCTCATCCTCGCCTTGCAGGCTGTCTTAGCTGGTTTGTTGCTCTTTTTCGGAATTTTGAGATCTGGTAAGCAGCCACTAAATGTGAACAAAACCTCTGCTAGGGGGTAAGGCCTTCTGCATATAAATTGTGGCATCACTGGTGGCCCCCAGTGAACCTGGCAATCACTGCCTCCTCCTGAGCTCTCGGGTAGATTTGTACCTCCCACATCATCAGAGCATAAACCAAGTCCCTTTTCTTTGCTCCATGGACCTTGACACAAAAAAGACAGCCACTTCAGAGCAGCAGGGGCATCTTGCAGGTCTCTGCCCTGGAAGGAGCCTAGCTGGCCAGCATCACCTCCCACTCCTGCAGCCACCTTGCAACAGAGCCTGTACCCCTTCATATGACAGGACATTTATCCATCAGATGACCCTGCATGTAAGGTTCACACCTGAAACAAGACCCACTGTGTGGGGTCTCATATGCTGGGCCAGAAGAAAACCGAGAGGTGTGATCTGAGGAGCCAACCTACAACTAAGAGACTGCAAATATCATTACTACTCCCCTGGTGTATCCAGTCTCTTCAGTGTTTCTCACTGACAGAGCCTAAATGACAACCATCCACAGATTCCTACCCTGTGGAGCATCCAGAATACTGCTTATACTTTCTGTGCCAAATGTAATTTAAAAGCCCCCCACCCACATTTTGTGGTGTTACAAAAAAAACAAATCCAAACAAAATTTACATGTTTCTGAAATGAAGGCATAGGCAGAGGAAGAGAAAATGCCCTTAAGGATTGGAACCAAATGCGTTTGTGCAAATGAGACCTAGGATTTACAGTTACCTTCCAGCCTCCAGCAAGTGCTACAATCTCAGCTTTGACTTAAAAACAATCTGTTTTCTTGTAAAGGTTGAAAAACAGCAGTGGTATTTTCTTTGGTGTACTGGCCAAAGTCCCACAGCCCCGGCTGGGAGTGGCAGGTGGACACGATGTCACAGGATGCTCCCAGGGACATCTGCAGACACAGGTGTGTATGGGCACACAGACACACGTATGTGCTTCCCAGCAATACAGCAGGCATGATGCTGGGGGCCACCTGCAGAAGCTATCTGGACACAGATATGTCCCTTGTCAAAATCCCCCAAAAAAACCCCAAGCCCACGTGTAGAACTGCACACTCTGTGGCTTTCTTAAAACCATGGCTGTGCTTTGAGCAGTGACTGGGCTCTGCAATAAATGAAGACCTGCCTTGCTGAAGTGACCCTAAGTGAAAGCAACAACAGTTGGCACAAATAAATAAACAAGGACCACAGGTGCAAATGAAGAAGGAAGAAATGGTGAGCCTCATCAGGCTGCTGTAACTAACCTTGTGCTGGGCAGCCCACCCACTCCAGCAGTGTGGGGAGCCACGCGTCCCCCAAGGGGCAGAAGATGGAAAGGGTCCCTTGCAGACAGCAAGCAGATTAACACCCAACGAAATCCAACACTTCTACTGGAACCAAGAAGTTCAGCTGAAGGTTCGTGGCCCAGGTGGCAAGGCAGAGGCTTTCTGCCCCTTGGTTCCCCTCCTGACAGGCTGTTATGGCTCAGAAAGAGGGAAGGTCAGACACAGCATTCAGTGTCACACTTCAGCTCCCTTTAAGCCTTCAAATTAAGGCTTACACGGGGCTTAAGTGCAGCCTGTCCCAACACACAGTTGGATTTCAGAGCTCTCATGTGCTGCTGGGTTGCCTCCTCCAACTGAAAAGGGGATGAGTGCCCTGCAGGCAGCCTGGCAGGCAGTCCATCTGCCCAGATACCCTGAGCAGGGGATGGGGAGCACCTGATCCCCACAGCCCTTCCCAGCCTGGGCTCCTGCTTCCCTCGCCTCAGTTAGCCAAACAACTCCCAATATACATCTTTGCAGCAAGCTTTTCATGGTAACCATGGAGTGTTTTACCTCTGTGACCAAGCCTGTGCTCCTCTTCCCCACATTCCTGCTGGCCCCCATGGATCACCCTGAGCCCCAGGGCAACCACAAAAGGTTCCCACCCTTCTGCCCTGCCGGTTGGGATGGCTCACATGCAGCATTCAGTTCCTATGGGAAGTCAGCATGTCCTTGGCTATGAAAACACCTCAGGTGAAGGGGTCACCTTCCAACAAGGACAGCAGAATATGACAGGGCTGAGCTGGGGAGGGGGCAGCACAGGGGAAGAGGCTGCCAGGAACAGGAGAAAGGACACAAAATATGCAAGCAGAATAAAAGCCCCATCCCCTTCAAAAGCCCTGAAATAACAAGAAGGCAAGAAGGACAGGAGTACCAACCACAACAAAACCCAAATGAAAAACTATGACCTGCAACTTGCTCCAGTGATGGATGCCATGTGACGACTGTGTACAGCAGACACACTTCCTAGCTCACCATCAGTGCTGCCACAAGCATCTGCTTTATTGTACACAGCATCAAAAGCAACAGGCACCCCCACCTGAAATCATGCCCTCTCCTGCCATTCACTCACATCCCATCTTCTTTCTCTCTTGCACTTTACTTTCTACAGGCAGCAGCTTTTTGGCAGGAGTCTGTGTCTGTTTGCAACAGGGCATGGCAAGGGAAAGCAGACATCTCCTTGTAAAGCGTCCTCTTCCCTCCAACCCTTCCTGGCTGAGAGGAAATGCAAGGATTGGTAATGACTCAAGTGCTCCTCTGGGAAACAGCAGTGATTTTAGAGGAACATGAAATAACTTTTAAGCCAAGCCTAGTCTGAAAGAGGGGAGCTCCACACTCTGTGGTTTGAGTTCCCAGTTGAGCAGGAACAAAACCAAGATTAAGGTGCCCAGCAGCAGAGATACTGGAAAAGATAACGGCTACTTTACTGAGGGAATCTCACCTACACTAGATATATCCTGAGTGACACAGTAAACACATCTGAAGGGATACAGATTCCCATGGGAATACTGTATTTGCATACAGACCCCAGTTACAAAACATGGCTAGGTGAAGTCTCAGGGGAGGATACAGAGATAGACCTGAGACGCATTAGCAGAGCTGAAGATATCCAAGAACTGGTCCAGCTGGGCCACCAAAACCTGGCACTGGAAGAAGATGCATAAAAGATGCCTGCCATGCAGGTGTTCTGGATCAGGACAGAGACAAGCTGGTGGATGTGGATTACAGATCACTCTGTCAAAATGTCTTGGATGATATTTTTCTCAAGATTGGATTTCTAGTAACCCTTTTGTTCAGCCTGAAAAGTCAACTTGCTTCAAAAAGATCTCTTCCTGCCTTTTAAAGGCAGAATGGCAGTGTCCCCTCCTGAACACACTGTGATTTACAGTCTTCCCCACTCACACTGGCAACACCAACCCCTTACGCAGAGACTGCAGACAGCACTCCTGCCAACACATACGCTGTCACAGCATCGCTCCACATAAACACCCTGCATTCACCTTGTTTATATTTCCTCCTGTACAGGCTGCGACAGCTCACAAACACACACAAAGCCTAATTTATATTTATAATAAATCTCCCTTCTTCATTCACTGCAGAGGAAAAGAGCCCTGGTACAAATGCAATTTGTTGGGAAAATGGTGTAAGAGCACTAGGGAGAATCAGGCCCATGCTGTCTTCTGCAGATAAAGGAGATGAAGCCACACCAAACACATGTGTACACTCCTACACGTGCCTACAAACACAGAAGGAGTCCCACACACGCATGCATACACACAGATATTCCTCCACCTGTGCTCTCACATACACTGCTCAATAACAGCACCTGCTGTCCCTTCTGACTCGCACGTGCTTTCAGGCAGCACAGACATTTGGAAGGTGCACTTTCATTACACAGGTGCTCACAGCCTCAGATAAGTGACATGAAAATGACACTGCAAGAGAAGTACTGTCACCATCAAGGGAGGATATGCTTGTGTCTGGCTCTCAAATGTCCTTCTCAGGTGGTGCAGCTATTTTAAAATGGGGGTTGCAACCTGTTTCTTACCTCCACTTGCTAAATACACACATATTTTGATGTTGGAAGAATGCAGAGCGGGAGTTAGATAGGAAGGCAGGTTTCTGGTGGTGCCACTGAATGTGGGATCAATTCTGTCTGTCAGTGTTAAGGTGCTCAAGTGCATCGCCAGAAACTTCCAAGTTAGAGACAACTCTACTCAGGGTATTTTATAGACTAGTAATGGCTATTTAACTCCCCAGAAATTCTGTCACAAGAGGAAGATTAAAGGTTGCACACACACACACATGCATACACACAGAGCTATGAGGATATCAAAGATCATTGTCTTAGAAATTTTTCTCCAGCTTTTGAAGTCAAACATGTAAATGGGAAAGTAGCAATGATGGCTGGAAATTACCATTATTTGGAGGTAAAACAGAGACCTGCTGAGAATCCTTGCCAGACTATGTGGAATTTGTCAACACTAAATGCTGTCTAGGAGAAAGTAAAACCCCATACGTTTTAGCTGGACATTCTTCTCCTCCAGCCTACTGCTTTAAGCAAACAGAGAGCCTTCCTACCAAGGTACATACGGAGCAATATGGGCACTCACCCTTCTGCAATCCTGCTGCTGTCAGCTCCCGACAGAGGGATAGCCCAAAGCCATGGAAGCACCATGCAGATGGCCACAAACCAGCCCACCACCCACTCCTGGCACAGCCCTTCCACAAACCCCACTGTGAAAAGCTAACCCTGGGATGAGGCTCAGACCATGCTCTGGACATGCTGACACAGTCTAGAGAACCCAGTCCCCCTAATATCCTTCTGGGTACTTCTCCCTCTTTTCCCCATGCCGCCTCTGGCTGATTTGAGCACCTGTCACATCCCTTCTCAAATACAGGTTGTGTGTCCTCTGGGGCAATGCCATGCCACAGTTGTCCACCTTTTGGAAAATCTGCAGCATGGAGATCCTTGACTTCAGATCCCAGCTGCTAGTGGCTATGAATAATTGGTAATTAAAGTAAAAGTGAAGCTGTACCAGGGGATTGTTGTGCCTCTAAGTTTTCTCCAGACTGCTCTCAGGAGACACAGGAGAGCTATCAGAGATAAAAAAATAAATCTCAGCCTACTAGGTTTACACAGAAACCATCAAAAATATGTGTCTGTACTGTTCTGACCTCCAGATCTTTTTTTCCTTCACATTTTCCTAACCTTTAAAAGGCATGAAAGATAAACAGAGGAGAAGTTAGGCAGACAACATCCTCGGAAGAGATGTAGGAATATAATCAAGCCCTCAGACACACGTACACAAACACCATAATTTATCTCTTCCTCCTCCTGTTCGATATTATCCTCTGTTCTAGTATCATAATCTGTTGCTATGGAAACAGCTATGATGTCACTACAAGAGGTTTATGGATGCCTTGAACAGGAAGGAAAGGTACAAGATGATGGGAGAGGAAAAAAAATCCACCTACAAACAGCTGCTGGGCAGGAGATGTTCCAGGAATGGCAAGTGTTAACAGAGAAAAGATAAATACATCAACGGTGCTGGAGTTGTTGCAGACAAGAGCAGACTATAAACCACACTTTAAAAATAAAGAATGCTTACAAATTTTGCCTACAAGTAAAAATATTCCAGGAAAGCTAAAGGACCTTCCTGAAAAAAACAAACTTTCTTTGAAATGTTCAGCAAGTTTTCTGGGACTGGATATTTTCTGAGCCTTGCTGCTAGAGTCCAAGTATCCTCCAAGCCGCTCCATCATCTGCTGTAACATTCCCTCCAGATATCTGCTGTAACATTCACCCCATCAGTGCACCTAACAGGGAGCTTGCTGGCTATCCACCATCCTGTGTATGCCTCTGTAACTAGAAAAAACCCTCATGTCTCCAAGCAAAAATAAACAGAACCATAAAATCCCTTAGGTTGAAAATGACCTCTAAGATCAATGAGACCAACTGTTAAGCAAACACTGCCAAGTGCACAACTAACCGTGTCCCTCAGCACATCTATACACCTTTTAAATACCTCCAGAGATGGGGACTCCACCACTTCCCTGGACAGCCTGTTCTGGTGCTTGACAACCCTTTCCATAAGGAAATTTTTTGTAACCTCGAATCTGTAGTCTCGCTGGTACAACTCAGGGCATTTCCTCTTGTCCTATCACTTGTTACCTGTGGAAAGAGGCTGACCCCCACCTCAGTACAACCTCCTTTCAGGTGATTGTAGAAAAAGATAAGGCCTCCCCTGAGCCTCCTTTTTGCCATGCTAAACAACCCCAGCTCCCTCAGCTGCTCCTCATAAGAACTGTGCATTAGATCCTTCAGCAACTTTGGTGCCTTCTCTGGACATGCACCAGCATTTCAATGTCTTTCTTGTAGTGCTCCTGTGTCTTTAAGATTTTTTTCTTGGAGATTGTCCAGCCTTCCTGACTCCTTTGTCCCTCAGGACTGTCCCAAGGGACTCTATCAATCTGTCTCCTAAACAGGCCAGAGTCTGCCTACAAAAGTCCAAGGAAGCCGTTCTGCTGAGCCCCCTTACTTCTTGAGAACTGAAAACCAACCACTGTACCCCAAATGGCCTCCAAAAACTGCATCACCCACAAGTCCTTCTCTGTTGGCATGAAACATGTCCAGCAGGGTGCCTTCCTCTGCTGGCTCACCAGCTGTGTCCAGAAGTTATCTTCCACACGCTCCAGGAACCTCCGAGACTGTTTCCTCTCTGCTGCTTCCTCTCTGTGCAAAGACACACTGAATCCACTGGATCACATCCAGTAGCAAATAAACACCCTGAACCCAAACTGTAAGTTAAAAAAAGAGCTTTTCTTGCTCTTTTCACCCAACAGAAAGACCATAACCTTACAGACTCACTGCCAAACATACTGACATACCTGACCTGCTGCTAGAGAGAACAGTATGTCAAGCCTCACACGCCCAAGATGCGCTCGGTCTTTGGGCCATGCACATCCATGTGCAGGATGATGCACATGTGGTTCTCACCCATGAGCTCAGGTGCTGATGACAGGGCCTCCCTGCTTGTACCCTTTTTGGCCACCTCAACTGATGGTGAGAGTAGAGCAGACAGGATGACAGAGAGGGTGGGGCAGTCACACATGTCCTTAAAGACATCACGTGCAGGCTGAGGGATAATTCAACATGAATTCGCCTGATGGGGAGGAGGAGGGAGGATTGCAGATCAGATTTGTCCTGCATAGACACCGTTGTCATGGGAAGAGCAATGGCAGTGAAGGAGGAAACCACAAGGATCTTAGATCAATGAAAAGTGCTGGTGTTTCAGATAATCTCTGTCCCATCAGAATTTCCTGAGCATGGTGAGCAGGATCAGAGGTTTTAAGGGAATGCCACAGCATCAGTTTTGTCTCTGGTGTCAGTTGGGGAATCCCCAGACAGACTCTCTGTTCTGCCTGTGAGCATTAGGATATAGGTAGTGTCTCCTGCCCTTGTCACCTTCTCTTCCAAAGATGTCAGAGACAACTGCAGGGGAAAAAAACTGGGAGAGACTGAAGGCTGAACAGAGTGGGAGAGACTGAAGTCAGTAAGGGCAGCTGCAAAAACAGTCCAAGATGGGACCTTCAGAATTTTGCTCAATTTTCTGTTCTGGCCAGCCTTGGCTGTGACAGCCTCAGCTCCTGAAGTTCTCAGCGATCATCTCCCTCTCTTCCGTTACAGTCACTTGCCCTCATCCTTGTTCCCCACCCATCTTTCCCATCCTCTTCTCTCTTGTTCCTGACCTACTGATTTACTCCTTCTCAATCTTCAGCCCACCCTCTCCTTTCTCAGAGGAACCTCTGTCACAAATGCTGGGGGGAAACCCACACGTTGTGATTTCCTCTCACAAAAGTGCCCCGACAATCTGTATGATGCACCCTCCTGTGTCTGCATCTAAATGAAATATGAATCCTTTGGGGTGGGAACTATCTACCCCTTCATGTCAATGTGATGCCTAGTACAGTGAGGTTCTGCTTTTGCTTGGCACAGCAAATACAACTGCCATTAGAAACACCTCAAAAGCACCAAAGGAGAGCGAAAGAATGGGAAGTGTGAAAACAATGCTAAGTGTTTTATGCATTTTCCAGTTTCTTTAATATTTTATGGGCAAGGTTCTGCTTCTATTTTTTATGAAACAATTTCTTCTCTTCTGTACTTTATATTTGGGACTGCAGAATAGAAAATAAAGCTGATCTTGGTGAAGAAACAGAGATGGTGCATTTTAAATTGGCAGGTGACACCAAGCAGAATTGCAAAAATCAGAGGAATTAGGTAAGAATTCGAAACAATCACAACAGATTGAAGAGTACAGGATGACATTCAAATGGGACAGATAGGAAAATCATACACTTAGGTAGGAAAGACTAGCTCCACACATACAGGATCAGAAGATGGCTCATGAGGCTACTTCAGACTACTACATGGCTCATCAGACTACTTGGGCAGGATCTGGGAGCCAGGCACAGAACAAGCTACACAGAGACGAACAATGTTCTGGTGCAGAAGTTAAACCAAACAGGAGCACTGCCTGTAACAGACACAAAGGAACATTTCTGCTCTCCTCAGCCAGCAGAGGACCCAGCACACAACACTGGGCTCTAGCAGTGCCATTCCAGAGAGAGGTGGACTATCTGAACGGAGCACAGAGAACCACAAGGATGGTCAGAGCTGAAGGGGAAAAGATACAACAGGAAGAGCTGAAGAATGTGCTCAAGGTATGATTTAGCCTAAGGAACACAAAGGAGAGACATGACAAAGACAAAGGCGTTGTTTTCCTACACCCACTGCTAAAAGGACAATGAATCAGAGCAAGCACGGCAGAGGGGAGTTACAAAGGAGGTAAAAACTTTTCAGTGACAAAGCAAAGGGCAATGATGATGACAGCCTGGACATATTGTGGACCATCCATACATAGGGACGCCTGGGCAAGCTTGTTAAAGAACATGTTGGACAGGCATTTGATATCCTGCTTTGAAACACTTTTAAAAATCTCTCCTTTGCCCATTTCCTATGCTTTAAATGATTTTGGTGAGAGGTAAGTTTCTATGGCATTTCATCACAGCCCACAGCTCAACCCATCAGCCTTCAGGGCCAAGGGAGATGTTAGCCTGCAGGGCTCCGCTAAGTAACACCACTGTTCCAGGTCTTGCTAATATAAGATTTACAGATAGTAAATTGCTAGTACAATTTACGGATTAAAATGTATAAAGAACAGGGAAGACAACTACCCTTCATAGTTTCCCAAGCATCTCTGGCACATGCCTTGTAGGATGATCTTTCCCACTTTTCTGGGTAGGTATTGTATGTGACTGATCTTACTTTGTCCTTCCAGAGACAGATGTCAGCACAGGCCTTGGAAGGTGAGCAGGACAGAGAACAACATGCAAACAGAGTGAGCTTCAGCTTCTCCAAACATACGTCCCATTCTGTGGTGATGCTGAAGAAAACCAAGTGAGCAAACTGTGGCATCCTTTACCCAACAAAAGCTCCCTCTCACTCCAGAACATGACACAGACAGGCTAATGTGGAGGCCATGCTTCCCCTCCTGTAGCTCCCAGGGTTTCAGTGACACTGCTGCTGATCTGTAAGAGAATCGAGCCTAGGAGCAGCTCAAGGGGTTCACATCTTGAAGATGCCTCCCTCCCTCTGGCTATTCCGTACATGTCCTGTGAGTAAGCAAAAGACTGCTCCTTGGCATCGTTCTGTCAGAGCCTTGAGCAGACAGCCACTCTTTATATAGCACCGTGAACACATACAGAATTGTATATATACACACCATTACAGCTCATTGTTACTTCTATTCAATAAATAAATCCTAATGGCAGACAGTTTTTTAATTGTTTTAGTCCCGACTCTGGGTTTTCCCAGGTATTTCGAGATGTGGTGATGCCTTTGACAGCCTATGGAGATGGAGGCTGCTCCTCTGCTCACGTGCGCAGGCAAGTCTTAGTAGATGTATTTTTGCAATCAAAATTACACAATTCTGAAGGCTACCTGAATTCAGGTGTGGATCCAAAATACCTGTGCTTTCCTGAGGATGGACATAATTTTGCTGATGTGGCCAAATGAGGGAGTGTTCAGGGATGCTCTGTGCTGTAAATAAGGGGTAACAGTAACATGCCTCTACTCTTCCTGCATGACAGACAAATTGCTAAATGCCCTATCTGGAGTGAAATTATCATCCGGATTTATTTTTAAAAGAAAAGGTCATTTCTGGACTGCTAGAGGGTATAATTTCAAAAGAGAAGGGTTTCTGTTAAACACTTTGGTCCATATCAGGGTATGTAAACAGACGAAGAAACAACCTTTTCTTTAAGTAGTGTTTAATTCTCACTTCTTGTTATCTACCAGTTATCCTTCCAAAAGTAAAAGAAAGACCTATAAATAATATTTCACATTCAGAGGGCAGAGATTTCCTAGTAAGGGTGAGGAAACAACCTCATTTTATAAACGGAGTGATTAAGCTATAGAGGCCATGAGTCAGAAAGGTACTTCAGCGTGTGGCCAGCTTTAAAGACATAAACAATCCTAATGAAGTCAGCAGCACTGTCTGTGAGCTTAAATTTAGGTACAGACCTGAATATATCTCCTTAAACTGGGATTAGAGAGGAAAAGGGTGGAACCTTAAAAAAACCCAACAAACCTTAGCCTAGTGTCCACCACAGACACAAGGATGGGGACACCACAACAGCTGTAAGCCCACCACTGAATGCTTTTGCAAACTCTCCTCAGGGGTCTTGCCCACAGGCAGCTCTTTCACGGTTGCCTTGAGTCCCTCACCTAGAAGAAGTTGTCTAATCTGCCTCATTCTGATGTCTCAGCCTGGTCCAAGCAAAAGGTGACCAGACTTGCCCTTGACCTCACCATCTGGCACTGCTCTAACGCTATCACCTGGGACCCACTTGGTGAGGCCCACAATCAGGACAGGGATTTACCTCCAGACCCAGGTCACCAATCCTCTCATGATTTGACGTCCCAGCTTTCCCCCTGACCAAATATTCACATACTTTCACGCTCCACTGCTGTGATGTGGCCAAAATCGAGCCTTATTCATTTAGCCACGCAAGTCCATTATCTACCTCCAAATACACAGTTTAACTTCCCAAGGCTGAGCTAAGTTCAAAAGCCTCACAGGCATCAAGGGGGTCTCTAGGCTGTTCCCCATCAGTAGAAGAACCTACACTGAGCAAGGTGCACAGGCAACTCTTGTCTAGTCTGGAAGAAACCACATCCAGTCGTCTCAAAGCACCATGCAAAACTGGGCAGTAAGTAACAGCCATTAAGCAAATGGGGAAACCTAGAGAGGGAAAAATGAACTTTATTTCATTTTCCAGGCCAGCTGAGGTGTCCAACTAAAGCCAACTGGGTCTTCCCCACCTGTTACAGCCATGAAGAGAAATGTACTGCAGAGAGTGCAAGGGCTGACGACTGTGGCAAGTAACTGAGCTTGCCTCTTTGTCTGTTCACCCTGGCTCCTGGTCCCAGCAACGCTCTTTCCCCTTCTGAAAATAAAACAGCATTTTTCACCCATTACATCGCAAACTTGTTTAATAACTAGACACAGCAGCATGATAAGAACAATAATTTTAATTGGAGGGGGCTTCCTGTTATCCTGGCTATAGCCATATCCTGAGCAAATAAAAACTTAGGCTTTTGGTCCCAGCATTGACACAGCTTAAGTTCTGGTTATTATTTCATAAACAGGAAGAGCCACTGAATTATCATCTCCCTGCATGAACTTTGGGGTAAAGACCTTTACTCCGCCTCACTGGGGCCGCCTCCCTAACGAGCAAGTTTTGTGTGCTTTAACATTGGAGGATGCATTCAAAACCCAGCAGGGCTGGCTTGTTTCTGGTATTAAATAGGATCTGATCCACAACGAGTGCAGGGTCAGATTTTCCAGCTTACCCAGCCCCACATGTGACAAGGATAGTGTGCAGGCAGGTCCCTGCCTGTGCTGAGTTCCAGCAGCCGCACCAGTGGCGAGGTGCAATTTACAAATATTACCCAGATTAATTCCATAAGCCACCCACATAGAAAACTACCGATGCGGCTGCTAAAAATACACCCTGAATTGCAACAAAGTCGTCAAGAATAAGTAAGAAGCAAAGCAAAAAGGAACAAAACCAAAACAGAGGTAATCACTGTTTATTTTCTAAACCTTCAGAAAATAAAGGTTAACACACATAAATACTTCTCCTTACACAATCTTCTGAAGGATGCCAGGTTCAAGATGCCCAGGAAATCACTGGAGATACCCATCCTAGGCAAAAATCTACCCACAGCCTGTGATGTCTAGCACACCCCCTCTTAAAATGGGGTCTCCCCTGGCCCATAGTGCCTGGCTCTATTCTCTGCACAGCAGGAAATGTCACAAGGTGAGTGCACAGGTGATGGTTTTGCAGAGCAAGGACAACACCATCTAGAGGAGGGTCCACAGAACCAGATTCTCGCCTCGCTCAAGCCATTCACATCCTCTGAAGCCAATTCAGCCCCTCCTGATGAAGCCACATCTCTGGTGCTCAGTGGGATGGCAGCCAGTAGTCTGCCCCAACTCTGGAGCAGAGGTCATGTAGGATTGCACCTGATGAGGTCTGCTTTGAAGCCCAACTCATTTCCTTGTACAGCTCACAAACGAAACTAAAAACCAGGTCAAACATTGCGCAGCAGTGTTACTTTTGTTTTGTTTCACTTGTTATATATTTTTATGTCCTTCATTTTACCGCTCAGCTCTCCACACCCAGGGAAAAAATGGGATGAGAAAAACCCAGGAGAGGAGAAGACAAGAGCAAAAACTCCAAATTCATTAGAACAAATGGCAAAATTCTCCCGGCACAGTGTGTGCGGGAGAGGATTTCACACCAGATATTCACTTATTTATCATGCCTCGCCTATTAATATCAGGTGAGGCACTATTCTGTTTCCCAGAACTGGTATTTAAGCCAGCTGCTCTGCTCAAGCACACACTACCCTCACCTGCACGTCAAGAATGGTGGGTGACTTTCTGCGTGTGCTCTATGTTATCACTCACTTAAATTTCTACTGGAACCATTTCATAAGGCCTTTGAGGTGTCACATTTCCTCCCAGGGTGCTTTTTCTCTCAAAGAGCCTATGTTCTGAAATCGGTACGGCGGGGATACGGTTTCACCTCCCCTCGCCTGCCTTGCGGTGGTGGCGGTGGGCGTGCGTGTGTGCCAGCCCAGGCTGCTCGGTCAAGGGCAGGAGCAGAGCAGAGCCTGCCCATCGCAGTGCTCATCCAAGCCCTCATCTCCTGGGCTCTCCTCAGTGGCCTGACCGTACCTGATGCTCCAGCAGAGAGCTACAAACCAAACTGCTTATGCACACAACGTGAGGCTCACAGGGGAGGATGGCAGTCCTTCCCTCCTCCCAAGGAGGAAATTGCATCCCCTGTGATAAGTAAGTTTTTATCTATGCACTGCGATATTGCAGGGAATTCTAAGGACCTCTCATGGCAACTAGGAGGCGAAAAACAATCATTAACCCCTCCTCCACCTCCCTCGAAGCCATTCAGCAGCAATTTAACCCGCAAGCATACCGCAGCACAACACAGATAAAACAATTCCTATCGGCCTTTACGCTGTCTACCGGCTCCTGTCATTTGGGATATTCACCTACTTTGAGGCTCAAGGCATGCTGCAGAGCCTGGCCGCAGACCCTTCCGTCTGTGGTGCGGAGAATTTGTTTCTACGGGTCACTTTCAGGGTATTTTTCCCCATCTCTTTCCCCAGTCAGGCAGAACCAGGGGCGCCGCTGAAGTTAGGATGCTCTAAGGAACCGCTAAACTTCCACCGCACGCTCCGGTGCGGCACCACCGCCCCCTCCCCAGAAAGAAGCCGGCGCCCTGCTCGCCCCGGCGGTAGCCGAGGCCTCTTCTCCTCCCCTCTTCCCTCCCTCCGCTGCCCTGCCCGGCTCCGGGGAGGCGGCCGTGCCGGCGCTCGCCCACTGCGGCGCGCCGGGAAGGGGAGCGCGGCCGGGCTGACCGCAGGCCCCGCGGCCCCT